>NW_019773573.1:11902-40759 GCF_001039355.2 Lingula anatina | reverse complement strand
TTGTTTTCCTTTATAATTTTTTCTCAAACACTTGCATTTGTGACTTTAAACTCTCATCCGCCTGAGACTCTGACATTTCTGTATTTCCACATAAGCAGTTGTATTGTTTTTTATGTCTTTAAACATTATGTTACTTATGTAATATTATTTTATGCACTGTCATCATTTTTCAAATATTGAGACTTACATCATGTGAATTTGAACTCTCATGGTCCTGAAACTGTAATCTTATTGAAAGGGTAGATTGAGACCATCTTCTGGGACTTCCGGAAGACAGTCAGGTTATTAAGTTTATATTGCCTGGTATCTATTTTTTCTTCTGTTGGAAGACCATCAAAATGGAGGATGGATCAAAATAGATACTTTGGAATACTGTCAGAGAATATCTCTGGGTCCGCTCATGTTATTGACCATGTTACCTGACAAAATGACCTTTTTTGCATCTTTATTTTCTGTTTTTTGTCTGTACATTTGACAGCTTTGCTGCCTTGTTTCAACATTGTGACAGTACAGATATATATATATATATATATATATATATATATATATATATATATATATATATATATATATTATTTGAGCTCTAAATGCGTTCACAGCAGCATTTTAAGGCTTATCTACTTACGCACATATACATGTTTGTAATATTACATTTATAAATTTATCCAAATAAAAAAATAAGTAAAATTAAACAATATTAATCTGCACATGGCTCATGAAAACCACTTTCATGGGCATATAGTTATATGTGCACATTTGGCCAATGACAGCGATATATGATTGAAACGGGTCAGGAATACTGCAGAATATTGAGCAGCAGGACGTCAATAATTTAAGGGTAAAGAAGGTACTGTAAATTCTTCATAGGAAAGCTGTATTACAACATTTTCAATGGTGGTATTCTATTGTACCCTTTAGGCTTCCTATATGCTTCATTTTTAAGAAAAAATCTGCAAAACCAAAATTGAATAAGCTAATATTTTTTTGAGCCGTGACAGTGCATAAAGTAAATGCTATCTGAACCAGTGGGAGTAACGTATGCGTAATGGCAATACAGCATTATTATTCACAAGCAGTGGATATTCCAGACCGTGTAGCGGATGGAGTAATCAGTAATCGGATTTAGATAGTAGAACCGACTGATAGCCTGGCGCAGAGCAGTGGTCTTCTGTTTCACTTGACATTTAGCTGTATTGTTGCATTAGCCAGATCAGGACGAAGAAGGAGAGATATCTTTGCGTTTTGTGTGTTGTAAATTTCAAGAAAGATGGATTAAGAAGCTGGGGTGTTTGGTTTGGTTTTGTTTTGTGAGGGAGATTTAATACCTGTGTTTGGTCATTATTACCAAGAAGTTAGGTAGGTCATTACATAGATGACCGCCGGACAGAATCAAGTCCAGCTTAAACGACCGACTACATCAGCCTTTATGCTCGAGGGATTTTCTGTATCTTTCTATCCAGGGGATTCTGCTTGAAGGAATTTCTGTTTGATTGTGGAGATTTGATCTGATGTGATCTGCCTGAAAGGCGTTTTGTTGCGTTCGTTCGTAGGATTATACCGTGAAAAGTGAAGTCTCTGGGAGGTTGAGGTCTCTGTATTCTGCGTACCATCAGATGTAATTTTGCTGAGCTGTAGGATCAAATCTCTAGTACCAGGCAGGGTTTTTTAATCTGGAATAGTCAAATAATACTGACATATAGTGACTGGAGCATTCATGGTGTCATTCTAATATTTTTTAAAGCTTAATTATTAATTTTTGCTTTTTGACCCAAGGTATTACTTTGCTCTTACCCAGACAACAGTATATGAGAGGAAACTGTAAAGCTTCAAGGTTGAAAACAAATTTATTCTGCACTGTTCTTTGGAGCTTGAATATCTGTCGTGAACTTGGAGGAGATTCCGTGAAGTATTAATTCCCTGGGCCAGTGAAGAGAGCTCTGGGTTAACAATTAGAAAGCTTTTGGGGTTGAAAATGAATATTCCATTCTGAACCTTTTTTTGGTGCAAATATCTGCTGTGAGTTTTGACAGAGTTGAAAAAGAATTTTCAATTCTGGATTCTTTACTGGGACTAATATCAACAGTGAACTGGGAGAAATTGCGTGGATTCTGTCCATAATGGAGAGTGTTGATCTTGGACATCCCATTGGCGTTGAAGCAGGAGGGACGAGTTACGCTGAGATAGGTGAGGTTGATAAGTCTTGTTAATTACCTGGAAGAAATTTCAATGTTCAGGATGGAAAAACTATCTTTATCTGTTCTTGGTTTTTGTGTATATGGGTCTTCCCCTCTCTCTCTCTTTCTCTCTCTCTCTCTCTCTGTCTGTCTGTCTGTCTCATCCTTGGACCTTGCTTTCCATGCCCAACATTGTGAGTGAAAAAAAAAATAGTGGTTCTACATCCTGAATTTTAATTTTCTCTTTTACTTAATGAATTAATCTCTACAGTTTGTTTAAGAGACACTCATCACTACAGTGTGTGATGGAGAAAAAAAAAAACTTTGTGGTCACGTCATCCTCTTTCACAGTGATGGATTGGAAGTAGAAAAGGGCTCTTAACCGCTGTCTGGATTCAAAGTTCATCTCACTTGGCCTGTGGTTTCATTTCCTGTGGAATATAAGCTTAGTTGCTGTTTTTTTGTTTATGGAATTTCACAAGGTGATGCCTTCAAAATGGAGATAAATTTATTTTTTTCTCATTAGCTAAGACTTTATATTCATATATCAAATTTTTGTTTATTTTGTGATGTAAGGGTTGATAATGGGTAAAGTAATGGGGCAATGGAGTCACTTCCTACGTAATGGATCGCGATTCGCAAGCTGCCAATTACATGATATTATGTTGGATTACGCAAAGCTTATAGCTTAACTCTGCAGATTATAATGGGATAATTTCCCCCCATAGAAAACGTATCGTAAAACCGAATGGTGGGGCTCGCTAAGTTTTCTGCCCCACTGTGATACTGTGATAACAGTATTATAAGAGATACACGACTTTTGTGAAATATGTTTTGTTTTATATAAGCATGCTGTAATAGGACTACCATGATGGAGAAATGAAGCAAACTTTGGCAATTACTTAAACTTCTTAATGGGGGAAAAATTGTAAATTTTACAGATGCTGTATTTTTGAAGTCATCATAAATTTCTTAAAATGAGACAAGGTTACATGGTCATGTGGTCACATCTTACCCTATCAGGAGCAGTATAACAGCACTCACATGGAAATCCTAGTCAAATAAGTCGTGGAATTGACCCCCACCCAACCCAACAGGTCCTGAGGTAATTTGAAGCCGGTCAATGGCGCTGAGTCAAAAAAAATATATATATATTAAAAAATAACATTCTATTTTTTTTCCATTTAGAGAATACTGCTCAGTGTCTGGAGTCTCTGGGGAGAGATGACTGAACCAGCATGACATAACGTTATTGATTTTGTTCCAGCTGATGACTTTATCATGGCTACTTGAGCCATTGTAATACTCTGAGTGACAAATCTGGAAATAGTTTCGCCTACGGGAACATAATTGATTTCTTTATTTTATATAGGTCAGCACTTCCTGGAAATTGATTTCTTTTTTCAGGTCAGTATTTCCAGGAGATTGTGGAGGTGATTTTAGAAATTATCAGTGTGGTATTAGGCTCAGGTTGAAGTATAGTATAAGACCACCTTGCCATAGTTAACAAATACTTGATATCAGATTTTTATAGCTTTTCGCGATGATTGCTTGTATGTTTGATTCCAGTGGGTGGCCCTAGACTCCATTTTGATCTCAAAAATCTTTTGCTTGATTCCATGTAGAGACAGAGAAGGAAAGCAAATTCAAGTTTCCTAAAAATTATTATTTTAATTTTTTGGTAGTATGTCTATTATTATTATTATCATCATAGCTCAAGCACTGGGAGGTTTTAATGAAGTGTAATCAAAGAGTCACTGAAATGTTCACCATTATATTCATAATGTTATTTATGCCTAGCTGTAACATTGAGCCGTGCTGACCTCTGACATCACATCCTGTTTCATCAGTAACATTGCAGCTGATCGAAAAATTGTATTATCGTAAGAGGAAAGTGACTAGTCTGAGCTGTGAATAGTTGTTTTAATGAAAAAAACCTCAGTAAATTATTGTCATGTGTCCATGGCAACAATAAAATTATGCTAAATATGGTATTAAAATTTTACCTTCAGACGACCACTTCTACGACACTGCCGAGCTTGCCACCCCAGATAGCGGTATCGCAGACACATCGCCGACTAAAGATCCTGCGGAAGTAGAGAAAGAGAAGGAAGAATGGAGGGTAGAGCTGGCTAAGGTATATATGATAGAACTTTGGGAGAATTAATGTTGCTTTTTCTTGTGTCTTGTAATTTCTTTTTTCTAGTCATTCAATTTTTTAATGACTTGAAAGTTCTTACTGTCATTTTAATTTTTGCATGTATTCGAAAAAAAATTTTTTTTCTTAGTTTAAATCATGATTTGGTGATCAGGTATAGTGCATTTTTTTATTTCCAAAATCAAAATAAATAATGTTAAAACCTTTTTGTATTTGAATGATGATTCCATGTTCCTTAAAGTTAAGGATTTTAAATTATCTCTTTCATCTTTTTCTAGACAGAGGAAGAGATTCAGACATTGAGATCAGTCCTCGGTGCGAAGGTCCGCCATGCTAACGAGCTGAAGAAGAAACTTGGAATCACGACGCTGCAGGAGTTCAAACAAGATGTCTCCAGCACGCTGACCAGCATTCGGGAGTCTGACGCGTAAGTGGCCATTGTAAAGTAACATTGGATTGGGAAAAAAAAAAAAAGGAATTGAAATATAAGGCATTTTTGAAATCGAAGGTATTTTTTTAATTTATTGTGAAGTTCTTTCAGATTTTGATGGGTTTAATGAACAGTGTTGCTTAAATGTATAGAGAAGATTAATAGAAGAATCTGTAGGAATATATTTTTTTTTTATTCACTGGCTGTGTTTTTTTTTTCTTTGAGCTTGGCTCGCTTTTTATGTGAAGTCAATTATCTGATAAATCAGCTCAGCTGATTGCTTGTTGTTCTTAATCATTACAATTGATTTGGTTTTAATGTGAATTATGTCTTGTTTCTACTTCTTAAAAAAGGCTTCATTCTTTCTTTGCTGTATTCTGCTTGATAGAAATGTGTCTGGTGCATGAGAGAAGGCATGCTGTCATGAGGGTTGCTTTACTACTGGAGAATGTTCAGAATTACTGAATATTAGATATGGTTTGAATGTCAAAAAAAAAAAAAAAAAAAAAATAGAATCATCAAAAGACTATAATATTTCTCTCACACTTCATTGAATAGAGCATTATTGAAACTGTATGGGAAAGGCCCTTGTTTTCCTTCAACTGGTTTTCTTACAAAAAAGAGATGCCATTTATGAACATAAAAGTGTGGGTGCAGTCCTGTCTTGATTTGAAGCCACCTGGTGGGCACCTGACTGGGGTGAGATTCAGGTGGCCACTGAGATGGCGCCAAAGCCATGATGAGACCAATTAGTGAGTGACTTCTTGTGGTCTCGGGCGCTAATAATTTCTTTCTCTGATGATCCATAAAACAGGTACAAAAAGACGTCCGAGAAAGTGCACCAACTCGAAGACAAGATCACCCACTCTGAGACGTGAGTACTCCTGCATGCGCGTATGTGTGCATGAAGACTCCGTGCACAACGTGCTGATGTTAGAGCATGCTCCTTGCATGCATGATAGGGGACTGTCTAAAATAGGGCACGTGCAGGAAGAAGTCATTACTCCTAGTAGTATTTAATATATATCTGGCTCACAGCACGTAAGAATTAACCAGAATAATGATTTTAGATTTTCTTCTTCAATGCATAGCTACTCACACACACTAAACACTAAATATTATATTTATTCAAAGATACATTGGTAGCACCATGCATTGCTTTTAGGCCTGTGATTTTAAAACATGAACTAACTGCAAGAATCTTTCAGTGCTTTAAATAAAACTCATTTTGCCAAGTTTTATTTTTGCCCAGTCAAAGCTCTTTCTGTCTTCTACTTCCAATGCATATATATATAGTTTTGAATACAAAAATATCTGTAGAAAATATTGACTTTCAACACAAATAAAAATTTGAGCACCAGAAAATACCAAGGCATTGATTCTTAACTTTTGGCCTGAAATTTTTCAAGAGAGAATAGAAGACTATTCATGCTTTACAAAGTGCTTTATGACCACACCCAAGTTTGAGTGTGTAGAAATTTGTCATATTGTGATCAGGTGGTGCTGTAGGTAATAATGCACTAAGTCAGTTTTAATAGATGGTTCTAAAATTGTGCTGTCATCTTATATTGCAACAAAAAATTAATATGTAAATTATCAATACTCTCAGTAAACCACCTTAAATTTGCACACAGCCAGTTGTAGGGTCTGTTTTAAGTTTTCAGTCATCAGATTTCAGTTGAATTTATCACCTTTTATTCCAAAAGATTATGTAAGTTGGATTCAGACAATTTATTACAGTACTCTCAATGAAGTCTTTAAAGCCCCCTGATTCATTGGGCTGAAGACTTCACACAGGGTCAGAGAAGGGCCAAAGAACTGGACTTAAAGTTTAGGTCGTACTTTGGGCCTTAAATTTTTTTTGTGAAATGGGTCCCAGCTCCTAAATTTGTGGAGAAATATTGGGTACATGATTTACACAGTTTTGGCCTCTAATCTTGTCTTGATTTTTGTTTCGAATTTTGTTCTTTTATTTATTTTTGTCTCTGCTTATCTCTATCTATTCAGAATAATTTATGTTACAAAAATTAAGATCAGTGTTGTATAGCCAAATGAGGTTTTCAGGTGGTTTTTGGGCAATCATGTTGTTTCAGCTGGCGTGAAATATTGCTTAAGTGGAATATTAGGATCAGCTAATTACTAGTAACTGTCAGAATATATGTTACAGTACTAGTATTAAATATCAGTGTTTATGCATGCAGATCTGTGTATATCTTGCACACTGTCAGGCCTCTGTGGATTATGTCTTAATTTTTTCGTAGCAGCCTGTAGTTTCCCTTATCTTTTCTGTTGTTCTCAGTACGGAAATTGTTTCATTTTATATGCTATACTTGCATGCTTTAGCCCCTTTGTAACAATTGGGGTTTAGTTAACATTGGGGTCATAGTCACTGTCACCACTATTTCTTTTATTATTGGCACATGATGCTTTGCATGTGAACTCTTCATCCCACCCTCTGCCACCAATGTCACACAATGTACATCGGTGGTAAATGCTCCAGACTTTCACTAACGCGACACAGTTTTCATATTATTCTGTGTCATGTCCCGCCTCTGCCACTAATGTTACAAAGAGTGAGCATTGAGTGGTTTTTGTCTTTTTATTTTCCAATTTGGGCATTTTTAATGAAACGCAAATTAATGTGTGGGGTCCCTCTCCTATTCTTTTTACGCAGGTACAAAAAGACAAATGAGAAATTGCACCAATGGGAAGATAAGATCACGTCGTCGGGAGCGTGAGTACTTTGCCTGCCAATTAATCCTTTGTTGATTTTTTTCGACAGTTTTATAATGAAAATTGTTTGAAAATCTTATATTAACAGTTTCTTGAACATAACATTTAGCAGCTTCCATTAATATTTGTTCAAATTTTGCAATAACATAGTGTTTGAAAATTGCTACTGTGTTGCAGAAATGCACTATGTGTTTTGCTTTGCTTTTAAAATCAGGTTCAATTTGATTTTTTAAAAAGTGAATAAAATTTTTGCAAAGATCTTAAGCATCTGATCAGTATAAATACAATATGCCATGCACAATTTGGTTTTTGTTCACTAGTTTGTGGGAAAGAATATTGATGTTATCCCCCCTCCCCCCCCCCCAAAAAAAATAGTAATAATAATAATCCATATAGCATAGCACTTTTTTGTGCTGCTATTTAATGTTTCAGTTTAAAGTTAAAGACACACCCACTGTTCTGATGTGTGTATTTATGTATGCTTCTTTACAGTTTCCTGTTATAGTCTTGCATTTTCTTAATACACACACAGACATGCATAAAACTAATATAAATTTATGGTGTAGATAATTTTAATAATTTCAACACTGGAATTTGACGGAAATGTTGACCTTGGTCTGGTAACTAATTTAATTATCAATAAGACATTAAAACTGTAGTGACTGCTCCTAAGCAGTCTTATATAGACTGTTACTACATGAGGTACAAAAGGGGGGGGGGGGGGGGGTATTAATTGTGACTTATTCAGATGATTCTAATTTGATTATAAATGATTGACTAGTGATGAAAAGGTCAATTAGCTGTGGTTTGGGTCTGGTATCTTGTAAAATGCACTGCTCGCACTCTGGTAATGTGACTTTGCTCTATGAAATGTGTTTTAAGTGCCATGTGGAGAATTATTTATGTGCTAAGTGGCCATATGGAGAGTTATTAATATGTGCTAAGTGGCCACATGGGGAATGATCAATGTGTTATAAGTGGCCTTCTGACGAATTAAGCTTTTCATGTTGCACACCTATTGCGGTAGATGGGAAAAACTGATTGTGTTAGTTGTGACGGTGCACTCTCAGCTGCCACAATGAGCTAAACTAAGAACCACCAGTGAGGTTGTTTATGATTGTGATGAAATCCTCCTCTGATATTGGCCTGATGCCAAATTACAGCAAAACTGTGGCCAGGCCAATGAATTTTTTGGTGAATTTTTTTCGTCACTTGGTGCCTTTTTATTCTGTTTGTCAGTCCAGAAGAACCCATGTATTTATTATTGTCCAAAAGTTTTGATGATTTGATGATAATTTGATTACTCGAGAAACAAAACATGGTGGTTACTATATAAATTATCTTAAATGATGCGTCTTAAAATTATACATTTTAATTGAAGTGGACAAAGGTTGCAAACTTATTCCAGATAAAACCCTCTTTGGAAAGAACTTTTAGTGATATTTTCTTCCCTTGATTTGTTGCCAATACCCAATGCTATATACCATCACAATAACAATACTTGGTGCATGTTTGTACATACTGACCTTATAAGATTGCATCTTCGCTTTCATAATGTTTTGCATAAGAGCACTCCATCTTTGTAGCACATACTAACATATTTCAAGGGTTGAGGTTATTCATAAGATCTTAATCTCATGGTCAGATTATTTATTATCCTACTACTTACGTAACTCTTCATCCTGCAAGGGACATTTGGTGGCAATTTATTATCGTGCTTATGTATGCAAAAACAAAATGTATCATTAAACTCCTTTTGTATGAAAAGTTTTTTATATATTTATGTGTGCTTATTTAAATTCAGAGTTTTTCTTTGATATGTCTGTTGTGTCTAGTGTTTAATCTAGCTTGAGAAATGCAGCAATTTGAAACATCAACATATTTACATGACATTACATGAAAAACATTCTCTATTGAATTTTTTTGTCTGCTTGTTTAACAAAATATACACAGGAACAGTCAAAATATTTTCAGGTGGTGATAATACATTTAGTGAGTAACATGAAATGCATGAAGGATATAAAAATCATTATCACTACACGTTCTGTTCTTGTTAACTTTCCAGCTACCAGAAGACGAATGAAGCTTTCAAGAATGTCGGCACCAAAGCCAGTCAGGCTGCCAATGCTGCAGGAAAGAAACTGTCAGACCTAAGGTACGAATTTCCTTAACTGACCCCTTGGAGCTTTCTTGGTAATAGTGTCAAAATTTTAACTTATTATGTTGTGGATGTTTGGCAAAAGATGGTGATTTTCTCAGATATTCTGTTTAGTACTTAGATTTCACTTTCGTATGTGATCAGTTTACTATTGTTGTTAGTGTGTGTGTGTGTGTGTGTGTGTGTGTGTGCGTGTGTGTGTGTGTGAGAGAGAGAGAGAGAGAGAGAGAGAGAGAGAGAGAGAGAGGAGAAAACCTTCCTTAATGTGGTTGGCAATCTTTTTCCAGGAATTCCCAGACCTTCAAATCAATAGAAGAGAAAGTGGGCTCTGCTTACAGTAATGTCAAGGTTAGTTGTATGGTAACATCATTTAATATGGAATGTGACAATTGATTGCATCCTGGAAAAAGTTTAGAAAACCTTGTTTATTCCAGCTGGGGCTTTTTTCACAAAAAGTTTGAAGTCAGTTTTTCAGTCAAATTTTTTGCTACAAAGTTTTTTTGTCATGGAAATAACCACCTGTTGCGAATTTCCACAAGGTTTTTATCTCATTGGTGACAGTTACAGTAGCCCGTACAGGTATCTCAGAAACATTTAATGGGTGCGGGCCAATCATTATTTTAAAGATACTTTAGACAACAAATATCACAGAGTTGACTTTGCCTAAACGATTGTTTATTTATAGCTGTCTAAAAGCTTTCCCCAAGAACATTTGACTTTTTATGAAATAAGCCCTTAAGTTAACTTGTCTGGTGCCATGTGTTACTGCTAACATGTGCAACAGTTGTTTTATTTTGAAATAAAGTTTTCTGTTAATGGAAACCAGTATTATATTACGGTAATTACTTTTAATTTCAAATGTGCCACTCATTCCAAAATTTTACCTCTTCAAGATTCCTTGTTTTTTGTTAGCAAAGAAGAACATGCACACACTTTTTGGCCAGAGACCAACTAACTTTTCAGAAATATTAAGTCACCAGATTTGAGTATTATAAAAAAAAGAGCTATTCAGGAAAAAATAGGAATTCATTTTGTTTGAATCTTATAAGTAATTACTGTAAAAGAGTTAAGTGGTCGATCTTCCACGAGGCAGTGATTCGGGTGTATGTGACATACACATGTATGAAACGTGTGGATGCCATGTGCTCTTGCTGACTCATGGTGTATCTGACTTCGAAAATGGCAAATGTCAAGAACAAAAGACCTAGGCATGACATATCCAGCATTCATGTAAAATACACCACGTCAGGATGATTTTTTTTTATTTATTTATTTTTTTTTTGACATTTGCCATTATATATGTATATGGTGAAAGTTAAAGTCCACTTGATAAAAAATTCATGTGACTGTGGCGAGCATGCCCATTAATATTGCTGTATTTCCTGCCCAGCGCTCGCAATCTTTAGGATCAATTTTTTGGTCCAAACACATGGTGAGTGGGTGTTACGGTAAGGACTCGATCTTTTCAATTGGCAAAAATTATCAGACTTTCAGACATGTAATTTTCTAAGCACAAAAATTCTGTATAGCATTTATGGTGCTTTCACCACATCGAATAAAACTGAAGAGTAGCCAGGTCTTTAATTTTGCTGGTACCACTCAAAAGGAATGTCCTAATTTTAAGAAATTTTGACTTAAAAATACAGTTTTTGTAAAATTCACAATGTCTCCCATTGAAAAGATCGAGTTATTACCATACCTTTTGTAGCCGTCGTCAGTTTTGTTCAATTTTTGTATGTGCTGTGCATTCTAAATTTTTTATTTAAATTTTATTATTATTATTGTTATTATTATTATTATTATTACTATTATTATTATTAATATTCTGTTATGTAGTTCTCGTTAGTACATTATTCTTGAGAATTCAGTCAGATATATATTAATACAAAATTAACGTTGATTCAACGGTGAATCAATGTCGTTTGTCTGCTGGGGAGGGAGGATTGGAAATAAACACCGAATTTTCTTTCTTCTTATGCTACTTAATTTGTGTGATGCCATTTTTATTCCTTATGTAGTCATCTGTTTTGATTGTATAATTTGTGAAAATTGCTTTTTTGATGTTGTCAAGTGTTTTTAGTTTTAGATAATTAACTGAAGTCCATTAGATGATAAAGAATCTGTTTTGTCCTAGGCTAATATTTTCCTTGACTAATAGATAAGATTTTATTTAACTGTTTGAGGCAGACATAGGGTTGATTGAATTTAAAAAATGCTTGAAAATTGGATTAAAATTCTTGAAAAAAATTACAAAAACCATCTGCTGTGCTATATGCTGTATCCTGAGAGGCAATGGCAGCCACCTTTACATGAGCCTGCTTGTCGCTTCTTAATTAAGCTTTATTCAATTAAAGTTTATCATCCCAATTACAAAAGTTAGGTCTTGTAGTCTTAAGTTTTCTACAGAAGAACGAAATGTGGATGACTGGAAGTGCATTTGTGATTGACTGTAAATTTCTATCAAATTAGCCTCTGGTTGTCGAGTCTGATAATTCTGTACATAAGAAGGTTTGAAAATGAAGAAGTCGGCTTACTTCAATCTGAAGCTCAGGAAAGCCAGAGTAGATTATATGCAATTTGTGTGTATGTGTGCGTACCTGTATGTGTGTGTGTGTGTGTGCGTGTGAGAGAGATCATGATAGAAAACTTACTAGAATGTCTTTATGTTGTAAATGGTTTGTATTTTGTGTAGCTTTCAATGGAGTTGAGTTAAACAGTTGATTGCCTTGGTGCATTCTGTGTTTTGTAATTTAGGATGATTTCTACTGTTTGAAAAGTGAAAAGTTCTGCGTGTTGGTAGAAAAGTAAAATATAACTTCTGGCTAATATATTTTTATAAGTTGAATTGTTTGGAGCTGTATGATTGAATGATTTTGTAACGAATGTTTATATTCAAAAACTTTATTAATTTTGATTTGAATATTTAAATTTTATTATGTGACTTTTCAATAGCTGTTTCATTGCATTTACATAAGAAATTTGACATTGAGAAGTACTAAGCGAATATTTAACTATTTCCTGTCAGACATCAAGTCAAAGCTGTCAGTTTGATTAACTTGTATAACTCTAGTAATGAGCGTCTAATTCATCAATGAACGTAAAATAAAATATGTATAGATCAAGGTTAATCTGAGTTTCAATGCGCTCATTAGACAAGTGTTAACTTAAAGCTAATCCTTGAAAGAGGTGATCACAGTTAATTTTGAACGTTTCATTATTTCTAGGTTTATCAGGTCTAGTTACTTAACAAATGCAAAGGCAGACTTGATTACTGTGTTGAATTTTCTGACCTTTTGTTGTTAATTAATGCTTTCATTATTAAGAAATTCAAACGTAAAATGCAAAGATGTGACCTTGAACACTAAATGCTTTTTGGAATTTTCTCATCTCCACCATACGGCCATGAAAGGAAAGAATATTTCACAAAAATGTTTACTAATTGTTCAAAATTTTGAGAGATATCACTGTATTTCTAGCATTTTAAATTCTTTTTTTTAATATATAGACTGAGAAAGTGACGTACGAACCTATAAAGTAAAACATAAATGGCGGTATTGTAAAAAAAGGTTGTTACTGTTGATCGTGATTTTATACTTGTGTGCAGTCTATAGCTTTTATTTTCCTAGCATTGATAATATATTATTTATAAAATATGCTCTCATCAATTTAAGGTGTGTTTATGCATTGCTTCTCAGCTGGCCACCAAAGTGACCAAAGGTCTTAGGGACCATTCCCACGTATATTTGGATCGATCTATCTCCCTGGGGAGTCTCACTAAATTGCTATCAACCTAACTGGCTTAAATGTCTGTCACGCCTAGTAAAGCTGTTAGGGGGTAATTATCTTTATCCTAGCTGATTTGGTAGGCGTGACAGACATTTAAAACGGATAAGTTGATGGCAATTTAGTGAGACTCCCCAGGGAGTTAGACCGATCCAGATGGATCGATTTAATGATGGGAACCCAGTCTTAGTCTTGTGATCAAGGTCCAGGGTCTGACGGCCAGACTTGTATTTCAAATACAGAAGTTTTTCATTGAATTATTCAAACTGCTTAATGATTTTGGCCATATAAAATTTTTTTCTTGATCAAAGACAACCTTGGACTGCATTATAACTGTTCATCAGTTTTGGTTATTTTGTGGCCATTTGTTTTAATTAATAGGTCAAACAAAGTTACTTATTGGAAATAAGTTATTAATTTTACCTGTATTTAGCCTTAATATTGCATGGTTAGAAAAAATGATGATAGTCATACAATTAAAAGTTCTTTGACACACTTTCCCATTTATATTCACTTTTAATAGAGATATTTCTTGTTTGTATGCTACATTCATAAATAGAATTAAGTAAAAAGAAGTGTTGGGAGTGTAATTTCATTTCAAAATGATGTATTCAGGTTGTGTTGTGCATTTTTCTTATAACAGCTAGCTATTTTAATAATTTATTTATTTATTTTGTGTGAAGTGCTTGAAGCATTAATGTACTTGTAGATAGTTGTAGTATATATACAATTTATTTATCAAGTAATATAAAATAATTAACCACATTAAAAAATTACAGAACTCATCAGATAGAAATTTACTGTGGAGAAAAGATCCTGTTTTGAAGAATTATTTTCAGAATATTTTACTTCAAAGCTGATTACAAATGCTCTGCCCCCGGCCTTATTCAATAAGCTAATTATGAATATAGTTAATTAGGAGAAATATTAAGTGAATGTGCCAGGCTAAATAATGAAAATCTGTGAAAGCAGTCATGGGTTACAGCTGCATTTTATCTTTGTATTTTCTTTTGCAAGAGATAAAGAATTCCAAAAGGGTGTCACATTAATTTGAGTTAACAAGGAAAAAGAAAATGAGGACCCTTGTGCAGACTAGGTTTTACTTAAAGCAAAAATGAAAAATGATGTTTTTCCTGTCAAAGTTGGCCCAGTATTACATTTATTTAAATTGATGTTTTTTGGCTTTAAAGTTTTACCATTTATCGAGTTAGAGATATTTTGTGAAAAGTGGTAATTACTTACAGTGGTATCATGGCTGTTGTAAGACTATTAGAGTCATGTTTTATTAATAGTTCAACTAAAAAAAAACATTTAAAATCATTAATGAAACAAGATTAAGAATACAAAGTCGGGCACTATATGTGTCATATTCTAATTATTTTAGTCAAAAATTAACATTTTTCAATATGATGTTCTATTTTTCAGGCCAAAGTGACCGGCAGTAAATCAGAGACCAATTTTGACGAAGCCTTGACTGACACAGCCACTGAACAGCAAGAGTCTAACGGCACGGGCCCTGCGCCTGAGACCAAAGTCCCACTGTAGATGGCAGCACTTCTGAACAGCAACCAAGATAAGACGGGGGTCAAAGTAACCCTAGCTGCACCTTTCATTTCACATGGAATATTGAACTGTCAACACAGTTAGGAACTTGATTTGTGAAAACTATGGGAGGTTTCTGTAATTAACAATAACATGTATGAAATATTAATTACTCTTTTTTTTTTCTCTCTTAATGAAGTTTATTCTTGTGACAGTAGTAATAGGCACCTTTACCTAATATTTTGCTATACATTGTTGCTTAAAAATTATATTGACAGTTAGAAATAATCTTGTAGTTTTAACTTTTGAAGTATATTCAGAATGGTACTACTTTCACTTGGATAATCATTGACTCTCCCATGTTTAAACAAAAAAACTAAGAAATAAATTCATAGGTACATCATGCATTAGATATCAAGCATTAATATTATTGCACATGTACAGAGTGCTATTGGGGGGTAGTAGTATATTTGTCATTGTTAAGATTTAATGTGAGTTAAGGATTTATTGCCTTGTTGGGTAACATAGATATGACTGCCTTTTTTGTATAATTTTTTCTCTTCTTCTATGAGTTTATTATCCCCACATGGGCTGAAAACTTCTGAAAAGTTGTGAATACGAATATCAACAATTACATTTTATGGGGGCCACATGCTTGTTTGTGATTTACAAATGTTTCATTGCATTAATCAGAAATTGAAAATGACTGCAATTTAGTTTCATTAAGAGATTATAAATTTCTCATCTAATTGGTTAAAGATATTTACAAAGAATTGCATCTGAATCACATTTAACCATGGAAAAAAACTTTTCAAGGGACTAAGGAAACGATAGAAAAATGCCGCTTTTAAAGTTATCTGATTGGAAAGCTATTTGCGGTAAGCAATAACTGGCAGTCACCCAGAGTGTGGAGAAACTTGTTCTACAGTCTTGCAAAAGAACTACTTTTGACTGATTAATTATATAGCTCAACAACTTTTTAAGTGTAGGTAGGGGGTCAATATTTCTTCACAAGGGTTTTCAGTAAATTAGGTGTGAAATGACATACCTTGGCTGGTATAAGATAGTTCTCAGTGGCCTCTGAAAGTAAAGGTACTACATGTTAAAGCAAATACCTATATCAATTTTTAGGTGCTATGTAACAACCGCAGTACAAACTGTTATGATATATTACGTGCTGGTTTCGGGTTCATTATCAAATTTAAATAGATGTGTTTGTCAACTGCATTTTAAGTTCTGCTTTCTCTTGCAGACTTAATTGCTTCCTCTTGGGTTCAAAACTTTTGCTTAAAATCAATTTGATAAATAGCATGTAATTGTTTAGAGGTGGTATGAATTGTATTTGAAAGAATTATATCAGAAAGAGAAAAGCCACACGTTTGTTAAGTGCAATCTTTTTTTTTTTTTTTTTTTTTTTTTTNATTTGCGGTAAGCAATGACTGGCAGTCACCCAGAGTGTGGAGAAACTTGTTCTACAGTCTTGCAAAAGAACTACTTTTGACTGATTAATTATATAGCTCAACAACTTTTTAAGTGTAGGTAGGGGGTCAATATTTCTTCACAAGGGTTTTCAGTAAATTAGGTGTGAAATGACATACCTTGGCTGGTATAAGTTCTCAATGGCCTCTGACAGTAAAGGTACTACATGTTTAAGCAAATACCTATATCAATTTTTAGGTGCTATGTAACAACCGCTGTACAAACTGGTATGATATATTACGTGCTGGTGTTGGGGTTCATTATCAAATTTAAATAAGTATGGTTGTTAACTGCATTTTAAGTTCTGCTTTCTCTTGTAGACTTAATTGCTTTCTCTTGGGTTCCAAACTTTTGCTTAAAATCAAATTGATAAATAGCATATATTTGTTTAGAGGGGGTATGAATTGTATTTGAAAGAATTAAATCAGAAAGAGAAAAGCCACACGTTTGTTAAGTGCAATCTTTTTTTAAAAGTCTTACTTTTCTGTTTATTTGTAGAAGGGTGTACTGTTTGTTTTCTCTGTTCCTTGGATTACAGGTATTTGATTTGCCAAATTAAAAAAGTAGAGATGCTTTTTTGCTTGCTGTTGTTGATGAGTGTTATTGCACTATTATTATGTGAGTTAATATCAGATGTAAGATAAATATGCCATATTCTTATGTGAAGGAAAAGGTTGTAATATACTTTAGTACAATTTATTATTATCATTATAATAATTATTATCATCATCATTATTATTTTACTAGATGATTGCATGGTAGTCACTTTGTAAGGTGAGGAAACCTTTAAATCTGTTCCATAATTCAATGTTTTACTGATGATAAATTGGATATTAAATTTTGTCCAAAACTGAACCCAGTTCATAAAAAAGTTTACTCTCCATAAGAACAAGCTGCCTTCTGAAGAGGCAATGCTCAATGCAAGTGTTGAATTATTTATTTATTTTTGGATGTATGAACTGCATTTAAACATTCTATTCAAAATGGACATTAAGGCCAGGGATATCAGTTAGTGATTTGACCAACATCTTGGATTAGTATTCCTTAATTTATGCTAGCAATGTTTGTTTTGCAACTAAAAGTTGGGGGTATGTGCATTGTAAAAAAGAGAGAAAAATAACTTAGAAATAGAAATTATTGACTGGAAACATAAAAGAAGAATTCAGTTGTTTAAGTACTAAAATCAGACTGAGATCAATAACGAGGAAAACTTAATTGAAATGAGGCATTAATTGCAGCCAGTATGCTTGTTGAAGTACTGTCATTTTCAGACTTGAATTGATCTCGTCTTGAACGGGGCTGCCACCTTTGGAACTGTTTCAGCTTGGCGAATAGTTTAAAGCGCACTATTTTAGAATTTAAAAAAGTAAGAAATTGTAAATACTGGTCAGAAATCGTTGGTGGAGGACGGGAGGGTGGGTGTTTTGTGAAGTAATGTTTCAAGGTATTCAAATCTATTATGAAATATGTGGTAATAATAAAGTCTACTTGAAAAGGCGTTTATTAGTTGTTTATTTAGCCATGCCTCCTCTAAATAAGCTTTAAACTGGCCCCTTTCAAAATTTTGGTGGTAAATTGATCTGCTCTTCCTTCCCTCTTGTTCGTAAAAGTCCACCAAACTGATGAGGTAATGCATGGCACATTGCTGCTGTACGCGCAGTTATTTCAATGAGTTGCCGAAAGCGACCAAAGGTTATACATGCACAGTGCATATGGCACAGAAAGACTGCAGAATTCTGCTTTTTCAAAACATATTGTGACAGAAAATGATTTTTAAGCAAGCTAGATTTCTGTGTAAACCAATTCCGATTCACGCCTTGCTAGTATGGAAAGTTTTCGTATTCAGTAAAGGTTCTTAAAATAACTCTTTTGGATAATATTCGCACGTTATTAATAGGGCCTACTAACAAAAAATTAGACCGCGCTAATGGGGTATTACGTGATGCACATTTATTTCATTGGCACATTTGTCCTCAACCTCTAGCATATTTTTTCACAATGCCTGATGGTGAAGGTTTTGCAAATTACTTTCTAAGAGAATGCAGTTTTTCCGTGTTTTGGCTAAAACAATTCGCCGTATCCTGTCACTATATGCCTATCATCTCACAAATCATCGATGTAGGACTAATTGAACTGAAGATTCTATAAATGGCTAAAATATTACAAAAACATCAAACAATTAAAAATAACGACCTGCGGCAAAAGACGTCACTGATTTTCTTTTTCAATTTTTAAAAGCCAGGAGACGCAGCGAAATCTGTTTAGGCCTATTGCGTTATTTAAAATAAACTAAAATATAGACATTTTCTGAGACGTCAGACAAAATACTCGCTTCCTGATTTTGTACTCGAGTAAAAATAGGCTAGATCGATTGGAGAATGTGAGATGATACTGCGAGCAACAGTAACTGTGGTTTAAATTTTAGTCCGTTAACGTTTTTTTTTTTTTTTTTGAGTGTTTGTGTGTGTTAGAAGAGATGATTCCAGTAATTATTTTTGCAAGGATTAAAATTGCTAGACTGATGTAAGTAAACTTCCACTTAGATAAACAATCCTCTCTCTCATAATTCTTAATGAAATATGTTAAAAAGTTAAATGGACTAAAATATATGAAAAAAATCAGTGAGTGTTCTCGTGGCAGACGAGGCAAGTCCTGAGTTCGATTTTCAAGCTGGGTCGAGGGAAAGACCACCTCACTGAGAAAACACATAAATGGAACTGTTGTGTGCCTGGCCATGAAAACATTGATAATGAGCAAGTGGCCTATTAACATGTAACCTCTAGTGCTCAACATCTAGGTTTTATGCTCGACAGGGAAATGTGAAAGGATGCCAGTGACCACTGAGACTTATAACAATGTTAGAACGCGAAGAGTAGATTTCAACTGAGGTTAAAGCGGATGAAGTAAACGTACAAATGGGAATTTTTTTATTTCCCTTTAATTTTTATCTTATTGTCTTACATATATTTTTATTGGTCTGTTTTTCTCTACTCATGCTACTAGCATCAGAACACTGATAACCCAAAGCTATGAAGAGAGGCGTCCGTTGTTGATAATTACGTAAATCAGTAGACGTTTTATATACTAAAAAATTCATTCGTTTCTACTGCCAGGTGTGAAGTAATCAGGATTTTTCATATGGCGCACTGCTGCTTTCTTTTGTTTAGTAGAATCACAATAACTTGTTTTTCATACCCAAGAAAACAAGCCAGTTGATTAAAAATGTGTTTCAGAGCACTGAGGTGGTTGTACATGATAAGTCCAGTGTACTTTCAATTGACTCACTACCATTCACTGCAATCAAAACAATCATGCTCCCTCAGGCTGCCTCGAAAATGCAGTCACCCTACGCACTATTACATTATCCACATTTGGATCAGTGTTTGTATACGCACGTACTATAGTGGCCTGCGACAAGTTCACGGCTACCTGTACCGGTTTAACGGACATAGTGGCCATCATAATTTTGGGGAGAAGGTATGTTGCTTAGAAATTGTCATCAAATTTGCCTGTACATTTTGAAGTCATTGCTTAGTACTTATTACTCTTATTTTAAAATAAAATGATAAAATAATAATCAAAATGAAAAATAGTAAATAAAATGTACATGTTGATAAGATATTATAATCAGTTTTGCGCATCGCTATCAAACACCACCCCCTATGAACAAGTTGGGCATTAGTGACAAGTGGAACGCCACCATGTGACTAAATATCACTGAAGGTATAAAAGCGCGGGGTTTTGAAATTGCGTTCATTCAACACAGGCAGACCAGGAGCAACGAGAAGGATGCCATGTACTGCGCCCCGCATCAAGCAATAAGGACACAGGAGTCAACTCACGTTTCTTCGAATCTTTTCCTCTTCCCAAGACGACGCATCGCTCATCGACATATTGTTTCTTCCACACGGAGTCGTCTATACGGTGGATTCGACGTTTCTCTAAGCTGGCCAGCTAAAACCTTCGCTTCTCTCCACGAGGAATCGTCGCTCCGGAATCTTCGCAGGATACGTCATCGGCTTTCTGCTGTTGTGGGCTTTATTTTTGTAGTGTCATTGCATTTATTTCCATGCATTCCAGGTTTCTTCTATTACAGGTCCAGGAAGCAGAGTGCTGACATAGGTAGGCAAAGTCATTAATCCTTTTAACTTTCTTTTACCAGAAGTCCATTATGGCGATTCTCGATAGAGCCAACACTGACAACTGAAAGGAGAGGAGGGCCACATCTACACGTCGGTCAATCATTGATGCCAGCGAGTCCTGCCTTGGTCTGTCTACGAGGTGGCTGCATTAGGGAAACGTCCAGTTAGTCCTCTCATGGTCTGTATACAAGGTGGCAGCATTGGGAAAGCGTCCAGCGAGTCCTGCCATTGTCTATCTACAAGATGGCTGCAATGGGGAAACGTCCAAGGCATATGGTGTTTCACTGAGATGGGAAACTCGTTAAGGTAAGCCTGACTGCAGAGTGCTTACATAGTTAGGAAAGGTCATTAATCCGTTTTCTGTTAACAGAAAACGTTTAAAGGTAAGACTGAGTGCAGAGTGACACCATATGTAGGAAAAGTCATTAATCCGTTTTTCTATCTGTTAACAGATCTCGATTATGGAGATTCTCGATAGAGCTCCCACTGAAAACTGCAAGGAGAGGAGGGCCACATCTACACTTCGATCAATCCTCAGTGCCAGCGAGTCCTGCCATGGTCTTTCTACGAGATGGCTGCAATGGGGAAGCGTCTCGGGCATATGGCGTTTCACCGAGATGAAAACCCTTAAAGGTAAACCTGACTGCAGAGTGCTAACATATGTAGGAAAAGCCATTGAACAGTTTTTATTTCTGTTAACAGAAAACCCTTAAGGGCTAGCCTGACTGCAGAGTGCTGACATATGTGGGAAAGATCATTAATCTATTTTTTCTTTCTGTTAACAGACATATGTAGGACAAGTCATTTATCCATTTTTCCTTCTGTTAACAGAACTCGATTACGGCGATTCTCGATAGAGCTCCCACTGACAACTGCAAGGAGAAGAGAGCTATCATCAGCTTCCATCAGCTATCATCAGCTTCCATCAATCCACCAATCCTCCAGCCAGTCCTGCCACTCATCATGGGGGAAGCGTCTAGTGAGTCATGCCATGGTCTGTCTGAGGTGGGTGCATCAGGGAAGCGTCCAGGGAGTCCTGCCATGGTCTGTCTACGAGGTGGCTGCATCAGGATAAACGTCCAGCGAGTCCTACCATGGTCTGTCTACGAGGTGGCTGTAATGGGGAAGCGTCCCAGGCGAATGGTGTTTCACTGAGATGGGGAGCTCGTAAAGGTAAGCCTGACAGCAGAGTGCTGACAAAGTTAGGAAAAGTCATTAATCCGTTTTTCTTTCTGCTTATAGAAAACCCTGCATCTTGGAAGCGTCCAGTGAGTCATGACATGGTCTGTCTACGAGGTGGCTGCATTGGAGAAGTATACAGTGAGTCCTGCTGTGGTCTGTCTACGAGATGGTTTCATTGGGGAAGTGTCCAGCGAGTCCTGCCATGGTCTGTCTACAAGATGGTTGCAATTAGGAAGCGTCGACGGCATGTGGTGTTTCCCTGAGATGGAAAACCTTTAAAGGTAAGCCTGACTGCAGAGTGTTCACATAGGTAGAAAAAGTCATTAATTCTTTTTTCTTTCTGTTTCAATAGAGCTCCCACTGACAAGTGCAAGGAGAAGAGGGCCACATCTACACTTCAGCGACGTCCATCAATCCTTGGTGCCAGCGAGTCCTGCCGCGTCCTGTCTATGAGGTGGCTGCAACGGGGAAGCGTCCAGCGAGTCCTGCCATGGTCTGTCTACGAGGTGGCTGCATCAGGGAAAACGTCCAGCGAGTCCTGCCATGGTCTGTCTACGAGGTGGCTGTAATGGGGAAGCGTCCCAGGCGAATGGTGTTTCACTGAGATGGGGAGCTCGTAAAGGTAAGCCTGACAGCAGAGTGCTGACAAAGTTAGGAAAAGTCATTAATCCGTTTTTCTTTCTGCTTATAGAAAACCCTGCATCTTGGAAGCGTCCAGTGAGTCATGACATGGTCTGTCTACGAGGTGGCTGCATTGGAGAAGTATACAGTGAGTCCTGCTGTGGTCTGTCTACGAGATGGTTGCATTGGGGAAGTGTCCAGCGAGTCCTGCCATGGTCTGTCTACAAGATGGTTGCAATTAGGAAGCGTCGACGGCATGTGGTGTTTCCCTGAGATGGAAAACCTTTAAAGGTAAGCCTGACTGCAGAGTGTTCACATAGGTAGAAAAAGTCATTCTTTTTTCTTTCTGTTTCAATAGAGCTCCCACTGACAAGTGCAAAGAGAAGAGGGCCACATCTACACTTCAACGACGTCCATCAATCCTTGGTGCCAGTGAGTCCTGCCACGTCCTGTCTATGAGGTGTCTGCAACGGGGAAGCGTCCAGCCTGTCCTGCCATGGTCTGTCTACGAGATGGCTGCATTGGGGAAGCGTCCAGCGAGTCCTGCTAGGTGTCTACGTGGTGGCTGCAATGGGTAAGCATTCAGCGAGTCCTGCCATGGTATGTCTACGAGGTGGCTGCATTGGGGAAGCGTCCAGCGAGTCCTGCTAGTTGTCTACGAGGTGGCTGCAATGGGGAAGAATCCAGCGAGTCCTGCCATTGTCTGTCTACGAGTTGGCTGCATTGGGGAAGCGTCCAGCGAGTCCTGCCATGGTCTGTCTACGAGGTGGCTGCATTGGGGAAGCGTCCAGCGAGTCCTGCCATGGTCTGTCTACGAGGTGGCTGCATCGGGGAAGCGTCCACTGAGTCCTGCTATTGTCTGTCTACGAGGTGGCTCCATTGGGGAAGCGTTCAAGCTATATGGTGTTTCACCGAGTTCTAAAACCCTTAAAGGTAACCCGTGTTATTGGGGTGAGAAATAGACTTAAATGATTTTTTCAGTTGCGGTCTTTACCATAAGCTTCTCACCTTACTGGCCATTGGACCTAAACTTTCCTAAAATCTTTTGGTCTAAATCAGGATTCACTGGTCCGAATACAAATTTCAATAAATTTGGATTGGATTGCATTTGAATATAAATTTAAAATATGAAATTTAAAGACCTTGACATTTTTAAGATTAAGATATAACTGTTAAAAACTAAATCAAGTCAAAAGCTGTTTTGAAAATCATATGGTCTTAACACTAAATTCATACATTCTGAAAAATCTATTTGTCCAAACAATAATTAGTATGTCGCAGTCATTGATTACACAGAAAATAATAGAAATATTAATACAACAAAGGGTTGGTAATTCAATAAACATTCTTAATAATAATTGGAATGTGTTACCGTTTTAGAGAACAAAAGAAAAGGAAAAGGAGATGAGACCCTGAAAACTCCCAACGTGAAAACAAAGCGGCTGGACAGCAAGAAGTACAGCGACCTGATAGTGCTGGGTTTGCCTTGGAACAGCACAGAAGATCTTGCTCCTCAGTCAACATGGCACAGGTACTCATTCAGATCACTGGGTCCCTTGAAAAAAGTATTTTAAGTTAGTCTTTAATTTTAGACGGATAGGATTAAAATGCAGCATTCCAAATATTATTGGTATCAAACAATAGCAGTTTGTTCTTCTCGTAAAACTTTAAATTGGACCTTTTGGAAACCGTTATCGAGTCTCTAAATGTAGACATTTGTTTTCTTTTTACAATTCATTCAAGGAAATTCTTAGTCCAGACATTTTAGAATCCAAAAGCTCTTTTAATTTGTAACAAACTTGCAAAAAAAATCACTTGCGCAAAATATTTTGACTTCCTATCGGCCAAATTTCAGATTTTCAACAGTCCCAATGCGACACACATGGCGTTGTCACTAAGCTAGAATACTGGGAGCTACTACCCCCCAACCTCACCCTAAGTGCTGCGGTTGTGGTACTAAAAGGCCATCGTACAGGTGAGCATGTATTTTCACTTGTTTATATTGTTTAGATCGTTAGACGTTTTTGTGATTCATATGCCTTCCTTTATACCTGTTATTCTTCAGTCACTTACTTATTGTAGAATCTTGGCACTCTTCTCAATCATAATGTGATTTTCTTGTGTTGTGTTATAGAAGTGAAATTAAAATAAAATAAAAGTAAGTAAAATAAAACAAAATTAAATAAAATACAAAGTAGTCATGTTAAGAACCATAACATAATGAAACATCAAAATACTAGTATTAGTATTAACGGTGTGTAAATACCAGTGAAATACATATTCTTTGTTGCAATTACTGCAAGCTTTCAATTGATTTTCATACTTTACGTTTCATTTGTAGGCTACGACAGGGCAGTTTCCCAAAAATAATGCTAGAACGCAGAAACCATCAATCCTCGCCTAAATGTGCAAATGTGCAACACTATATGTCGCTAGCAACGAGCCCCTGTAGCCACTTTCATTGATGACCGGACATTCTAGCAGTCTTCGTGTTAAGGACACAGCTTGTCTGCAAAAAAATTAGAGAATGTGGAATGATGATGAAGAGCGATATACTGAATGTAAGAGGAATACTGGTACAACCTAATAATGTACTCAAGTCTTTTGGATATTGAGAATTTATGCGCTTCACGGGTCACAGATACGAGTCGGGTGTAATTGGATTAAATAAGTTTTTTTCAGTTATTACAGTGGAACATTTTATTCCAATAACTTGAGAGAGCACCGAAGTTCAGGATGCTCATTCTTAATTCCATAAATGTTCAATTGAATAAGATGAAATGTGGTTCTGTGTGAAAAATTTGTCAACCTCTACAGTTATTATTTAACGTCCAAATAGAATATGTAGTTGCTTTATCCACATTCCAAATGCAGATAGGTTTTCGCTCACAAAACACCACCACTTATGGTCGTCTGTGTTTTATTTCAATCCTAGTGATGTAGTCAATTTTCAAATTTGTGCTGTTGATGATGTGGAGTTGTTCGTCAGTATAGCGTTTGAGAAAATCATAATCCGCACACTAACCTCAACTAACCCTCACATCTTTGTAAAATCTTACTTCATGTAAATGTTTTTACATGAAGAGATTTTACATTGATGGCTGGTGCAAGATCTATAATGAAATATTTTACGTTTGTGAAAATATTTCATTATATGTCTTATGCAGTCTGCTCCTCGTGAGGGATGGCTGGATGCATTCAGGCATCGCTCAAGATAGAGGATCGCACATTACTTATATCACTAGTATTATGATTTTCTCAAGGGTTATAGTTGACAAATATATCCAGTTCATCACATATGCACCCTTTTCTCCGGACCCCAAAAGTCATATTGAAATTTACATGGACGGTCATACAGTGAAATATGTCGAAGCAAGCTTGCTTTATTCATTACTTGTATCATACAGGTAGTTGCGATTTCAGGGCAAAATTACATTTGAGAAACTTCTGTTTTAAACAGTTATATGTCAAAGTTTAGTTTAAATCATTGAGGTGTCTGGGTAATAAACATATTACCTGAACTTTTTATATATTTTACCATATAGAAGAACTATATTCTAGTTTTGATGGATGCTTTCAGTTGTAAAGGGATCGATTTTATTTATTTATGACTTATTAATATAAGTCTCAGTTTAATTGTGTTAAGACTCTAGTAAATGTGTCTTAATTGTCTTTAGTACCTCTTTCAGTAGGAATAACGTACTTTGTTAAATTCTTGTGCTTCATCTTGTGTACCAATATAGTGTATGTAGAGAAAAGTTTGTAGTCACGAGAGAAAATACAGTTGCGCCATGTTGTCTAAAACGGGAAGATATTCTTGAACTGTAATGCCAATGAAAAACTGAACTGATGATATTAAAAAGACTGAAGTATCCGGGCGTGGGCACTTTCCCGGCATTCCCCACGAAGGGTTTAGACGGGTTTTTCCCCACGGCCCGAGAGAATTGGGTTCTACCATTTATTGATTCATTGCGTTTACATGATTCATTAATGATTACTAAAGTAATTTTGAAATTGAATGTTATTGTATTTAGAAGTTGAATAAAATTATATTTTCTAATTTTTTCTTTTTATTAAAAGTAGTGTACAGATGGCAAAATAATCACCAGACTTACAAATTAATTTTAATAGAGTTGCATGCATATGCGCGCGGCTTGTTTAATTATTGATTAGTCGAAATTCTTTTCATTTGCTCCTTATCTCACTAAAACTTAAGATTTGTCGATTTCTGCCACGTAGATTTTTTCCATAAAACCAGGCAATGTCCAGGTAATAAAACTGATTTTTGGTTTTGGAAATAAAGCTGTGGTGTTGCGTTACCTTTTTCTCCGGGAGTAACTCGAGCAGATACCTAGGCTTTCCTAAGTCGGATTAGAGCCCCTAGAAATAGAATCTTAAAGAAATCTATCACGCTGTGGATGTAAGAATCCAGCACCTCTTGATGTTAAAGAAGGGGTACCTTATATATAGGGGCGGATCCAGGATTTCCTAGAGGTGCTTCGTTTTTCTTGATCCTCACACGAAATAAAAGAAGAAAAAAAAAGAACTTTTAAGTCATGGAACGATTCGAATTAAGCATTAAATAAATTAATTATAAATTAATATTTTGTCGCATACTCGATTGACAGACCACATCTAAGATGATCTTACGCCATAATCAGCTATGGTTGTGTTAAGAGAGGCATTAATAGACAAGACAGTCGAATGAAAAGATCGAAAGTAGGTAGATGGCACTGAAAGTCAAAGGGCCCATTTTGGGAACTTCTTACTCCTAGTAGAAAATTCCCGTTTAAATATTAAATTCTGCATATTTCAAGAAGACTTATTGCCGTTTACATCCACACAAAGACAGCCAGTTTGGACATTTGATTCCACCCGCGCTTTACCCGTCTGAGAAACTTATAATTCAATCGTTATATTTCATATGAATGCAACTGCAGGTTATAAAATCCATCCGTGTGGAATGCACCAAACACGAAAATTTGCAATTAAGTTTATTTCAGTGTAATTGGACTGTTCGTCTACCCCCCTTCCCCCCATCCGCTATTGGCCTTGAGACTAAACTGTGGTTTATGAAATTAATTCTACACTCAATTTGTTATGAAATTATTTTGACGAAATCGAAATAACCAGTTAATAACTATAATATTTTTCACAAACTGATGGGTAATCCCGATCGGAAATTCGCAAATTATTAGATATGTCTCGATTTGACGTTTCATGCAGAATATTCAGCCTATTTCCTTTTCAGTTACAGTCTCGTCAATGTTTCATACTGAATGTTAAACCGATATTTTAATAGATGGATGATATAATGAAATCGCAATATAACGAGACCCTTGTAACTTGTTTTTGTCAATATTTTTTTGTTCCATGCTCATATTTAGGCACAGGATTTACAGCATATCTTCACGCCGAGACACGATAACTTTATTACCAAAACGATGGGAGACGAATTGAGACTGTTCAAAAGAACATGTTTAGAAACGGTCCCTTTAATTTGTTATTGTGGAGAACTGAATTCAAATTGCGTTCATATTAACAAATGAGTGGCCCTGAGTGAAACGGAAATTAATGAGGAGATAATCATTATTAGTTTAAAGGTATAAAAGGATGAGGTCTTGTCCATATCCAAATCGTTCCTGCAGAATATAGAATTCAAGAGCAACATGGGCTCCGCTACTGTTTTAGGATTTGCGTTTCTGGTATCACTGTGCAACGCTGGGGGTAAGTTTTCCCAGGGAGGTTAAAGTTTTTATGTTTTCTCGCGTTTTTATAAATATCTGACTTCATTTTAATTTGCAGCCTCATCACGAAGCGCCAGGGAGGGCACGTTTTCTGGGAAACAAGATTTATACGAGACTAACACACAGTCTCTCATTGTTCTTTGGGCTCTATTCATTCCGACCATTGAGAAACCCGCAAACGGGCTCCACCCCCAAGTGTGTATATTCTTTTTGAGACAAAATTTCTTGGTTTTCCCACCTGTTTTCTTTATAAAAAAAATTCCAGCAAAATATTAAACCCTGTGACAAGAGTGTGTCTGTTATAACTCCTTGGTAAAACCAACTTTCCACGTCAGTCTTTTTTAAGCAATATTCTAATAAGGCGTATTTTCCCGGATAATCGTCATCGAGAATATACATTATTTGAACCGTGTCTACGGTGCTTTATTTCGAAAGTCACTGATTGGCAGTAGGCCTATATACAGTCCCGTAGCCACCAATTTCAAAAGGGGGGTTCTTATTCTGAAAAAGTGGACCTTTTCCCATAAAAACTTTATGTACCTAGATCATATTTTACCCAGAGTGGACCTTTCGAACTCCCCGAACCCCCCTGGCTACGGGCCTGATATATGTACGCTATATAATGACAAAAAAGGAGGAGGAGGAGAAGAAGAAGAATATTATTAAAAGCATAGCAACCAAAAGGTCGAAATTATACCAAAATAGTAA
>NW_019773573.1:0-11320 GCF_001039355.2 Lingula anatina | reverse complement strand
AAAAAAAATTAAAGTATTATTTATTTATTACATTTGATTGTCTATCTGTCTGTTTGTCTGTCCGTGTGTCTGTCAGCCTATCTGTCCGTTTGCCGGTATGACAGGAATTATGTTGTCCGCTGGGAACCGTAGACCGTTACCCTTTACTTTATACGGGTGATATTCGTCCCATATACTAACCCCAATACTCTGACTAACCCTAAAGCCTAGGTCCCAACTACGTTTTGGACGCACGGTTTTTAGGTTCCTTGCGTCCGTCTAGGATGTAGCTAGATCGCAGGGAAGGAATCGGGAAGGAGTTCGTGCGTGAGGAGCACGTCCATCGTGCGACTTTTGGAGGACGCAAACAGCACTTAGAAACTTTTCGACATGATCAACAGCCGCTACGTGCGATCAAGCTACGTTCTAGCCGAACGCAAGGAACCTAAAAACCGTGCGTCCAAAACGTAGTTGGGACCTAGGCTTTACTTTATACGGGTGACATTCGTCCCATATACTATAACCTCAATACTCTGACTAACCCTAACTTGCACTAATCATATGGGACCCCGGACGTCCATTCCTAGGAATACCACTCTGTTTATAATTATTATTATTATTATTATTATTATTATTATTATTATTATTATTATTATTATTGTTGTTGTTGTTGTTGTTATCATCATTATTATTATTTTGCTTCTACTTTTTAGCATTTACCCGAGAGTTATTGAATGTATCGAAGAGGTAGCGAGCAGAGATTCGTGCGATCCGGAAGTTGCTAGGCTTTTCAGAGGGACGGCAGAAAGCTTGCAATCCAGTATTAATTCAACATGTGGGGAGCAAGAGAGAAACTGTAAGTCGCTCTCTCTCTCTCTCTCTTTCTTTCTCTCTCTCTCTCTCTCTCTCTGAGGGTCCGTTTGTTATTTCCGTTACCCGTGAAAGTCACTTTTTATTTCCTGAGATGCGTGAAACGTTAATTTCGTTTTGCGTGATTCATTAAGCACCCCATTTCCGTGACTTATGAATTCGGCTTTTTAATCTCCGCCCTTTTGAAACGAAATCATTATACCCGCTGATCCGTGGTTTTCAGGATCTTCGACGCGCATTGTAAGTGACGTATGAATAAAGTTTATTTAATGTGATTTGTGAATGTTGATTCTATTTGCGGGAACTGTGATCACTACCTCTCCCCCTCCCCTCCCCAATGGGACCCCCCCTCTCTCTCTCTCTTAAGTATGTACATACCCAGCGGGCAAATTATGTTGTTTTAACGTTGAAACAACGTTGAACCATAACGTTGAAAAGACATTGAATAAACGTTTGATTTGAAAGTTGTGTCAACATCAGATAACGTTATATCAATCGTTATATCAATCCCACCCAGCGGGAAATTTGCCTGGATATGTTTAGCAGTAGGACATGTTTGATGGCTAAATATATGTAGGGTATAAATGTATGGCCTTTAATTTTATAATTAAGGTAAAATTTCCAAGGTTTAGATTTATATATATAAAAAGATCACAATCACCTCAACCTGTCTATCTATAACAGGTTACCAAGAACTGTTAACTCCATCACTTTTACAGCAACTTATTCATCCTTGTGTTAGCTGACCTTGGTCCCTAAATGGACGCTACATTGCTGAGAAGAACATTTGATAAGAACTCGATTCGTGTCCTCAAACAAAGCAGGTTAAGACCTGGCGCCAATACATCCCCGGAATTCTCCCGTAAATTTATTTTCAAAGAGGAATACAGTGGTGTTATTGTCAAGTTATCCTTGCCTGAAAGAAGCTCAGAAACAATCACATTATCCCTTAAGTCACTAACAGTAAAATTAATTTTAAAAAACTTTAGGGGTCAGTTTTATGTCTTGATTTAGTTAAGCCAGAACAAAAATTCTACTGAAAATTTGTTATCAAGAAAACACTCATTGCATGAGCCCAGGAAATGAGATTAGGAAATAAAATGGCTGCCAAAATTATATGGGAAGTTTTTTTGCCAAAACACTGATTTACTGTTATATATTACAACCAGACATGCTGCTCTGAGTTTTGTAGATGCCTTAAAAACAAGCTTGGGGCTTTAATTAAGTTTGAACATTATTTATTTGAAGGAAAAAAGGGGAAATAGTGGGAGTAGATAAATATCTACAATTGCTCTGTTATTAATTGGTTGCATACAGTCTTGTGTGGGTGCCTGCTATTATAGTGTACTTTGGTTTGTTTATGGCCCAGATTTCCTGTGGTGTACATTATTTGGCAGCTACATTGATGCATATAACAGACTTGAGATTTAATTTGGCCCCCCCCTCCCCCTCAAACCCCCCTTCTGTCCCTGTATAATAATTTACTTATTCATTTCTGGGATCTCTCTCTCTCTCTCTCTCTCTCTCTCTCTCTCTCTCTCTCTTAAAATTTTGACTTTATATGCTAAATTATTGGTTACTGAAGGGTCTTTAATAAATAACTTTACAATGTTCTATACTATCAAATAAATGCATGTGTTTCACGGAAAACCTTAGATTCAGACACATGCTCATTAGAGATCTTTTATAATGTTGTCTTATTATGTGAACAACCACCACTTCTGATTTTTGCACCAGCTTCAGTGGGAGACTAGGTTAAACTAGAATTTAAAATAATTTTTAATCAGATTTGTCAGCTGAATTGGCTGTTAAAAGTGCCAGTTATGTTTCCGTAATGCATATTGACACCAGTGTCTAGAAGTTAATTGCAAGAGAATTGTTTTCGGCACCAATTGCCAGTTGTCACTGCTACTTTCTATTTGACTTGACACTAGTTGTACAATGATAGAATGACAGAATAAAATTGAAATTTTGGCTATGAAGAAACATTTGCAAACCCATCCCTGTGTTAAGGATCAGGCCTTAAAAATGGATTAGGAGTTTGCGAACTTGGGCCTCAGATTTGTGACCAAATTTATGACTCAAGCCACAAATTAAGTACCTGAACACAAAATTAGTACCCATGAGCACATCATTATAATTAGGACACAGAAACCACTCTGGTGCTTTGTTGATGCCCACTAATTTCACATTGGGGTACTTAATTCGTGTCTCGAGTTGTTAATTTGGACATTTTTGCTCCCAAATCTAAGGTTTGTGCTAGCATATTATGGCAAATATTATTTATGTGGCCTGAGGATGATGGAATAGCAGTTTTCATGGTGATGCTGATCTAGCTCTGACTTCCTTGATACTCGGGGTAATTGTCACCTCCATTAAATGCAAACGAAAGAAGACGTTTGATCGACATCAAAGCAAAGGATATAAAAAAGTAATTTTGTTACGAAAGAACATTTGCTAACGAAAATATTTCATCTCACTCTTTGCCAAGAATTAAGGAAATACGCCCTTGCCACTTGAACACATAAATTTGAAACACAACTGCCCCCAAAACATGATGTCATTTTGTCCTCCCTGCTAGAGTTACACACCAAATGAGCACTAACAGCCAAAACTAATTTGTGTACGTATTTTAAGTATGTTAATTGTGTGTTTCAAAATTTCCTAAGTCATATCTTCTGTGTCTGCATATCCTGCATCACCCTGATATAGATATTCTGTAATTACATGATCTTTTTAATGGGGGGAAAATTGTGAATGTCACAGAAACTGTATTTTTTTAAGTCATGAAATTTAAAAATTAGGACATTGAGTGGTAGCAACAAAATTAACAAGCAGGCTACTCTCTAGATCTTCTCTATATATGCAGTAAAAGCACCACAAATGCTATTTGAAAATATAATTTTGTGATAATAAAATCATGTATTTTAAAGTTTGATTTTTTTTTTTTTTTTGCCAATTGAAAAGATGGAGTAATTACTCATAGAATTGACAAGCAACAAGATGTAACGGGTAATTATCAATCCCAGTCCAACCAAACATCATATTTATAGGCAAAGTATATTTTAGTTTTTGGTATTTTTGTTGTTGAAGATAACACGGGTGATTTTTATGTTGATACTTGTTCTTTTAATGTTGATGGAATTTTACTGATTTAAACTGGCTCTATTTCCACATGTTTGTGACAAGTGGGCTTTTATGATTGCCTGGCAATGGCGGAGAAAATGGGAGTGTCTTTTTGGGGGTGGTTAACCCTTAAATCTAGACCACTTTGGATGATAATACAAAAAGATATTAACCACAAGCAATCCTGTTTGTAAAGTTTCCCAAAATTGTGAATTAGAGTGCACTGGAGCAGCCATGGAAGATAAGGGTCAGGTGGTTCGTGACACCTACTGCTTTCAGGCTCCATAGTGTACATGCTAGAATTTCTCTCTTTTTTTTTCTTTTCTTTTTCACTTTTTTTTCACCCTCCTAATTTCCTTATCATTGTCTCATTTTACCACTGACTTGAAGTCACATGCATATCTTTATGTCATTGCATAGATAGATTTAACAAAATAGGACTTATAATTTTCGATGTTTTAATAAGGTTTTATGTAGGCTATCACTGAATAGGCAGTAATATGGGCAAAAACATTTGCTGTCTTCATATTTAAGGATTTTGTACATTGTTATTTATGTTTATTTTATCAAATTAGAATAGCAGATATCATTGGACTTACTCCCATTTTTGTGTCTGATGATGCATGTGGAAATTACATTAAAAAAAAAAGAAAGATTTCAGCTTGTTTTATAGGGAAGGTCAACATTTTCCCATCAGTCATCTCCACACAATTACTTGTGTTTGAACATATTTTTTATGTTTTTGTTTATCTCTGGTTAGGTTCTATATACTTCAGGAAGTCTTTTGAAATTGCAGCTATTTGAATTCATCATGGGTGTGGTGTGACTGGCCCAGATATTTTCTTTGAAGTTGTCCCAGGCATAAGGCAAGACCTGTCAGAATGTCAGAGAAAGAATGTAGAATGGAAAATTATTGCTTTGGTCCTATGTCCTTATTGCATTTGGCAGTGAATGTGGGTTGCATTAAGTCAAAACTAACACTGGCTGTCTTAAACTTTAATATTTATCATATTGTATACTTGTAACATGATAAACTGCAGTGTAAGGACACAATATCTGTACAGTAGTAGGTACTGTTCTTATGTAGCAACAAACTTGGTATTGGGACTGTATGGAATAATTTATATTGTGCTGCCATCTATAGGGACTTGTTTTCATTATGTTGGACCTGAATGCTTGATACTTATCTTGTGTCCCCCACTTAAATCTTTTATATTAATGCCATATATTGATTAATGTTTTTTAGGTTCAGCTGTTTAAAGGAAAATAGATTTGATTTTCTCCTTGGACAATGCCCCTTCCTCTCCATAATAATAATAATAATAATAATAATAATAATAATAATAATAATAATAATAATAATAATAAGGTATAAATAAATCAATCATATATTAAATCTGATTGCTCCTATTATTTTCCAGATCACAAAATTCCCCCTAGAGTCTTGTAAGGTGTACAACGAATGTTCAGAATGTGTGACAGCTTCAGATCCTCTGAATTGTGGTTGGTGTGCCAACGAGTTGGGGCAAGGCGAGTGCAAGATGAGGCAAGAGTGCTTCAAGAGATGGACCAAGGATAGCTGTGCACCGCTCATCTATTCTGTAAGAACATTTGATATCTTAATCAGAAAATTGCTCATAGTAATAATTTTAAAATTTTAAAACATTTCACCTGCATGTTTCATTATGGTGACAATTTTACAATGTGGGTTATTACATAGAATTTAATTTATCTTTTGAATCCTTTGTTTTTTTTTTGTCTGTTTTTTTTTTTGTCGGTTGTTTTATTGAATCATTATACAAGCATTGCACCTTCTCATCCGCTCTTTTAACATGTCATTGACCCTTACCAAGCATGTAAAATGAAAACATGAATTACTTGTAAAAGATAGATGGTAAAACATATTTGTGAGATTTAATGCCATATTGAAAGTTTGTCCTCTTTGACTTTCTATCATGGAGAAAAATTGCCAGGTGGGTCGATTTTTTTTGTATGGACAATTAATCATTGATAAAAAATGTCCACTCCACAGGTCACCCCACAAACTGGACCTGTCCAAGGTGGTACACAAATGACCATACAGGGGCGAGATTTTGGCTCCAATCAGAGCCAGGCAGTGGTGGAAGTGAAGATTGCCGACACAACGTGTAATGTCACTTACAAGGATTCCTCAAGGTGAGGGGGCACCTGCAACCTTGGGGTCAAAGGTCACTGGAATGTCTGAGCTCTTTTATCAATATTTCTCGGCCATTGCCTGTGAATTGGTGAAATTATAATTAAAGATAATGGCAGAGGCATGCTGATGAAAGAGGAGAGTTTGCAGAGACCTCTGATTTTTTTTTTGATATTCTGTCATAGACCCCATTCCCATAGACAAATTATCTCTACATAGATTGATCCAACTCCACAAGGATTTTTGCTGAGTGCGTGCCTCTTCCTGTGGTTAAGTAAAATACAGGAGAGCTGGTGATTGTTCAAGTACATTGTAAACAAGAGGAGGGATGTCATTCAGTCAAGCTGATTACACTTAGCAAGAGTCCCTGCAGAGTTAGATCAACTTACACATACTGATAGTGTACATACATACATCTGCAATCGAAAGCATCAATTTAGTGGAAGAAATCAAAATGTATCTCTGAATTCTATTTTTCTCCCCAGAATTCTGTGCACCACTGGTGTCTCGGCCAAAGGAGAAATAGATAGAGAAGTGTATGTTCGAGTTGTTGATAGAACAAAGACAATTGTCAAGTATCTGATCGAAGGCCAGGCGCGTTCGCAGCATGTCTTTGCATACAAGGTAAGACCTGTGTGAGGTGTAATTAGACTTAAATTTACATTACTGTCATAGTGCCCATAACCTTGTAAGTATGTTGTTAATATTTGTAAATCTTTCTGTTCAGAAGTTTTATATCATTCATGAAAAAAAAAATTCTTGGGGGCAGGGGGAGGCATTTTTGTATTTAAACAAACTGTCTTTAGACTTTGATGTGAAGCAATGCTAACAGCACCTATTCATTGGGTTCCACATTGAGTATGCCCCCATTCAACTCTGCTTTTTTCCAGTTGGATATGCATATTTACTTGGAATTGAATATTAAGCATAAGACAAAAAAACCTAACAGAAATTAAAGATTTGAAATGTACAAGCTTGCAAGTATATATGGGTCCACTGAAGACAGTTGCACAGAATTTTTAATGTGACACCTAAATAATTAGGCTCTTATTTACCAAATTTACATGAACAATGTATACTTACAAAGTGTTTTATCAGATTTATAATTTATGATTTGAACTGCATTTAATTATTTGTTGTGATATGCCCTAATTGCATGGCTATCTTAGTGGAGATTTAAATTTAGTTATTTTACTTGTGTTGCTTTTGAGGAATTGTTTTGGTTTTTTTAAAACTGGTGGTCTGTTTAATGTTTTATGATTATACTAGAAATTGTTTGAAATGATATTAATTTTGATTTTATTTGTCATAATTCTCTTGTTTTGTTGTGTCCTTTCTTCTGAATCGTTTCAATATTCAAAAGCATCCAGGACAAAGTATTGTACATGCTTTAAAAGGCATATAATCAACACTTCAGGTTTATTTTTTGGATATAAAAAAGTTTTAAAAGCAAAAAAGAAAAAAAAAGGAGACAGTACATAATTGTACCCCCTTTGCATTTTGGTTGTTTTAACATTTCATTCCTGCCCTTTTAACAAGCTCTCACTATCGAAAGTGTAATAAGATTGAAACGCTCCCTTCTCATCTGACACTGAAGATATGCAAAAAATGAAAGCACTTAAAACAAAAAAACAAATTTAAAAAATACCATCTACTTTTGAAATAAAAATTGCAACTCTAACACATGGAAGTAAAAAAAAATTACACTGCATACCACAGAAAATATTGAAACGATTCCTAGTTGTAAAATTCTCGCTTTTGCTGTTGTTTTGTTTAGCAACCTTCCGTTTCCTCACTTACTCCCAAATATGGGCCCCAATCTGGTGGTACCGATATTTTGATCAAGGGAAGGAATTTGAACATAGGATCTCGGCAGGCGGTCACAGTGGCGAACCTGCCATGTGTTATACACAGGTACTGGTCAAGACAAACTGAAGTCTAAGTTTTTCATGGTTCTGATTTTGGTGTTATTCCATAGAAGGAGGCATGCAGGGCTTTGGCTGTTTTGGGAAAGGATGCCTTTTTTTACTGTATAAAAGATTTTCATTTTCTATGATTTTTTGAATATATAAGTACATTTTCATAACAAATTTTATGCCATATGTCGAAGACAGTTGAAATGCTTGAAATATTACAGAGGACAGAGGGTCAAAGTATCAGAATTAACTTATGAGTGTTTTGTCATTTATATTTGTGACATTATGTTTGTAGTAGTAAATTGTGATCATATAGCTTTAGAATAACATTTTTCCATGAATAAAAGTCCATAAAAATTGTATTATTTTACAAGTCAGATTCATTTTAAAGATATTAAATCAGTTTATTTTTCACTTTAAAATCTTGTGGGGCTTATTTTACATCATTGTAAGATTAAAAGCACACAAAAACATAAAAAACTGTCTATTAATTTAAAAACCATTTACTATGAAATTTGCATATAATGTCCAGTATATAAATTAATAAAAATGCATTTGGATCTTTTATCTTAGCACGCTGTCAGATAGCATAAAGTGCACCACCACATCTTGGAACATGACTGTCATGAACAAGTACATCAGGCGCTACCTGGTGAGGAGAAAACGTGACATTGGCAGTGGCCGCCTTGAGGTCTTCATAGATGGTGCTGTATTGAGTGATAGAAACTTGCGCTACACTTATAAAGAAGATCCGACCATAACGTCTATATCACCAAGATTAAGTACCTTAAGGTGATTATGATAAAACATGATTCGGAGCATGAAAATTGTGAAATAAGTTTTTGATAGTAAGAATATTAATTTGTTTTAAAAAATAACTCAAATGACATTGGCAGTGGCCGCCTTGAGGTCTTCATAGATGGTGCTGTATTGAGTGATAGAAACTTGCGCTACACTTATAAAGAAGATCCGACCATAACGTCTATATCACCAAGATTAAGTACCTTAAGGTGATTATGATAAAACATGATTCGGAGCATGAAAATTGTGAAATAAGTTTTTGATAGTAAGAATATTAATTTGTTTTAAAAAATAACTCAAAGAATGATTTTATGATTAACTTAAAGGTAAGTTTCATTAAAAAAATAATTTGTTTGAAAATAAATAGCAAACTTGACAGTTTAATTCATTATCTTCACCATCTAACCTTAAAGCTCTAGGCATTTTTTCATTTTTCTTTTTCTGTACTAGTGGCGGCACCACAATAACAGTACGTGGTACCTACCTGAACGTGGTGGCAAATCCAAGAATGGGATTGTCCTTGCCACAGAAAACCACTACTGCTCCATTCGTAAGTGTATCAGTATGCTTTTGTAATAAAGTTGTGAAGATTTTTAAACATCTGTTTTTTATCCTGTGAAATGTTTCATTTTGTCTTTAATTGCTGCCTTATGCAGAGGTCATATATTTTGAAGAATCAGTATTTTCATATTATGAGCAAGGCACATAATCACCTGTTCAACTGCAAATAATGTTGTATGTGTACTGAAACATAGTTTAAATCATTTATGTGCAACTCAAAGTGATATCAGGATTTTTATAGCATATTTTAACATTAATTAAAACTTTGAAATTTTTAAATTGAAAGTTTGAAGAAATGGTTCAACAATGACAAGAAAAGCAATACAACATTCACTTGGGCGTTTACTTGCAGGCATGTGTAGCTGCAAACGATGGCCTCAGTATGAAATGCGTGACCCCAAACGTCACCCATCTCATCGCAATTGCACCAACACCAGCCAGACCTACTACGGCCGATATTTGGTTTTTAATGGATGGAGTGAGTAAATTGCGGAATTTCTCCCAGACTCATCCGAAACTGAGCCCTCTACAGATATATCCCGATCCAGTCTACAATGCTTTCACAGACAGCCCCAATTCATTTTCCATTGATGATGAGCAGATTAGGATAAATGTAAGTGGTAATCTTGTAAATCGCCATATTAGATGTATCAATTTTTTTCTTACATTTGCCATTGTGTTAATGCAAGTTCAAGCCTTGTAAAAATATAAATTGCGTATTATGATAGGAGTTATGTTAATCATAAGTGTGTTTGTCATTTTGAGCTATGAAGAACTAATGTACTTGTTTTCAAGGGGTGTTTTTCGGTTACCAGTGTGTAAATGCATTTCTAGCTTTTGAAAACTTGTCAAGTCTGTAGCAGTTGTATTCATTAGTGTGGAAAGGGGCAATTAATCTATTTTTTCACATCAGGGCAAGTATCTTCATCTGGTCCACAACATTGGTGATGTAAGTGTGACTGTCGGTTCGGCGCCATGTACTGTGACCGCCCTTGAGTCCAACTACTTATTATGTAAACCAGGCAATAAGCCAGCACAGGTCGGCCCCAATGAGCCTCTTTATCCAGTCAAGGTACGCATTTTGTTAATAGTAAGGTCATGAATCCCTGGTATGTTTTGTGGAAAAAAAGGACCCATGCTTTCTAACCTGGTGTTGTGTGTTGATCGAGTGGAGATTATCCCTGTTTTAATGTTGAAGACCAAAATAAACGCCAAGTTGAAAAGAGTTAGAAACCCTTACATTTTTGGACAAGGAATTGGTTTTTTATAACCTTTTCAGTATTTTCATAGGGATGGAATCAACTGCCAACATGTTTTTAACGTACAATTTAAAAAAAAAATAAGTACGAGATATGGTAGCATAAAGAAGTTTGGTCATTACTTCTTAATTATGTATTTTCAACAGGTGACAGTGGGCAACTTAAAGTTCAACATCGGTTCTCTGCGATACATGCAAGTGTCCAGCTCCATCATGGTGGTGGGCATTGGGGCCGGAGCCGGGTGTGCCTTTGTGGTCATCATTCTGGCATCTGTCCTGTTCTACCTAAAGAGAGCTAAAAAGGGGCCCTTCAAGCCGAAACCGACCCCCGAGCCCCTGGTGCGCTATACTGCCAACCCGCACAGGAATGGTGATAATGGACATTTGAGAGTCCACAGGCAGGGCAGTAATGACAATGGTCAGTTGTTTTGGACCACCAATCATTTATGAATAATGATCATATCTTTGAAGAGTCTTTTGTGAGAATTGTTTCAAGTGAATTGTTAAAATATCTTTACGGTGTTTACCCAGAAATAGGATTTCCAGTAAAGCCATGATCAGTTTTTGTGTTTGTCATATTAAGTTACTCATAATTATATATTTATATATTTTTGTTTTTTTTAACCGAATAAAAAC
>NW_019773572.1:65483-82453 GCF_001039355.2 Lingula anatina | reverse complement strand
GTCAAAATTATCAATGTTTCAACTTTTTTTTTATCCATGAAAATTGCCAGTCTTTTTAACGTAATTTTAAGTTCTAAATCTTATATCAGATTTTTTTTAAGCTTCATTTATTCAAATTTGACAAACACTAGACCAGATTTGTCAAAATTATTAATGTTTAACTGTTTTAAGCCTTGGAATTTGCCACTTTTTTAATGTAATTTTCAGTGTTCTTGAATATATTGTCAAAAAAAAAAACAAAAAACTTTTCATTAGACACAGGCAGCTGATGAGCTTATTTCAGATTATTTCATTTGTTAAGCTACAGTTGTAAGTTTCACAAACATCCAAATCCAAGTAACATCCAAGTTCATTGCACAGAGCTAACGTCTAACTATTTAAATCTGGGGATTTTGCCTGTTAAAAAAATACGTTTTGATTAATCACAGTCAACTGATAAGGTCATCACAGATTTTTTTGTTTGTAAGCCTCATTTGTACAAATTTCACAAACATTGGACTAGATTTGTCTAAATTATTAACGCCAAACTTTTTTAAGCTATGGTTTTTCAAAGTAATGTTAAGTTTTTATCAAATATACTGACGGTAAATGAAAACACATCAGAAAACTTTCTTGTACTTTTTTATCGAGAACCGTTACCAACCATATAAATGAGTACAAATGCACTTGTTTGGTCATCTTGTTTGACTGAATAATAGGCCATTTTTCACACGAAAACTGCTATTTTCTTAATGTTCCAAAGGAACTAAAAATATTATTTGATAAATAAGTAATGCATTTTCATTGACTGTTAGTATATATTGTCCAAAAATACAAATTCATTAGACACAGTCAACTGATAAACTTATCCCAGTCTCTTTTAACTGTAAATTCTGCAGTGAATAACAATATCATGTAGAACCTGGGTATTCAATAACACTGATATCCACAACACATGCATACAAACTGGTATTGAAGGGTACTGAATAAATGAAATTATCCCAGTTTTTCACTGCTAATAAGTCACTGATACACTGACTGTTACGTTTTAGATATTTATTCACATCAACCCATCAAGGTAATGCAATGTTTTAAAAGAGAACATTGACTTTTTCTTTAACAGCACAGTCTTAGTGGGAATGATAGTTGTGTCTTTAGTTTCACTAGAGTTAATCGCAAAGAAAGCACTTAACAGTGTATCCATCACATACAGCAGTTAGAGAGAGGGTACACTTAATTGCAGCAACCTCAAGCCTCAGCTGTTTGAGACTATATTTTTTGTATAAAATATGAACACAGTACAGATGAATTTCCATGGGAACATGAATACATGTACAAAATGTATTGTTCTAATTTATATAAATATTGTTTATTTGATTCATTGAAAATGACATTTAAAAAGTCTTAAGACGTTCCAGTTTTTGTTATTGTGTACCTGATCTTTTAAGTAAACATATGGTTTTATCACATATATTTATTGGTTTCAATTTCATCACAGTTCTTGAAAATGTATTTTAGATGTTTTGATGACTTTTATGGCTTAGGATTATCATTTATGTATTATAAATGTAGAATTGTCATGCAACATAAAGATCTGAAAAGCAATAGTCATCATTATTTTTAGTTAAAACTGTATGAAATGGATATTACCAATAAAAACACATTGATGAATAAGAAAGGAATATTGTTTTTATTTTTTTCCTTGCACTTTAGCTGGAATAAAAGAAATTCTAACCATTTTGTGCCTTTCAACACTGTTCTGAAAATAAGATAAAGAAAGTACCAGTACAGTATTAGTTTCCAAGTCCAGGTAACTTAGTGTCCCACAAGAGTGCTGTAATTATACTGTTTATCCAACTGGTTTGGTGAAAGTTTATCATCGAAAAATTCAAATATAATAACTGAAGTCACATGATACAAGTATAACAGAACCCTTCCTACAACTTTTTATGTACAGTCACAGATGTGTCTGAACACGAAGCCATCACCTGTATCTGCCATTGCCTTCACTGTGCACTTTTAGTAATAACACGTTAAGTGGAAAGCCATTTTACTTTTTATCTTCAAACTTGGGGAACAGATGTATATTCATAAAACACGGGTCGGGTAAAAAAATTGGCATGATCAAAAGTAATGCTGTTTTTTGCTTTTTTCAGCATATTTTATCTGCCGTAATACAGATATCATGGAAACTGTCATATTTTGCTTTAAAACTTGACTAAAGGACAAATATACAGATCAAGTTCAAAAATAAGTTTTGATGATGTAATGTATATATGTAATGTATATATGTGGTTTTTCCTTGGATTCAGTTCTTAGGCATGTTAAACAGTCTCATTATCGAACTAATTAGATATGTAAAAGTGTTCTTTTGACATTTTCTGCATCTTACCAATATTGTTAGTTGTATTGTTTAATAAAGTGTTTAAAATAGAAGTAAACTTGTATCATTGCAGTTTGTCAGATTCAATCATTCACTACGTTCAGAATCTCAGAATGGAGCTGCCTTGTTTTGCCTGCCTATTTATGCATTTCTTGTGAAAATTTTATTTTTCTCAAGCTCATTCTGGGATTTTCAAAATGTGAATTTGAACTCTCATGGGCCTGAAGCCTTATTCTTGTTACACATTTTACTTACATTGGTATTACTTGTTGTGCATAACTAAAATTTGATGTTGACTTTGCAGTTTAGCATAATATATTATTACTTCAAAATTGAAAGTAACCTATTTTGTGCATTATTATTTTTTGCTTTTTGGTCGTACATTTGACAGTTTTGCTGCCATGTTTTGCAATATACCTCACTCCAAATTTCAGATTCCATACAAGAGCAAATCGCAAAGTTACAGTACTACACCGGCGCCAATAACTCTATCATTTCCGAGGGAGATGCTGAAGAAAGTGACGAAGGCTGCTCTTATACTGTTACTGAGACTGAAATGGATTCTGAGACTAAGGGCAGGACTATGAATTACAGAGAGAAAAGCTTGTTCGCTTGTATAAGAAAACTGGAAAGCGTTCTCATTAATAAACGGATCATATATTAACTTGAGAATACGAACATTGCAGTGGATAAACCAAACGGATTCCGGTGAATCCGATCACATAAATGTGTATATTTTTATTAAAATAGTCTCATAAATAATAGCGACAGACTTCTTAGCTTTTAAAGACCTAGAAACCCTTTGATTTCATTGGCAAAGATTTAAGTGGCACCTATTCACCTAATCCATCAACGCCTTGGCGCTGGAAATGAGCACCTTAAACCTAGGAGTGAAACTGGTTGACCAAAATCTGCAGTGGACTTGTGCTTGGAAAAAGTATATCTAAGACCCACTCTTATAAAACACGAGTACTTGGATTATCAGCGTTATATCCGTTCTTGACTATGTTTCGGGAGTCTGTGGTTTCTCATAGTGAAAGCGCCCAAAATAAAGCGATTTGTTACTGACGAGTCCACGGGACCCGGACTGGCTATCATGTCAGCACTGCAGATGGTTAAACACGGTGCAAAACTGGAAGAGAGTGTTGTTCTTTGAGCAAACTCGTGTCACAAAACGTGTGCTTTATAGAGATTACCAGCGTCGCGTAAAAAATTGGTGCAAGCTTTCGAAAAAAGAAAATGTGATGATTATTATTTATTTAATTGATACTTAATCTGTTATTACTATTGTCATTGTTATTTTCTATTTTATTATAAATTTTTGCCATGTGGAAACGTGCTATCTTATTAACAAATTGTTCCATAATATGGCCGAGGTATACCCTTATGACCATAATAAAACAGTATTCTATTCTAGTTGTGCTTACTGTTTGTATACAGTTATTTGAACAGCGAATAGAATAAACCAGTAAGCATAAAAAAACGTTACATTTACATGTACAAACCTTTCGGCTCCACAAATCTATGGTAAACAATATATAGTAATTGAGTAATATACGTCTGAATGTTTAAACTGCGTTGTACTGGTAATGATTATGATAACAACCTCATTCATTTGGAATTGAGATATGACCTAATGGGATTTGCCGCGAGATGTAACTTTTTAGATTGGATAAAAGTCGCATCTTGTCTTCTCTAACACATTCGATTGATTTTTATTGGGTTCATTCACTCTACCAGCGAAATCTGATTGCTGCCACTGGTCACTTGATATAATTTTTGATATCTGATAAAGCGTGTTTTGCTGTTATAATTTTAGTTAAGCCGAATCGCCTTCCCGAGATCGGAATTTATAATAGTGCCCTATCACATAACAAAGACCAATGCGTAAATCGAGGTCTCTGTACGGAGGGTGGTGAACTATGCATTATTATGTAAACCAGGTGAGCACGTCACTTTGCTGAGAGGTATTCAGATGGAACCAAGGTCAGTTGGAAAAGAAGGGAGTCTCACTGCTACAATTTCCACATGTAGGCCGAAATTCTGCCACTGAAACTGCAGTAATCTGTTGTAAGTACCGTAGAGATAATATAAGATTACACTTCTGATTATGTGTGGATGACATTTCCCCAAAAAGGTACATTTTATATTGAAATCGTATTGACCATGGGGGCATGTAAATGACGTGAACGTCACTTTCTCCTTGAAGTCCAAAGTGAGCTTGAAGTAAAATAGCTTATTTTTTGTTATTATTTTCTAGAGGGAACTCACTTGCCAATAAAGAAGCAAGAAGATTATTCCAGTTGTCCGGAGACATGTTATTCCATCTTAAACAAAGCAAGACGACAAGGCAGGTGACTGTATATGTAGCTCTTTATTGGGTGCCCCCTGATTCCTAACCATAGCATTTTTTTCAAATAATCAAGTGTCTCCTTTTTTAGAGTAAACTTTATAAAAGCAATAATATTGCTTTAAATTTAGTTCGTGGTTGCATAGAATGTGTTGTTTAATATATATATTTATATAATATGATTTTTATATTTCGTCGTGAATTCCGAAATGGATTGCTATAATGGTTATATTCTTCTTTATAAAACATTTAGATACCGTCTCTTGAATGTGAATTTTGTTTAATTTAATTCATTTTCATTTAATTCCAGTTTATGATAATGTATTCGCCCCCCAACAAAGATATCAACTTCGTGTTCGACAGCGCCCGTACCCATGTCAAGATTGTCTCACTTGCCGAAGTTTGTCTTATACTTAATTTGCAGGGTTAACATTTGATTTGGTTTGAAATGTAATGTTTGTATTGTGTTGTAATATTCTGCACCAGAACGTGCATCAAATGCAGTACAGCATGTAAAGAGTGTTTTATTCATGAAACTTCTGATATAAATGGACTAAATCCAAGCGTCAACCTTGCACGTCACTAGTTTATTACTTGAGGTATGTTACTAAGTTGTAGCACAGCTCTCTATTCACACATGACATATTTATTGTAATTTGTTTATATTTTTTGTTTATACTCACCAGTTCTCGAACCTGAAACGACACTTATGGGGTGCTCTTCAAACAGAAATAACGTCGTTGAAATCATTTTTGTGCTTAAGCGATGCATGAAAACGAAAAATGATAAAAAAATATTGTAGAATTATCACTTTAGGTGATGTCCAGGTAGAACACTATGCTGACACGACTGGTTTTCTGTTTGACTGTAAAATATGTGTGGACAAATATGTAATAAGACAATTTGCATGTTTATCAAATTGGATACAAATATTTATTTTAGTGAAGTTAACTTTTGAAAAGAAACAAATGTGGCAACTCCATTCTTAGAAATGCATACAGGAATCTTTTATTGTGGGTTCATTTGAAGAAGTGAACAAGATGTAAATATTTAATTAACAACAAACGCTGTAATACAAATCATTACACTTAAAAAATAACAGCGGTATGAAATTGTAAATTGTGCTCAAGTTATTGCAGAAATGTCCACACGTATTGAAACGAATTATTATAAAATTGTGAATATGCTGTTATGGCGCATGCTAAGAAAGAATCGTTTCCGGTGTTTTGGTAAAGTCTGTCTGATCAGTGACACATACATTGGTTTGCTGGATGGGGGTACAAATGTTTGTGTTTTCCGAAGACCAAACCAGGGGTTGGGGCAGTTTTTTTTTCGAAATTAATGTTTTTATTATTACAGAAGGGAAATTGACCTTTCGCCTGCAAAACAAAGAGGAAATGTTTGATGTTCACAAAAATGGATTGTAGAAAAATGTTCCTTTTGGCATCTTTTGTCAATTAAAATGCGTGTGTTGGATTAGCATTTTTCGCATCCTTATTCAACTCAATATTTTGAGAAACTCTTGTCAAATTCGTATCGATAACTAGTTGTCGCGTGTTTCTTTTTATGTTGTTCTTGTACCCGGTACTTTCTTATTCTATTTTTCGGTCGGGATCAAGGGGTGATTGTGAAGAAAATGGAAGATTAGATGCCAGTCCTGCACGTGCTGTTGGGTTATTGTTGTTGAACGTTTCTTGATCTCTGAACACCGGAGACCGTTGATTTAATAAGCATTTTCTGAGTAAATGTGCTTAGTTACTTTAAGTAAACTGTTCCATAACCTTTTCAATTTTCTTTACATATTATTATCAAAAATTACTATGACTGAGATAAGGTTGTAAACTGACCATGTCTTCATGCTGTTCTTGATTCGCACGACGCGTAAATTTAAGTGTTCACTCAAAATTGTGCCACCTAAATCCTATTTTAAGATTTAAAGAGGGGAAAATGACGCAAAATATAGGTACTTATTCATTTATCTATGAGAAATGCATTCATCAAATTACAGAACTGAATAATGTTTGGCTGCTGTTTGGTGTTGTGTGCAATCATCAGCATGGCGGACCTTTTACCATAAAATCCTCATGTACCTAGATTGAATTTTACCCAGAGTGGAACTTTTCCCAGCAAAAAGTTTTTTTTGAACCCCCCAAACCCCCCTGGCTACGGGCCCGGCTTACATGAGATCGTATGCATTTTGAATTTTGGATGTCGTTACTAATCTTGAATTTGGAAAAAATTGTCCCTCGGTGAAATTTCCCATCAGTCATAAGACAAATATGCCAATTTCAACTTTGAACGATAGTTGTAAAATATATCACTTCCAATCTTCAACCAAAATGAATGAGCGACAATTTTCAAAATGCATAGAACCTCCCACATATTTTGTCATGGAAAGTTGTATTTAGGCTTGATTTACACCTCGAAATGCGAAGTCGTTCTGAAAATTGCTTTATATGTAGAGCCAAAACGTAATGTTCGGTTTTTGCATACATCTGTATGGTGCAATTGCTTGTATTTGTTATAATAAACGTACATAAAAGTTGTAATAGATGTAGTTTCAAAATGTAAAAAGTTTCACATGTTCATTTCCAACTTTCTTTTCTTCAGCTCGACTCGAACCTTTGGTTATCCACTTAGACAGTCGTCGTTTTCTCTTTCTTGGTCTGTCGCCTTACCTACTGAGCCACTGCCTCAACTTGCTTATAGTTATTCGCACGATCCTCTTGTACTTGTTCATATTGTTTGTTCGGGATTATTTTTGCAAAAGGTAATTTGCTGGGACCTAGAAGCGCCAGGAATTGAACTGGGGACCTTCTGACTCAGAGGCAAGCGTGTTACCTACTTCTCTAAGTGTTCCCACCCACCCTCCCCGGGTAGACTTTCTTCTTATAGTAACCAAAGGAAAAATTTAATAGCAACCCTTTGTAATTCCAAAGTGCCCGAGCCAGGAATCGAACCCCAAACCCAGGCTACCACTAAGCCATGTGGTCGTCAGTAAAAACACTAACACATTTTGTATATTCAATAAGTGTTTTATTAAGAGCAAAACAAATTGCTATTTATTCGATTATTTATAAGACATGTATCTTTAAAACATCATTGTCTTAAGTTTTTTTTATTACTGCAAGTTTAAAAGGGTTAGAGTATCTGAAAGAATATGATTGATGTCTGCATTTAAACTCACTTACAGGTGTAACAAACCTAACATTTTTATCTATACGATTTGACAAATAAACTATCTACCGCACTAATTGTCTTATGTTTTATTTAAATGACACAAACAAAATATTTCAACTGAAAAAAACATTGGTGGGTCTAGTCTCCCCCCCTCCCCCTCCCCCGTGGAGAGCGACCCTTTCTGGACTCACGTGATCAAGTCCTCCAAATACTCCATCTCGCCCCAAAGGTCAACATATGATCCCATTCAAATATCCTTGATCCACCAGTGTTTTTTTTCTATATAACAAAAAAATTAGATATTTATAAAATGCTCTGTTTAAAATTGAACGCCTTCTTTAAGTCGGACGCGTATCGTTGAGAAGAAAAAAAATGAACACACTTTCGTTATGTTTGGCAAAAAACGTGTCAAAAGCCCAGCTATTAACAAAATTGAAAGAATAATCAACAATAGATTATAAAGGGAAAAATATCCCTTATATAGAAAACTATATAGAAAACAAACTACATGTTCATCTATGAAATCTGGATTAAAATCCAAGGAAGAGATCTCAATGTTTCTTACATTTGCTATATCCATTTTCATTGTAAGAACTACATTCAGAGATAAATACTAAAAAAGAAAGAAGTTTCTTTTCTATCCTGTGATAGGTATTTACATGCATCAAATCAGCTTTTTAAGAAGGGAATTTTCGCAAATGGAAATCGAAATTTGTAAATTCTACATACTTCACTAGTAAAACAAAATAATCGAAATTGATTCGTAAAATTACATCTCTTACTCAACAAGACAGCAAATACTCTAATTGTAAGACACGATATGCCTTTTTTCTCATCTGAACATTAAAAGAAAGACACGCAATGAGCGTCAGTCTAGATTTCAGTCCAATTGAAGAATGAGACTGAAGAATATAGTCACGCCGGTAAAAACAGAAATTAAGAATTCGACACCGTAGAAATTATCAACGTTTTTGATAATGTGTCCTTTGGTGATTTAGGTGAAATTGCTTATTTATACCACAGAAAAAGATTTGGCTTTAAACCGAGATAAAATTGGATTTTTTTGCGCACTTAATTCGCAATCTAAACTAGAAAGTCGCGACGTGCTGTCTTGCTGAAGAATACAGCCAATAGTACTATTTCACAAATTTCACGGCGACAAACATATAACTACGATAGTATAGAACATATTTCAATGCATAGGGGCGGATTATCAAAAAAAGCAAATAATTTTGTAACTAATGACCATGCATTCTGATATATGACCATGTTTAGATATACTACATTTAATTCTCAAGAGATCTCAAATTCGAGATGTTATATGATATAAAACACGCAAAAGACACCTTTAGACAGAGCCTTTTCAAATCTGTTCCAAACAGCATTTCGGGCTATCATTTCTCCCCTATGTCTTGAAGGATTCATCTTATAATCAATACAACTTAGCTCATACATTTAAATGAAATGAAATATTAAATCTTGATTTATGAAATCTTGCCAATATTCAAAATGGAAATATTTTACTATACCTCCTTAATAATTGAATTATGTCCTTTACTTCGGAAATGGACATTTGTTGCTCTACCTATATATATAATATTCATTAATTGAACTAATAACTGCTCACTAAACATCAACATGTCAATAGCCTTATTCTCACAAGTCATTTCACAGCATTTTCCCCTCCTTGGCCATTTCTCACGGTAAACTTCTACTGCCACTACTATTTCTACCGATGAAGTCCAAAATATTGAACATGAAGGGCAACTGCATTTTTCTGTTTCATGAGACGCGATGAGATGAAGTGAAGGAGGAAATAATGGTACCGTACGTGGGGAAAATGTTAAGAAATGGTCAACACCACTTTTAAGCAAATGGGCGCCAAAATACGTCTCAAAAATAGATCACAATTTACTTATCGCCAAATATCTAACATTGATTTCTTAAAACATTACATTGATGTGACTGAAATTACGATATTCTCATACTTAATATCTAGGCCGCCTTCGCTCCACTTCCTGATCACTCAGCACTGATGAAGTGACGTCTCCTTCCAGGCTGTCTATCCCATTACATTCATGGTAGGGGGCGGTGGCAGGCTGAAGTTGCCGTCTTTCCTTTTCAACTCTCACCAGTATTTTACGGATGGAACTTCATTTGTACTTTACAACATTAAAAATACATTGGACGAGTTTGTGTTCAGTATATTTCAAATAATGCTAGACGAAAATTAACCTCAGATCCTTATCCACCCAAATTGAAACGACATTATGTAGGTCACTGGCTATCTTCATATGACTGAATATGGTTCAATGATTTTAATATCTGAGCAGTTTTTGTTATGTTTGACCAACTAGAGCTCACGATAGCGCCATCTGGAGGTAAACAGAAATGCTGCAATCGGTATTTTCTTTGAGATTTATAATTTTATGGACATAAAATAATAAGCGAATTATTTGTTGATATACGATGCTTTAATATTTTTATCTGTGTAATAAAATATATTTTGATGCATACAGTTTTCTCATCTTTGTTAATATTGTTTGATAAATGCATGTGTTTGTGTGTGTGTGCGCGCGCGCGTGTACACGTTCTGTATTGTTAGCAAATGCACCAATCAAATTGCGATTTGGTACCATATGATTAATGATTTATTATAAATAAAGTGATAGACGAATACGAAGAAAACAGTAAAGTTAATGGCTTTCTTCAAACTATAAGAGCTGTTCACGTACAGATGTTCACGTACAGCTGTCACCCTTATTGAAGCCCAAAACCACATCAAGCTTGAGGGGTTCGATACGTTAGTAAGGCCAACGTTTGACAAAACAACAATTTCTAATATCTCTAATATGAAATACGCATCTAGATATTAACGCAATAAAAAATAATAAAATTATTAGACTACTGCATCTCTGCACCCTATGGCTGTACCGAAGAAAGAATGAAAAACTGCAGCGAATCAAAAAAAAAATCATCGCGTCTTTTAACCCAGGGAGACTCATATCACACCTATTTTAAAACAGTTGCACTGGTTCCCTGATAGAGCACGTATTTTATTCAAAATTTTAACTTTTAAGCATGCAGTTTTTTTTAATTTTGATTAAAACACTCAGATTAACACACTCACTGTTAAAACACTCAGATTAACACTCAGATGCTAACTAAAGCTGTCGAAGAGAGCCACGGCCCTCAGAAGTATAAATTTGAGCGGGAGAATACAAAGGAAATCTCTATTTGCGTAGTTTAAAATATGTGTATTATCACTAGCTGTTGAAACACACTACATGTAGTGCGGTCTATTTTATCACAGGTGAGGTGAAAATAACTTAGCATAAGCTTTGTTCATTGGAGAAAAATGATGAACTTTTGAGAGCTGTTTAAAAAAGAGATTAAAACCAAGTTTTCAGCTCACCTTATCTACGCCTGAATGAAATATATAAACACTCGTCAATCATTACATTAATAAATTAGTATGGGTGTAATACAGTGACTACGCCAAAAGACAACGCGATATCTCCAGAGGTTTTGATATGAATGGAGAAGTATTTTTTTAAATTTACACATATTCATTCGCCGCCAGTTTTAATTCGACTGCTGGGATTATGTGAGGGAGGTTGCGATTGCAATTGCCAATACTTCAATATACCAGTTAATAACCAGTTATTATGCACGAATGGTAACAATTAAGTATACCTCGCTAATATCCTCCAGTTATTTCAACCGGTCAGTACTCTTCCATATACACGTCTTCAACACATCATATATCACATGATTATTCGACATACAACACTCAAATGACATTATATTTTATTTTATAAAAGAAATGACATTTAAAGCGATTGTATTTTATTTCCCCGAGAAATGATATTTTAGCATAGGGGGCTCGGTCCATACGTAAAAACAACTTTTCATATACTCGGTATATTCTGGTGTCTGTCCTGTCTCAACATGGTTGTGACGACAACCACAGAATTAACGGAAATGTGCTAGATGTGACAAGCTGTTGACCGCTGCAAATATGTAGGGCCTACGTAGAGTAGGTCATAAAATCAAGTTTTTTCAAATGAAAGTCAAAGAAATCACGTTGTAGCTTAATACCACAATCTAACGTTAAATAGATACTCTCTCGAGCGTGCGCACGCCCTCGCATGCAAAAGCAATAAAGTCACAATCAGACTACACCTATTCCTCTGCACCTACAGTAACTATGTCATTTTTCTTTGTATCCTCTAATGTCAAAATACAACTTTGTATCTATTACAGAGAGAGAGAGAGAGAGAGAGAGAAAGAGAGAGAGAGAGAGAGAGAAAGAGAGAGAGACGCTGTTTCTACATTAAACTTGGACTGTAAATGTGCATAAAGTTTAAACTTTTCCTGTGAAAAATGTATTTTTTATGTATTATCTGTGTCGACGTTATATTGTTTAAGGCTTTATTTGCCTTTCATATCGTAATTTTTCTACTGGTTATAACAAGATAACAAATATGAAGATGAATATTCAGTGACTCAATAATATACATAAAAATCATGACTTATTCGATTTCAGGAAAGCAAGATCTGGAGCATAGCGAGAAAGCCGTCTCCAAGACACACCCCCACGTCCCCACTCCACACACCATATTTTCAGAATCATAAACAGACTATGCCTCATTTCGAGAGTTCAGAACTGACGGTCAGAATCTGGTATTTGAACTTAATTCCTTTCAAGCAGAAAACTCGATTATAACCATTGGTTCGAATGAATAGTGGTAAAAGTACTGAGTGAAACTATTTCTGGCAATCAAGGCCATCCGGGCAAATTTACGTCTTACACCCCATTTCCATAGATTAGATCGACCTACTTTAGATCGACCTAACTCCCTGGGGATTCACGCTAAATAGCTGTCAGCCGGGCGGACACGAAAGTTAATTACCCCCTTACAGCTTGTAGTAGGCGGGACGGACATTAAAGTCGGATTATCTGAATATAATCTAGTGAGACTCCCCGCGGGGATAGATCGATCTAAATCTATGGGAATAGAGCCTTAGAAGCACACGAGCTTCAATGGAATAATGCTCGCCTGCCACGCGGGCAGTCCGTGTTTGATTCCCAACAGATGCAAAATCATTTAAACCGACAACTATTTGGGGAAAAATGATGTGTATTAATCCTGTCTTTAGAAACGTATTCTTTGCACAAGAGAGTTTCCTGGGTAGAATACTCTATGGTACGGCAGCTATGGATATGTTTCTAAGTCTAATGAATTACTGGGTGGCAGGCTTTGTCAATGATATGCTTTAGGAGGGGGGATGTCAGGGGTGTCCCGACCCCCCCCCCTTCGATTTCTGAAAAAAAATAACACCAACTGTCCCCTCTTGAAATTAATTATGAATTATGGTTCTAAACCATACCAAAGGGCACTCTAAAATAACAAAATATTTCGTCCCCCCCCCCCCCCCCGCCGTACACTGTACTTATCAGTCCCTCAATAAAGATATATAGCAATTACTTTTTATAAGCATCTCAATAATAGGAATCGTNCCCCCTTCGATTTCTGAAAAAAAATAACACCAACTGTCCCCTCTTCGAAATTAATTATGAATTATGGTTCTAAACCATACCAAAGGGCACTCTAAATAACAAAATATTTCCCCCCCCCCCCCCCCCCCCGCGTACACTGTACTTATCAGTCCCTCAATAAAGATATATAGCAATTACTTTTTATAAGCATCTCAATAATAGGAATCGTTAATTCATAAAAAGGAAAATGGATACAGAATATATATAGAAATAATCTCGTTAATTCATAAAAAGGAAAATGGATACAGAATATATATATTTAAGTAATCTAACAGTGTGTAGAGGGCACACGTTGTCTGCCCACTGGATAGGACATACATGTAGAACACATTGGAGTAGAGGGAGAGGGGAGTACTCTCAGGACCTACTGGCTGTTACTAAATTCTTCCCAGGAACGAGTCGAGCATTGGTTCGTATTAAATAAGAAAAAAAATCTCCAGGAAAATTGAATTTGGTAGCTTCAATTATATTTTTTTTTATTGATAAAGATATTATCGAATGATTTAGTATCAAAATAAAGATTAATTAAGATCGCCACCTTTGGAATCTCTGGTTTGAGCATCACTTCCTTTCAGCTATATTACTAAAGACAATCTAATTTGCATATAAGAGAAAAATGCAGTTTTTTATTTGTTTTGGGTTCTTTACACATTTTTTCATCATTTTCAAATATAAATAGTCCTTTTTTACTCATACACTTATAAATATTTTATCAAAATGCGCAATTTATTAGTTAAGCAATCATAAATAACTATTATATCCCAAGTGTATATGACGTAATCTCTCCCAGGTCATAAAAGTGGTAAAATAGCGATGATTGCCGCCCTGGTGAAGTAGGTCAATTGCCTGTGTAATTCTCCCATACGATTATCGATTTTTTCTAGTGTGGAACATTTTAGGGGAGAAGCCGTCGAGAAAAAGTTATCAAATTACCAAAAAATATTTGACGAAGATGGAATTACTGAAAGCAAAGGTATATTGCAAAGTTTTAGAAAGTTGAAAAGCGAGCCCCAATAATTTTATTTCACAGTGTAGAACTTTGCAAATATTATGAGACCTTTCTATTTCATCTGCCTCTCCCTAAAATGGCGCTGACCGCGTTAACTCTTCAGCTCCCGGGAAACGTGGAGAATCCAGCGCGTTGTGGCAGCATGAGAACGATACGTAGACATAGGAGCCGGGGTGGGTTAAGAGAGGGTTAATCCCCCACCCACCTCACACACATTTTCCAATCAGCGGTTAGAGTGTGTGGTGGACTAACATTGTAAACTTTCCCTCAGCTCCAGGGCGTAAATGAAGAAGAGAAGCTATGACGTGCTTACAGCACTATTTCTACCCGGCAACCCAAGGCACTATTTGAGAACAATGAATGGATCACTCGTAGTGGACAGTGGTCAACACGTCAGGAAGACAGCACTAGGAACACTCAGGTAAACTGACCATTAAGGTGGGGTCATCAGATGACCACAATACAGAGGTCACTGTCAGTGGGATATATTTACATTTTCATAGATTGTGTAACAGTGCCAATATAATATATGATATCTTAGTAATTACCTGTGCATTTAAAAACCAGTGAGAGCAGAGGGATAGGTTAGCCTTTTTTAACCACTAAATTTTCCACGGTTTGACATTTGATTCTTCAAGTATATATTGATTTATTATTATTATTATTATTATTATTATTATTATTATTATTATATGATGATGCTAGAATTTCATTTGTTGACTACAGCTCAGCATTCCTTATGGTTAACTGATACAGAATGTTGTCAGTGTTATTTGGACTGTTGTGTTCAGTTGATAACAACTTGAAATATTGAAATTACACTCTTTGAACTGGGAGAGAAGAGGGTTGTAGAAATGCACCAGGTGTGAATCACAACAATTTAAACATTTTACAGTTTATAGTGGAAGACAGACAAATGGAGTAAAATGTGAATAATGATTTTTTTTTGCAAATTTATTACTTGACATGCAATTGACATATTTAGTAATGAAGATTAAGAACTAATTTGACATTTGTAGAAACAAAAAATCTGGATTTCGGTAAAGGTTGTGATCCATTTCTTAATAATTAGTTAATAAATAAAATAAATTTGTTTGTCAGGTCATTTTGCAAAAATGTACATAAGGATTTTGAGAGGGTGTGTGTATGTGTGTGTGTATGTGTGAGTGTGAGAGAGAGAGAGAGAGAGAAACAGTGAAGAGAGAGAAACAGAGCCAGAGAGAGAGAAGAGAGAGAAACAGAGCCAGAGACAGAGTACAGCAGTATGGCAGATCAGTTAGTACTCAGATCATCCGTTCTGAATGGCCCCTATTACTCCAAACAGATATATATACATCTCCTTGATTAGTCAAACAGTAACTACTGGTATGGGTATTAAGCTGGCATTGCAGAAGTCTGCACTTTCTGACTGCTTTTCTAGTTAAAAATAATATTATACCAGATGACTAAAGTCAAAGCAATATGATGATGGAATCATGATTAAAAGTTGCTTTTAACTTTCATAACTCAATTCCCTTTTAATTGTTGCCTCTGATGAACACAATTTTGTTCTTCTCTATGACCCCATTCCCAGAGATTAGATCGATCCAACCAGATCGACCTAGCTCCCTGGGGGTTCATGTTAAATAGCTGTCAGCCGAGCAGGCAAGAAAGTTAATTACCCCCTTACAGCTTGTAGTAGGCGGGACGGACATTTAAGCCAGATTATCTGACAGTAATCTAGAGAGACTCCCCACGGGGATAGATCGATCTAAAATCTATGGGATGAATAACACTTGAATGCTTTAAGGGCCACAACAATTGGGATAAAATATACTCTTAACCATATGATATCTTTCAGCACTGATTTGAAAATATTACAGAGAAAGTACAGCAATAGATTCTAAGTCTAGATGATTCTTAACTGCAAAAAAGTGTTAAATGCGGTTTATAGAACTTGTTTTGCAAAATTATAACATCGGAAAAGTCAAAGATAATAAGTGAAGCCATTTGAGAAAAGTACAACAGTCGGCACCACAGGTTATGCTGAAAGTTAAATAGGCATATTCAGAACAGCAAACTAACAGATCTACAGAGCATATTCAGAACAGCAAACTAACAGATCTACAGAGTGTATTCAGAACAGCAAACTAACAGATCTACAGAGTGTATTCAGAACAGCAGACTAACAGATCTACAGAGTGTATTCAGAACAGCAAACTAACAGATCTACAGAGTGTATTCAGAACAGCAAACTAACAGATCTACAGAGTGTATTCAGAACAGCAGACTAACAGATCTACAGAGTGTATTCAGAACAGCAAACTAACAGATCTGCGGATCAAATATAGCTGACCCACTTTCAAGAATGCTTGTCGCATAATCCCTACAGGGAATCTATTCAGTGCAAGCTTCTTTGTCGATTGCCATATTTGATATACTGATCTGTTAGTAAGCTGTTCTAAATGTGCCCAAATACAGCAAGCAGGGAGTACTTAATCCTGCGGGGGGGGGGGGGGGGGGGGGG
>NW_019773572.1:53161-65141 GCF_001039355.2 Lingula anatina | reverse complement strand
TTTTTATTTCATGTTCTCCTCCATTGTATCACACTTAGTTTTTCTACTATGATCTGATACTGCAGTGGGTTTTTATTTCATGTTCTCCTCCATTGTATCACACTTAGTTTTTCTACTATGATCTGATTCTTCACTGCAGTCTACTTACTTTACAGTCTACCAAAGTACAGCATTTGATACAATAGAAATCCTGAGGCAAGATGGAGATGCATGCCTTGTCTCCACTTTTTGATTCAAATGAAACAACACATTTGATTGATTCTGTGAATACATTCATTTTGATTCTCCAGACTTTGTCTGCAGTGAAAATGTGTGGATATTATTCTGAGCAAAGTCTGGCAGTTAAAATTACTATAGACACAATGATAAAAAACAATTGGAAATTATATAAAATTTAATAATTATATAATATATCACTATGTCACTATTGACACCCCAGGGTTGCCAAGTCAGTAATGTTTATGACTAGTGTATTCATTTTTAAAGTACTTGTAACTCTTTTTAAAGACTTTTTAAAATTAAAATTTCAATTATGCCATAATTTCCATAGTTTTGGTAATTGAGTTGCATGCCCTTATAAATGAAAGTGAAATACTGGTATATATCAGTTAAATTATCTTTATTTTTAGCAGTTATGTGTGTTAAAATGACTGATATGGAAGGTGATGGCTTCCAACTGGACAGTGTTATATGTGGATAACCTGAGTAAATGGTAAGTGTTCTCAAGTTTTACTAAAGGGAGAAGAATTGTTCATTCTGGCCATAAAGGAATTTTCCTGGGGTAAACAACGGATTTCTATACTCACCATTGGTTAGTGTATCCTTTCTGACATTCAATGTTAGTGCAATAGCTCTTCTTAAAAAGTTTATTTTATTGTACCACCAGCGTTAGCGCTGGCGGTACACATGGTTTCGGTCCCGTCCGGATCGTTCCGCCGGCTCCGCCGGCTCCGTTGGCTCTGCCGGCTCCGCCGGACGGCTNAAAGAAACCATTTATTATTATTATTATTATTATTACATAATAGGTAAAATATAATCGCAAAAATTTTCTCTCATTTACAGGAACAGTATGCCTTTAATAACTTGAAATTTGTCATACCTATTTTGAATTCCCAATGCCACCCCTGCTGTTAAAATATATGTTACAAAAGCCATAACTGAAAATGAAACATAATATACATTATCTGAATTTACAAGATGCAAGCATGTTAAAATTTAACATAAACTCTCATTTTCTGTCTCTCCCATTTTCTCCTAAGTAATTGTATTTGATATTAAAACGAATCATACCTCTTACACAAACTTAAAATATATTTAGAAAGCTTTAATAATATACATTCATCTCACCTGGTATGTATAAATCTGGCACATTGATATCCATTCTTGGGGTAACAGGTTCTTGGTACCGTACAGACCATTCCTGGTTTAAATTAAAATTAAGATAACATTTAAATAACATTTGCATTTCATTTCAAAAACTGCAAATTACTACATTCATCACAACTGCTCTGCAAATACACAAATACACAGCTACGTCGATTAGTTTCAACAAAGAAAATCTAGTCCACAGATACACTTGTCTTTTTTTCATTCAAATTTGGCCATTGAGTCAAAAATAATGTAAAATGTCACTAAAAACTGATCTAGTCTTAATATCTAACTTGAAAAGTATTTGGTAACTTACAGTATGAGTAAATGGAAAAACAAGAAGTCCTAATTTCTTGCATACATAAACAGTGTCCACATCAAAGTAATCCTTCACTTTTGAAGTTGAAACATACTTTTCAATCTGTAAGACAAAAAAGATATATATAATGAGAATTGAGCTGACTTGGCAGAGGCTGCCAATTTTCTCTGGGTGCTTTTCTAGTTTGTAAACATTAAACTAAGGTGAAGCGCTTGCCCCAACAAATAGATATCTTTTCCAATAGTGTTCATTAGCTGGTAGGAGTGATCTGCCCTGTGATATATACATAGGATAAAAATACTTACATTTTTTTGCACCAAATCTTTGCCTTGTCCAGCTAAGGATGTTCCATACTGCATGGCCATGCCTGCCATAGGATCCTGGAACAGCTGTTGTCCCATATAATGTTGTTCTGGACTGCCAGAGTAACCTGGTGCTGGGGGAGAACCATAGCCTCCTGCATACTGTTGGGGAGGCGGGCCATAGCCTTATGAATAGATTTTCAAATGATTATACTACAGTACAAGTTTTGAGTTAAAAGGAAATAAATTGACTTAATTTACTGGATATGCTACAACTCCAAACATAAGCCTTAAATCTATGCTACTTTAAATTTTAGTCATAACAATGAAACTTTTATATTCTACTTTATCTAAAATGTATACAAACATCTTGTGATATCCAATTAAATATGTTAAAATCTTCACAGTACATTGCAAGTATGACCCAAGTGAAATCTAAGTAATAATCCAATAACTTTTTAACTCCATTTAATTTCTGTCCCTGCTTTTCGATTTTTAACCCTCTGTTAAAAAAGCCCTTTTAGTCACATAGCATTTTTTTTTTCACAGAGAAGGAAACCTTTTGTAAATATTTTAGTTAGTTTAAGAAGTAAAATCATATTTAAAAATATTCATTTTCCCTAAAATTATCCAGCATCTAGATAAAGCTCAGTGGTAAATACCACAAAACCTTGGCCTCCAATATCTGCACAGGACACCCAGCAGGAATCCTGCCTAAAAGCACTTATTTTTTTACACGGTAAAATATAAAATACTCTAAAGTTCTAAGCATATTAGTTCCAAATTTCAAGCAAACAGGCACCATGCTTAATGTTATCAGTTTGGACAATGCAGTGAAACTACCTTCATTTTCCGAATTGACAGATGTGGTATCTATAAGGCAAATATATTATTCATTCAAACCAGATGCCACTTCCTTCAGCAATCAAAATATCACCATTATGGCAAGGTCAGACTAGGTTAACTCAAGAAAAAGTTTCCAGGTAATAAACAAAAAGATTAACTTGTCACGAGTCCTCAGTGTCAATCACTCAAATCTCTCAAAATTATTTCAGGTCAAACTGAAAAATTCAAAATATTGTAATTGGAAAAAAAAGTGTACAATTGTTGTATTGTGAACTGGAGCTTGAATTTTGGAATGTACAATTCGTCATTTTAAATCAGACCACTCTTTCAAAATTTAGAAATTAAATCAAACAATTTCAAAAAGTTTTTTTCTTTCCCCAAGTAATTAGACAAGCTATTACCTGGTCCTGGTGGCTGCTCATAGCCTCCCTGGGGATGTTGTGGTACTGTGCTGGTATCTTGAAATAACTGTGGGTTCTGTGGACCACGTGCCTGTCTGCCTCGACCACGTCTAGGGCCACCACCAGCTAGAATATGAAAATTCACAAGATCATTTCCTTGTACTTCTATATTATTCTACATAGGACCAACTACTATGGCAATTTTCATTTTAAAACATATTTTTTAAAAAAATGAAGAAGTACATAGTTCTAATCAATCATATATACTAGTGCCTGTTTTTGAATATTTTACATTATTTCGTAAATAAAGTATCTGATGAAAAAAGAAAATGAACACTGCTTTTGTAGTTTTAACATCAGTTTGTTATACTGTATAATACTTTCTTAAAACAATTTGATACACACCAAATTAAAATCAATGAATGCCATTGAATTTTAGTAAAACATTTTAAATTTAACGAAGCACTGGTCGTTTGGGTTTGGGAATCTTTTTCTTCGAAAAAGAAAGCTTCCTCGATCAGATGTACCTGCAAAATTGACTGATGCAGTATAATTCTTTTTATTGTAATTAAACTCGTTTTTGTTACGCCTGTTTTGATTTCGTATTTGCATTTTTCTACTGGCTCTCATTTGTGCAGACCGTATTTTCTTTTTATCATCACTATCTTCTGCTATGTCATCTGATTCGTATTCTTTTACTGCTTCCCAACCTGCTTCTGACTTGTCTGCTATTCTTATAAGTTTATTTCTCTTTTGTAAAATGTCAATGCCTTCCTTTAGTGCCTTACGAGCCTCTTTTACATGTCCGTCCTTAATCAACCTATCAGCTTTCTGCATATTTTCGATTACTTCAGTATTTATTTCGAACTGCTTTTGATTTCCCGCAAATTTTAATTTTTTCTGTACTGTCTTGGCTTTTTTGTTCTGACTTTGACTTTCTTCGACTAGCTCCCTTTTCAGTGATTTAAACTGTTTGTCCATATAAGACTTGAACACAGAAAATGTGTCCGTCATTTGTTCAGCTGAGCTGTTATCATTTACATCACCTTTCTCATTGAAAGTTCCTTCATTGCCCTCTTCTTTATCTTCTACTGCCAAATTTAAAAATTCTCTGCTCTCACTCTCGGTATCTTCACTCTCCGAGGTTGACTCTCTTCTTCTCTTCGACATACCAGCGATTTACTTGGACCTGATGCAGCAAGCTGAAAACAGCCTCGAATGAAATCTGCTCATCTCACATTTCCTTTTATACTATTGTGCAATGCACAATCTGCGCATGTCAAACTCCCCGCCCTATGAACTCATTTCCTCACCTGAATTGCTTCTCTAACACATTTTGCGTTGACTCGTTAAATGACAATAAATTCATTTCCTGTCTCTGCATCATTTTTATTTTGAAGCTAAATTATTTTGACTTGTAATTATGCTCATGTGCATGTAAACAAGTGTCACAGACCAGATTGAAATCCAGGCAAATTTTAAATCCACCTAGGTGAAGGTGAAATGGCAATCTTATCTAGGGGAGATTTAAATTCAATTTAAATTCTGCCTTGATTTGATTGCAATCTCAAGTTACAGACATGATTAAATATATTAACAGCATCACTTATAAAACCATTTTAGTTATACAATCTATGCTTTTAAAAGAAAAATCTTTTATAAATATATCGCATGTGGGGTTTTTGAAAAATAATTTTGTGCCTCACTTAAGGAGTTTTTTGGCTGTATGTCAGTCCTTAGTGTACTTTGCCAAACAGTTTGAGGATTCTATGCTTCTTACATGATCATTTGAGTGAAAAAGTTTAAAGAAAAGTTGTGATCCTAGGTATAAATAATACAGATCAGTTAGGTGTGGAAAACTCTGGTACTTGCGGTATGAAAAAATGTGATCTGAAGTATGAACTAGGCAGCAAAGCTATCAAATGTACGGACAAAAAGTAGAAAACAATAATGCACAAAATAAGCTACTGGTAATTCTGATGCAATAATACATTATGCTTAACTGCAAAGTCAACACCAAATTGTAATTATACACAGCAGGTAATACCAATATAAATAAAATGTGTAACAAGTATAAGGCTTCAGGCTCATGAGAGTTCATGATCACACTTTGAAAATACCAAAATCCGAAAATGAGAATGTCGCAAAAAATTGCAAAAATTCAACAAGGCAATTTTGTCCATTTTGATGTAATAATAAATAATGCTTGTATTAGCACAGTCAATGTACACTGAATTTTAATCATGCACAACAGGTAACATGGTCAATAACAGGAGCGGATCCAGAGATATTTTTCTGACATTAGTCCAAATTATCTTTGTTGATCCATCCTCAATTTTTGATGGTCTTCCAACAGAAAAATATAGATACCCACCATGTAAACTTTAAAATCTGACCGTCTTTCAGAAGATCCAGAAGATAGTCTCAATATACCCCTGTAATAAGATTACAGGACCATGAGAGTTCAAAGTCACATAATAAAAATCCCAATATTTGAAAAATTATGACAGTGCATAAAATAATATTACATAATGTTTAAAGACATAAACACCAATACAACTGCAATAACCAATACAGAAAATGCACAGAGCTTTAGGTGGATGGGAGTTAAAACTCACATCTTGAAAATGAAAGGGTTTGAAAAAAAAATTAAAAAGAAAACAACAAACAGCTGCTATTCAAACTGCTACCCATTAAGTTTGAGGTCAATAAGGCACTGTTATTCATTTATAGCATTAATGTTGTCATTACACAATTTTTTTTTTTTTTGAAAACTTATTTGCAATATTAAGCAACATTTACCTGCATAATTATCACTGCTTCCTTATTATGGACACTGTTATCTGGCAGAGAGCTTAACCTATGGGAGTTTACAGGAACATTTCAACATGTGTGTTTTATGAAATCTCATTTAATGGCCACATGAAACTTAATTAGGCAAGTGACTTAATAGCTCTGATCACCCAAGGAAAAATTACAAATGTGACTAGCAAAGGTCTTCAAGCCCATGAAATTTCTAAGTCATACTTTAAAAAAAGCAAAAAATAATAATGCACAAAATAGAAGACTGTCAATACTGATGCAATAATACATTATCCTTTTCTCGTCAGATCATCGGAAAGGCCTGAAGGGAGCATATTCTTCAGTAAACATGCCTAACTCATGATATCTTTATCCAATTACACAAATTAAAAGCTCATTTTATAAATTTGAAATTTGAATCCCCCCCTTTCCAAATGAGGTGCAAAGTTTCTTATAACTGGGTCAACTTATGACTGTGTTTTTGAAAGTTAAAGTGAATACAAACTAAAATGTCATAGTACATGAGGGACTGATATGCAACCAAAAATAACTATAATATTCTGTAATTCCCAAGATCACAAGATCAAATTTTAAAAGTTTTTATTAATGATTAATAAAATGTTCTATAGGTTGTAATATGGCTTTATTCGGAATGTGATGAATTTTTTTGTATAACCTCAGAATGTGTGTGAATTGGGTTTTTAAGCTGGCCTACAATTTCATTCTCTCCTAGGCCAATTTAAAAACTGCCTGGATGACAATCTTGCCTGTAACTTATACAGGAAGAAGCATTTTGTTGAAGTGCATGTTTTTTTTTAAAGGACAAATGGCACCAACGAATAAAACAACTGAAGTGCAGTTTACAGAGGATTCAATTGCAGTTATATTTTTTGGAAATAAACACAGATCCATATTGTTTGAGTTCCTTGTTGGAAAAATTCAAAGTGCTGAAAATTCAACAGGTGAAATAGCACTACAAAGACAACCAAAGGTGTCAGAACGTGGCGTAATACAGATACTCTTTGGGGATTTAACTAAGGGAGAAGCCTATACCTTGATGACGTATTTTGAATACTGCAGCCTTTTAAGTGAGCCATATGTGATACTTCATGACTTAGGTAGGTAGTCAGTGGAATGCCAGCTTAATTATGAGATTGCTTTTCATATCTCTTATGAATGTTAATTGACTTTAATTCTCTCCTCTCTACCCCCTTCAAGAATACCCACTCATAGTATTTATTACTGAAATCATTGTGTACAACAGTCTATTGAAAATATCTTGCTCTGTCATTTCATACAGTTTTGAATCAATTAAGAAAACATTTTTATGTACAGACACATATTTGTCTGTACATATTGCCATCACCTGTGTCTGTCGTCGCCGGTGTCGTCGCCGTCGCCATGCAGGGTATGATACTGTGTAATGCGTACTGACTCACACCTTGAAAACGGGTTGTGTGGTCGGATCTACCGGTGAATTCAGGATCATTCGGTGCTGAGTCTGGTAGTTGGGTAGGCCTGGATAGGCCAATTGTCATTAAACTCACAGGAGTGGTCAATCCTGCTAAAACGCAGGTTGAATTCAGAAATCAGCATAAACGGGCCATTATTTTACAAGTTATGCTGTTTTTTCACATTTCCTCAGATTCAATTCTTAGGCATGTTAACAGTTTCATTATTTAATTAAAGGTAAATACGAACCATCATCGGTGGAGCGTGGATTCCCAGTAACACATGTTAACCACTTCTACTACTTTCTTATACGACTCAAATAAATTCGACATGCCAAGGGATAAACTGAATAGATCACTCAATCAGTAATAAAAGAGCTTTAAACTGCTCCTTTCTTTTAATTTTTGGTCAGAAATTTAACCTACTTTCTTGACCTACTTTACTGCCCCATTGACATACAGCATAAAATGCTAGCAGAAAAATCCGTTCAAACATCATTTTCGGGTAAAATTAAACAATGCCTTTTGGTAATTCTCTTAAGCCTCGGTCACAACCGGACGCACGAATTTCAGGATCGTATGTCCCCTGCGATTTTTGGGTGTTGTGGAGGTCGTAGAGGTAGAGGAAAGTCTGTCTTGCGAGTCGTAAGGGCCACATGAGATGTCCTTTCAAGCAGGGACGCTAATTGCAAGGAGCGATGGCCGTGGAAATTGTACTCATTTCTTGAGTTTGTCTTGCTTCCTGTGTACGTGGCACACACTCACCACTTACGAAGGGAATGCAACGCACGGCGAAAGTAGTGCCCTTTTGCGTCAGTTTTGCTTCACACTTGCCTCACACGTTTATGGTGACGTACTGACGGCGTACGTCAGTTTTGCTTCCTGTTCTCCCTTTCTTTCTTCTTCTTCCTCCCTTTTTTCTACTATGTAAGCTTCTTTCTTTTGCCTTTTGGAGGCATATTAGAAACTAAATTGAGCAAAAATTTGAAAATTTTGAAAATTGTACACGTTACACAGTCGACGTTCATTGTAAAGACACGAGAGTGCGTCGTGAGCACGCCTTTTATACACCAGGCGTGGGGGTGACGCACGTGCGATGCATTTGCAGTGTGCTCTCGACTTTGTTCGTTAGTTGTGAGGTCGTACACCTTACTCAACACGCAAAGGGCACTTGCTCCTTCATTGCTTGCGACGTGCGTCTTGCACAACGCGCGTCTCTCTTGCTAACTCCGTGCGAGGGGAGCAAGTTACCCTTGCGGACTCGCTGTTTGCAGGCTATTTGTAGAATCTTTTGGACATGTCCAAAATCCTCTGTACGTGCTGTCTGCGAACTCGAAATTGCGTAAGAAGGACTTGCTTGGGACGTGATATTCTGCACAAAATTTGGACGCAAACAGCCCGTAAGAGCCCGTATGGCCGGTTGTGACCAAGGCTTTAGTTATACTACTTGAAACAATATGCTGGCATTTGGTTGGTTTTTGTGACAAAAAATTGACTTTGTTTGCATCTTTAATAAGATATGTAAAAGTGTTTGTTTGACATTTCCCGCATCTTTACAACATTGTTAGTTGATTTTGTAAAAATGATGGTAAAATTTTTATCGTGTATTGTGTAATAAAGTTTCAAAAATGAAAATAAACTCATATCATTGCAGTTTGTCAGATTCAATCATTCACTATGTTCAGAATCTCAGAATGGAAGAAATTGGACATTTAACACTGTTCTATTGATATTTTTCCCATCTCATCAATTTTCTTAGTTGGTCATATAAAAATGGCAGTAAATTGTTAGTTTTATGTTAAAAAAGTGTTAAAAATGGAAATAAACCCATTTCAGAAAAGTGCTGTCTTGTTTACATTTTGGCATTTTAAAGATGTGACTTTGAAGTTCCATGGGCCTGAAGACCTTTGCTAGTCACATTTTCTGAATATCCATGATACTAATATTTTATTACTAAAAATTGATGGTCATTATGCTGTTAAACATTATGTAATATTGCATCAAAATTTGAAGAAACCCCTATTTTGGTCACTGCTCCCATGATACATTAAGGAAAATCATGTCACTTACTGTTCTCAAACTTACAGGAAAGAAACATGGGACTGAAATACAGCTTCAGTAGGCAATGCAGTCTGTTTGGTAAATTTTTCTGGCAATTGGTTTTTTTGTGAAAATTTAATTTCTCACTTATTGGCATTTTTAAGGTGTGACTAAGAACCTCCACGGGCTTGAAGGCCCATGCTAGTCACGTTTTCTGAAAATCCATGATACGTATATTTTATTATTAAAAATTGATGGTCATTATGCTGTTTAGCATTATGTAATGTTGCATCAAAATAGAATAATACACAATTTTTGGTGCTGCTGCCATGATGACCATTATGGGAAAACAGTGTTACTTATGACTGTCAAACTTTCAAAAAAGGAAACACAGGACTAAAATGCAGCCTGAGTTGGAAAAGCAGTCAAATTGGCTTCTTTTTCTGGAAGTTATACATTTTAGTGAAATATTTATTTTTTTGTGTTGGCATATTCAATGTGGGACTCGGAGCTCCCAAGGACATGAAGCGGAATGGTAATCAAATTTTCTACATGTCCATGCTATTTATAGTCAATAATCAAAAATTGGTGATAATTATTCTATAATTTATTATGTAATGTTACATCAAAATTGACAAAAATCTTTTTGCACTACAAACATTATGAAAAGAAAACTGTGTAACTGTTTTAGACTTACTTAGTGCATACCGCGATCCAAAGATTCCGCGGTTCGTGTCAGATTTACGTAAGGTCGCGCAAAGAAAACCCAAGTCCACATAATGACCAGTTTAATGTTTTATTGGTTGACGCTCTCTAACTTCATTCTCTACGTGAAGCCCCCAACTTCCAAGCCGTCTCCCATGGCTCTGTCGAGCGGTCACCTTCGAGTCTTCTTCGGTATGAACTCCCTATATTAATTCTGCACGTCTTTTATACAATATTTCTTATCGCAAGGTGGATTCTGTGCTGCAATATTTGGCAGTACATACTAATTTTAATTATTCAAATTGCACACGTCCACTTAAGTTACATAATTACAGATAAGGTCATAAACTAGTCGAGTGCACAAGCATTCGACTCTAATCAAATTAATTAAAACGCCTGGGAATTATATTTGTGAACTGAAATTGCTGTCTTGGCAGAGGTCTGCGCTCTCGGAGTGCTTTTCTAGTTTTGTTATGTTTTCCTTTTTATGTACAGACACAGATGTGTCTGTACATATAGCCATCATCTGCGTCTGTCGTCGTCGCCGTCGTCGCGTGCACTCAGCGATAACACGATAAGTGGAATACCGTTTTACATTTTGTATTCAAATTTACAGAACTGATGAATATTCATAATACGCAGGTCAAGTTCGAAAATCAGCATGATCGGGCCATTTTTAGGGAAGTTATGCTGTTTTTTCACTTTTTTTAGCATTATTATAACACCGATAACACGATAAGTGAAAAACCTTTTTACTTTTTAGCTTGAAACTTATAAAACTGATGAATATTCATAATATGCAGGTCAAGTTCGAAAATCTGAGCTATCGGGTCAATTTTATGGAAGTTATGCTGTTTTTTCCCTTTTTTCAGCATATATGCAGCACTGATAACATGATAAGTGGAAAACCATTTTACTTTTTGGCTTGAGACTTACAAAACTGATGAATATTCATAATCCGTAGGTCAAGTTCGAAAATCAGCATGATCGGGCCATTTTTAGGGAAGTTATACTGTTTTTTCACTTTTTTCAACATATATGCAACACTGATAACACAATATAAGAAAAACAGATAGGCCAATTGTCATTATACTCACAGGAGTAGTCAAACTAACTAAAACGCAGGTTGAGTTCGAAAATCAGCATAATCGGGCCTTTATTTTAGAAGTTATGCTGTTTTTTCACATTTCCTCAGATTAAATTCTTAGGCATGTTAACAGTTTCAATTTTTAATTAATAAGATACGTAAAAGTGTTTGTTTGACATTTCCTGCATCTTTACAACATCATTCACATTTCGTCAGATTCAATTCTTAGGCATGTTAACATTATTTAACTAATAAGATACGTAAAAGTGTTTGTTTGACATTTCCTGCATCTTTACAACATTGTTAATTGATTATGTAAAAATGATGGTAAACTTGTTATCGTGTATTGTGTAATATAGTGTCAAAAATGGAAATAAACTCATATCAAGTTGGTCATATAAAAATGGCAACAAACTGTTTATTTTGTTTTATGTTTAAAAAATGTTAAAAATGGAAATAAACCCATTTCAGAACAGTGCTGTCTTGTTTACATTTTGGCATGTTTAAGATGTGACTTTGAAGTTCCATGAGCCTGCAGACCTTTGCTAGTCACTTACTTTCAAACTTACAGGAAAGAAACATAGGGCTAAAATACAGCTTCAGTAGGCAATGCAGTCTGTTTGGTAATTTTTTCTGGCAGTTAAACAGTTTTTTGTGAA
>NW_019773572.1:17819-51585 GCF_001039355.2 Lingula anatina | reverse complement strand
TTTAAATCTCTGTTAAATGTGGTGGTGTGTTGACAACCTTTAATGATGTTATAAGTACCAGCATAGCTAATGACCACGCAACAATGCAGTTAATCAGATTTACGTATTGTATCAATTTTGCTGTCTACAACATGACGTGTAAGCAGCTGAAAAATCAGTGGATCCGCTCTTAAAGACGCCTTGTCAAATTTATTAAATTGCATGATAACCCCTTTCCATTATTCGAGGCAATAACACCTACGAAAACGGATAACTCCGAAGTAAATCAGTATTATGAAATAAGGGTCCACAGAAAAACCGATGTTTGAGAAATTCATTTTAGAATCCACTAAAAATAATCATCCCATCAAATTCATTAAGCCCAGTCCCCGATTTTAAGAAGGGAACAAGCATCCAAGAGAACACGGTGGGGATGTGGGTATTCAGCCTAAAGCACGGTGCAATAACCCGATGTTAAAAGGTGTTCATTAAGTCGGGATATAGTGCACATCAATTAACACCCTGCCGCGCTTCGCGAGGACAAACTCCCGTCTCCAAGGATCGCCCATACAATAATTTACATATGCGCTCCTCCCCCTGTGTGCTTAGGCCCTGTATGAGTCCACGTCGCTATTGTTTGCTACCCGCACAGGCTTTTGTCATTTATCAAAACAACCCATTGTCTCTCAGGGGGCGTGAGTACAGATAAATACGTAAACATAGAGAATGCACGTTCAGATTGTTACACGAATTATGAGCACAACCAGTATCTGGCCAGACCTCGTGGACTGTTGGCTATATTTTGGCATAAAAAACATGGCCCAAGCCCCCTTAAACATGAAATGCATCTCTGCTTTTATGATCATAGGGATGGTGAATCTTAACCTTAATTGTCTACCATTGCATTGCTGGCATATTATGTACAAATGAAGTTCTTATATTTCACAAAAACATTAATCAGTGTATTGGTGCCATAAGATATGGAATTATTAATAAACATAATTGATTTTGTTCATTTTTGAACATTAATTTCTGATTTTGAAGTTGAAAGACACAGAGGAAGATGTGACATTACCCAGCAAGGTGGACTACAATCAGCAGGTGGAATTCCAACAGCAGCAGCTCATAGAGTAACTGAGGAGAGGGTATGCATATTGGACTTGCATGTTCAATTTCCACTCAATATGCTATTTCTTAAGTTTTTTGCCCATTAAAGGTTACAAGGTAGCCATTAACATTGAGCAATATTTTGTTTCACACAAGTCTGTTTTATAAAACAAGACACCACATGTAATACTTTCATAAACATTTACAACATAAATTGAGTATACTGCATTGGTTGAAAAGTGTCATCAGAATAGTGATGGCAGCAGCTGCAGTATTGTAATTTCTGATGGCTTTGTGCACAGTATAACTTTATACAGCAAAATCTTGAACTTTGCTTCTCCCATTAATGGCAAAACACCCTTTTGAATACAGCTTCTATAAACTATGTATTTTCAGTACATGGAGAAAGTTGAAAAGTCGCAAGCAAAGTACAAGAGATAGTTTGAGGCAAAGAAAGGAAAGAATGTAGTAGTATTTCAATTAGAAAGGGGAATGAAAGTTCTGAAGAAAAACTAGTGGCAAGCTAGAGACAGATTGGATTGGATCATACAGGTAAATCATAATCATCATCCACTTGTTCACTTATACTATGCATATATGTATGTCACATTTCACACAATTTTGATTAAAATTAAATACAAGGGAAGAACAGCTGTTCATTTTATCCAAATATGGATATTCCTGGGGTAAACAATGATTTTTTTTATTAATCAATTGTTAATGACTCCATTCTGACATTCATAGTTAGCCCATGTGTTTTTTTGAAATAATCATATGAAAGTTCATCTCTCCTTATGGGAAAACAGATTCCAGAATAATTGCGATAACTGCTGTTTCCATGGTAAAATAGAATTTATTATAATTCTATGAGTTTTTACAATGTTTTTATTGTGAAATATTAATCTCATACAAAAAGTTTTCTCTTTATTTTGACTTAACAATTAAAGATGCAGATATGAGTACAGATATTAATATTGGGTGCAGAATAAAATGTTGATTGCAATTCAGCATGTCAAAATGTGCATTATCAAAGTTCTATAGTACATCTGTGGCTGGTTTGCATACATTTCTCATAATACATGTAATACTTCTAGGGTAAAAAGAATAGACCAGAAGCAGAATGTAAATTGGAGACTCTGGAAGGGAAAGAGCTTAAAACCAAAGTGCAGGGAAGGTTAGTTATTCCATCTATGCATGATTCTAGCATCAAAGGAAAGAGCAAGGCTAAGTTTACTGATGCAATTAAAGTAAAGCTACATTCCTGCTTGCAAGAATTTATAAATAGAATGCCTTTAATTAAATCATATGGTAGCTAATTGTTTTAACATTAAAATTGCTTCTTAGTATGCTGAAAATATTAGCCAAACAGTTTCATGTTAGGATATTGCATGTAGGTTTTACTGTACATTGCTTGGTTATGGTAATACAACAAATGAGTAGTTAGAGAATTCACACCCTGCCCCCTAACAATTTTTGTAGTGTACCAACATAACCAATTGTTTTGTCCTTTTCAGAGGTTTGGAAAACACCATGATCAAGCCATAGTGATTTTTTTTTTCGTTTAGATTTTTGAGGTTTTAAATGGTCAAGACCACACTCTTATGTGATTTAGAGATTTCATTTTTGTCTGATTGTAGCTTTAAATTTATATCAGAAAATTCAGATATTACTTTTGCATTGTAAGCAATGTTAAAATTGTGTTATAGGTCCAACAGAGTTGGCTACAACTCCTATTATCACAGGAATCCTGTAGATGTATTGATATGTGGATTATAATAATTGTATGTCTAGTGTGAAAAATATTTTAGTTTTCAAAACTTACATTATTTTACCTAGAACTAATAAACACAGTAGTTAATTTTCACTTGGAAAATAAGTTCACTGTGAGGTTTTAAAGCCAAACTGTCTGGGATTTAACATGCATAGATTCTCTTTGTCAGATGTTATCTGAACAGTAATATGTGCATTCAACCATTTGCAATGTGGTTCCAGTATCTACTTTATATTTGTTCGACAAGAGGTCTATCATATACTTCAGTTGATACAATTGCTGCAAATATATCCAATTCATCATATGCTAATCTGTATATTATTGACCTAGATGGAAGTGTAAATGTCAAAAGGAATTTAAATTATTTATAGAATGGATTTAAATACTCTCTTTTACAATCATACCAGTGCGAAGAATATTATGGACAATATGTTTGAGGTGTTGGATATTTACTATATGACCACTGCTGTTTTATTTGGAAATCTTTTGAGACTGATCACTCTGTACCAAGGACAGCATGCATAAACACAGCTTGAATACAACAAACCACCTGTACCAAACCAAAGGACTGAAACATTTCCCTTGATCTTGCTTCACACGAGCAGGTGCATCAATAGGTTTTCAAATTTGTTTGATATCAGTTTTGGATGTCATCTGTTTCTTAGATTGCTTGTGTTCAATTTAATGTAAATTAGATATAGTTCATTCCTGAACAACTACATGTAATTCCACCATGTAGACATAGTTTGTTTTTGTACTATGCAAAAGAAAATTTGTTTCACAATAAGTTTTTGTAAATCAACCCTTTCTTTAATCTTGGAAATTTTTGTAGAGTACCTGGCGTGCAGTAAAATTTTTTCTTGCTGCACACCTACTGCACACAAGAACAGACAGTGTGCAGAAAGCACGCAAGAGACTTGGTTTTTCAATAGAAGCATGCAGAAAGTGCAGTAAACATAAAATTTGATCAAGAGTGTGCCACAAGTGTGAAGAAAACTTATTTTTTGCTTTGAGTATGCATCAAGTGTGTAAAACACTTGATTTTTCAATAGAAGTGTGCAGAAAGTGTGCAAGAAACTTTGGAGTCTTCCAAAAGTGTGCATACGAACCGAGCACTGGTGGAGCGTGGATTCCCATTAACACATATAAACCACTTCTACTAATTTCTTATACGACTTAAATAAATTCCACATGCAAAGGGATAAACTGAATACTGCAATTGATCAGCCCCAAAAGAGCTTAAGACTGTTCCTTTCTTTAAATTTTGGGCCAAAAATATGACCTACATTTGTGACCTACTTTTCTGCCCCATTGACATACAGCTTAGAATGCTAGCAGAAAAATCCATTCAAACATCATTTTCAGGTAAAAATATATATACCAACTTTTGGTAATTCTCTGAGTTATACTACTTGAAACTACATGCTGGCATTTGGTTGGCTTTTGTGGCAAAAATTGACTTTATATGCATTTTTAATTTTTTTATCAGGAGTGTACAGGAAACTTATAGGATCCTATAGGAAATCTTATAGGAAATTTTATAGGAAATCTTATTAACTGCTAAGAATATTTTTACAGCTCTTTATATAATTGGCAAAATTGGTAGCTCTGGTCCTTCAAAACAAAAGAGAGTATCATGTTTATATCTTTTATTCAATAAGTACAAAGTATGTACATCTTCAACATATAATTCTGATTTAGGGTAGTACTTCATCTCTTGAGTTATGTACCAAGAATTTTAAACATAAGTCTTTTGTAGATTGTTTAGTTTCGCAGTAATTGCTTTCTTTACTTCTGTAGATGACATGTTAAACCGTCTGCAGACGTATTCTGAAAAAAAAAAAATTGTGAAGTTCAGTTTGCTGTCTACAAAAATGCAAAATAAGGAGGAAAATTTTTCAAATCAGATAAATGATAATTGCACCAATTCTATTTCGAGCAAATTCATTGTCTTTATCAGTTAACAGCATTTTATCAAAGACGAGGGATTAAAGTAATGTTTAAAAGTGATACTGGCTGCTAGAATTTTATGCAAATGGAACCCATTATTATTGCACAATCTAAATTATTATCGAAACATTCTGATTTCTGAAACAATAAGTTTTGTCAGCTTTTGTAGAAATCACCCACAACTTATAATCATGCTTACCACACAGTGCCACCACCTTCGTCTGGTCAAGCTGTGGCTTAACCATTTTTTCTTTGTGCGCATTGGAACTCCTCCCAGTCAGAGAATGGGTTGCTAGGACTTCTCTAGTCCAAATCATGTCCATTAAAACATAAACAAATTTCCTAGGATCCCTATTTAAATCTAACACTTGCTTCGCCTCTCTTCTGATCTTTAAAAGACAACAGAAAATATATATCACTTACACCTTTATGGATTAGTAAGCTGGATTAACAGACATAAACAATATAGATACATATTCAACTACCAAATTAACATGTAAAAAATTCTATCAAAAATAATTCTAAATACAAACAAGGCAGCAAAGCTGTTACATGTACAGACTGATTCCCCATAAAATACAGGAAGCATTTTTACTAATTTACTAATCAAGTTGAACAGTTTATGTGAATTTATGTCTGTGAAGTAAAAAGGTAAGAAAGGTCCATTCCACTTATGAATTGTTTCAAAAATAAGGTAATGCAATTTGCCAAATCCTAGACCACGTTCTCATCAAGATAGCCAGCAGCTCAGCTAAGCCATGGCTCAAATATTTTCAACAGTAAATGAAAAGAAGAATGTGCCTCAACCAGCATTTTCCTTGCAGGGGCACAGTTCTTAAATTTCAGCTCCAATGTAAAGAGGCAGAGAAAGCATTACAGGATTCGGATTTTCTTTTTATCTACTGTTCACCATACCTAAGCCATGACTTATCAGCCTTTTCATTGAAATAATTTTCTGTAATATGTACACTACAAATTTATTTATATAGATGAAATCAAAATTTACCATGTGTTCATCCTCATTATCAGAGGATCCCGAGCTGGAGGATTCCTTTCTCACTCTTGATTTTTGACCAAGTAGTGTGGAGAAATGGGATTGGCCAGACGTTGATGGAGTGGGTGAGTCTGACCTTCTGAACGCCTGCACCCTGCTCACAGTTGTGGATAGATCTTTCACGAGCTTTTCTACTGATACCAATCCTGATAAGTAAAATCAATCTTTATGTAGACATTTCACAGAGTCATTTAAATAATAAGCTAATAACAAGTTAAGAATAAATATATTTCAAATAATCCACATAAGCAGTATTCTATTAATTGTGTAATTAAAAAGCACATTTCTAAACAAATGATTTTAATTTTTGATATCATAAAAGGAAGAAATAGATTCATTGATAAAAAGCACTTTGGTACAATGTCTTTTCAAAACTGGATAGCCAGAAATATTCTTAAGCAACTTGCCATGGCTTTAAATGTAGATTCAAGATTTCATCATAAGTGCTATTTCAAAACAAAAGGTGTCACAATTCATATGTTAAAAGTACACACAGATCAGGAAAAAAGTCACCTCTCATGTTAGCTATTACACTCCGTAGAGTTGAAACCTCTTCTTCTAGTTTGAGGTTCCTTTCTCTCAGTTTTTTCAGTTCAACCTTATAAATATAAAATAACAATAACACTGATTACCTTTAACTAAAAGAAAAGGAAGTGGAAACCAATAAAAAGATCACATGTAACAATTACAGAGGATAAGAATTAAACCAAAATGTAATTTTAAAGATCCATTTTAATAGCATTAAGACACAGTCTGTGTGATATCAATACAGTGCAGCCATACTGTTAATAACCACTTGCTTCACATATAGCAATGCATACATACCTGGTACGTGTTTTCCTCCTCCTTGCACATGTCATCATCTCCCCCAACTTCGACCTAAGCAAAAATTTGATAATGCAAAATCATAAATTTTACCATGGTAACACATTTCTAGTAATGTTCAGGTCAGAAAGGCCAGCACATAAAAAATGTGTGCACCTCGTGTAAATTGTAAATAGCACTTGGTTGACCTAAATACTCAATTTCAAATATTGCATTGGAATTGAAAACTTCTGCTAGAACAAAACTGTCAAATTCCCCTCAACATACACATCATAAATATTTTGTAAAGGTTGGCAAAAAATTGTGTTTTTAAAATAACTTATATTAAGAACAATTTCAAACCAAACCATAAACGCTGTGAGCTCATTTGGAAATTTATAAAAAAAAACAGTAACACCCATTTCATGTTCGTTTTTATAGGTGCACTTCATACCTCAAATTTATCTGCCAATTTTCCCTTCAACTTTTCCTTTATTACTGCCAAAGAAGAGTCCAAAATGCGCCTTTTCTTTGGCGGAGGCTGCTAAAATGTGTAGAAATGTTTATTAAAAGACATTCACATACATATATGTGTAACTGGGCTGGATCAGGATCTGCCATGTGCCATCTACATGCATTAAGTATGTAACATGAAGTCTTAAAAATATTGTGGACATCAGAAATGACAAATGCATCTAATAGTAATATGTCAACATTGAGCCTATATCGGAATATTAAAATGTAGTCTGTCACCATGTACATCATTCATTAAAAATTACAGATTCTAAAGCTCCATTGAAAAAAAAATCATATTTTGAATAAAATGGCAAATTTAAACATTAAACAAATAGTTATCTAATACCTCAATTATAACAGTAAATGCAAAATGTTTTACCTTTCTTGCCATGGTGTCTTCTTCCTCATCTGATTGAACACTAATGTACTTGGCATTTTTCTTTACTGTTCTATGGCTCTTGGATTCGAATTTGAAGGTGTCCAGCGTAAAGTTTTCACGCTAATATGTTGTGCCGATAGTCCTGCTCGGGCTATGATAAGAAACTGTAAACAGTTTAATGGAAATTTTGGATGCGACTGGTGCATCATTATTAGTCCCTTTTTNTATGCCAGTATTTCTTTTTCAGATTGTAATATCAAGGACAGAATGTAAATGGAATCATGAAAATTGAAGTCAAGGGAGGTCGACAGCGCCTAGCAAATATACGTTTGCCTTTCTGGTCGCGGCTAGTTCTCTAGAAAAAACACTGGTTTGTTGGCAGTTAACTTTAATAAACACGATAAATGTGTACAAGCCGCTGACGATAGAAGAAAATGCACCCATTGGAAGCTGAGAATGTACCGGTAGTTACCTGCTTGGTCGTCTTGGTTTTTTTAAGACGGGATAATGCGTTCAGAACTTTTGACGACTGGAATAATCTTCTCACTTCTTTATAAGCAAATACTTTACTTCTGGAAAAAGCAAAATAAAAAGTTATTTGACTTTTCAAGCACATTTGGCATTCATGTCAATAAAATATACATGTACCCAAGTGCCATTACGTCTGAAGTGGGAAATGCATACTTATTAAATAAAATATCGTCAACACAAACCGATCAGTGTTGTCTTATATAATCTATACAGTACTTACAACAAACTACAGCAGTTCTCAGTGCCAAAATTTCAGTCTACGTGTGGAAACTGTGGCAATGTGGCATATGAAACTTCTTCCTCTTCCTCCTGACCTTGGTCCTATCCGAATACCTCTCACCAAAATGCTCACCTGGTTTACGTAATAATATCACGGTCTCGGGATTGTGTTAGAGAAGACACAATGCGTTTTTCCCCCAATCTAAAATGTTACCATCAGGTTATTGTACAAACAAGCCATTTTGTTTTGTCCATAGACTTTCATTTCAAATGAATCAGGTTATTAAAATCAACACACCCCAATTAAAACATGATGTCCTATATTGTATAGAGCTGTGGCGACTAAGGTTTGTACATGTATATCTAAAATTTTTATTATGCAGCGGTACATAAGGACCCAAATGTGCTTCATAAGAAAAAATAAAAAAGAAATCACTTAACTATCAGTTTACTGAGTCCCTTTACATCGTTTTAAAACTAGTATAACTGCAATGCCTAAAACTATAGACATCATAAAAACTTGACCAACTTGACCACTCTCATCTTGACCAAACGATTATAAAAGCGAAATCAACAGTGCCTAGGAGGCAGAAAAAATAATAAATAAAAATAACGAGGGGGGCAAAAAATTCGCACATGAAGCTGTGCATTAATTGACTGGTGTCTCGGCCCTAGGATATAAACGGCGCAGCAAAGACGTGCTTATTTCTCTCAATTTCATTGTGACACCAGTGAGGATAGGCCTAAATGTTTGTGTATCAACCTGTATCAATGAAAAGTTAACGCGAAAACGACTTAGGATTTTTCTGTTTCCATCAGCCATTACATCATCCAGATATTTTTCTTTTTAAATACATTTTATTAATTAATTAAAGGTTCGTAGCTCAAACGCTTACTCGAAGTTTACTATGCCAGTTTTGTTAAAAGCCGCTGCTAACGCGATCCTGGAAAGTGCTTTTATGTGATTTCTGTTTTAACCATAAATCTCTAACTCCCTTTTCAAATTAGAGATTCATAATTTCAGGTTATATTTGCTTTGAATTGAAAGCAATTTCTAATACTAAATTCGTCTACATGTATATAGATGCGCATATTTAAGAAAATTACTGTCATTCAATGTCTGTTGCACTCATGGCTTTTGAAAGAAATTGTCCCATCCCTTGCTTCCATAAGGATATACAATTTATTGATATACCTGTTACCATATAGATATAGTAAGCTTTTTCTCTCCCCTACCCCTATCTGAAAAAGTCCTTGCTGTTGCAGGGGTGGGGTTATATAAGGTATGATAGCACACAAAAAGCTACCAGTATGAGAAGGCTATCACACATATTTGGACACTAGAGACATAGGCCTTACTAAAAATCACTATGAGAATAAGTCCCTTTTTTGGTACCGATGAAAGAAAGGATTATTAACTGAAGGAGGGACACTTATTGAGTTGTCCTTTACTTTCAGTACACCGTCAAGAGTAAGGTTAATGCAAGAAGGCTTAAAATATCATTCTGTTTGACACCCTTAACAATGGTTCAGTGATGTACTAGGGGGTAATGAATGCTGAAGCATAGTTTTACATAGTTTTGCTTTTTATAAAATGTACACATACCGCATTTTCTGAGAACTGAACAGTTTAGTACCTTTAAAAATATTAATTTATCTGTTTCCCAAACCTTTTTTATAAAATGTACACATACTGCATTTTCCAAGAACTGAACAGTTTAGTACCTTAAAAAATATTAATTTGTCTTTGTTTTCCACCCTTTTTTTATAAAATGTACACACACTGCATTTTCAAAGAACTAAACAGTTTAGTATCTTTAAAAATATTAATTTGTCTTTGTTTCCCACCCTTTATGAGGACAGTACTATACCCTTAAAGTTCACTTACTTTTACATTACATTAGGCAGGATTGAAATTTCAATTATGCTGAGGCATATTTTAAATCAGCCTAGGCTAACTAAAATCTTACTAAGCAAGATAAAAATCTGACTAGATTAAGGTTGACCTTTCAATATAATTGAAGAGATGAAGTAAATATCATCATTAAAATAGTACAAATACATTATAAACTGTGTTCTTATCTTTTGGTGATAATTAATTAGCAAAGTCAAGAATATATCAGTAGGAGCCACGTTTAATTTACCATAATCCTAGATTTCACGACTGTTTTTGATACATCCTGAAAGTAATTATAAATTTTAGTGATGGGTATGGTATTGCATAAGTTATGATTTAGTTAATGAGTTATAAATATTGCCCTCAACTTATTCTCATACTTTGAGTGAAGGAAACACCATAGTTTGTTAGAAAAATATTTTAATTTGGCTTAGGCTGATTTAAAATCTGGCTGGATTTCCATCTGGCTTGCGACATAAATATAGTTCACAATAATGTATAATTTATCTTAGTGTACTTGCCACTTTCATACATGACAATAAATTTCTATTAAAACTTCGATCTTTCTAATTGATGGTTTTAAAAGTAAAATGTGTATTGATCAAAGTACACGGTATTTTCTGTAATTGTCAATGGCAATACATGTACATCTTGTTTCGGTACATATTTTTCAGAACTTTTTAAATGATAAGTTTTTACACACTAAAATAGCATACTTCCAATGAAATTTAAAGTTTGCTGTGCACTCAGTGTACACACCCTTACGAAAATTTCCTATAGGATCCTATAGGAAATCTTATAGGATCCTATAGGGCACATTTCCTATAGGATTTCCTATAGGATCCTGGCTAGAAATAGTCTTAGTACTGCAAACGTAGATGCTCTTGCCGTTTTTCACCAATTGACAAATGGTATCTCTTTGTCAAGTAGAAGAAAGGTTTTGGACAATGGTCTTTTCTGCTTGGGTAAGGGTAAACCAATGACTTTGACTGTGCCAGAGATAATTTCTCTCATTAATCTGTTAGAGTTTGATATTTTAAACCGTAATGCCATCATCTATCATAAATTCACCCACAACAATGTGTTATTTTCTAGCCAATATTACACCCGTGCTTTGAAGCACAATGACTCCTATGTCAAATTGGAAAATGGATCATATGGGAGAATTTTGGGTCTTTATGCTGTAAAGCCACGTTGTCTTTGCACAGTTGAAGCAATTCAGTATTGCCTGTGTGACACTTATAACATCATTCTGCTCAAAATATGGAAGCGATTTAACAGCTGTATGTACAAAGATGTAGATCTTGGAGCTGAATCAAACTTTCTCTGTGAGGTGTATGAATGTAACCAAATTGTTGCCATTTTTCCAAGTGAGATAACAAAGAAGTGTATAAAATTGCAAATTAGAGGCAAAGTATATTTTTGTGAGTTGCCATGTAGATTGTATGACAACTAATTGATAAATGAAATAAGTAAGTTTTGCAAGAATTTGTTTTATGTTTTGCATGTTTATCTGTATATAATGAGGTTAGGCTTTCAAGATTGTTACCTAATTGATGCTTTTCTTTGCACTCTCAAATGTGACAGCTGATATCAATTGAATTTTCGGCTCAAGCACTATTGCAGAGAGAGCAAACATGTATGCGATAGTCTAATCTTGGTGACTCCTGCAGTACCTGTTATATAAATATTATATGCAGTCTACCTGCATATTACATTGTATGTAATGTTTTTATAAATATGTATTCTGTATTGGATTAGTTCATATGTGATTTCTTGTCTGCAACGTCTTTTGTTATGTTCTTCATATTATTTATCTTATGTATGTTTGGATATTTGTATGTAATGTCTTATATATCATGGTTGTATACTGTATTGGAATATTTCTTCTGAATGTTGCTATCACCCTCACTTCTTGCCAGTGTATACAGTCATGTCTATACTCATGTATGTAATAAATTGAATTAAATTATACTTGCTTTTTGGAAAAATAAAAAAATAAAAGTGAAGCACATGCTGTTTACAAACAATAAGGACTCTAGTTTCCTTAGTAGTTTTCCTATGAAATTGAATGGTATTTTCTGTTAAATTAGTATTAAATATTATTTACCAAAAAAAGTAAGTTGCTGATGCTGAAATAACATTTTGAAATTGGAATTTTATATAATGTGTTGTAAATTGTACAACAATTTATTCATAAACAAAATAAACAAGATATCCAAAATATTTTATATTTTATAAATTACTATGGAATGGAAATAAACCCATTTCAGTACAGTTCTGTCTTGTTATTTTCTTCTTTTTTTTCTGTACATTTTACAGCTTGGCTGCCTCTTTTTAACAATTTTACTACTTTTCATAAAANTGTTGGATACAAACTATATAACCATTGCTGTGTGGAAATCTTTTGAGACTGATCACTCTGTACCAAGGACAGCATGCATAAACACAGCTTGAATACAACAAACCACCTGTACCAAACCAAAGGACTGAAACATTTCCCTTGATCTTGCTTCACACGAGCAGGTGCATCAATAGGTTTTCAAATATGTTTGATAATAATTGGATGTCATCTGTTTCTTAGATTGCTTGAGTTCAGTTTAATGTAAATTGGAAATAGTTCATTCCTGAACAACTACATGTAATTCCAACATGTAGACATTGGTTTTGTACTATGCAAAAGAAAATTTGTTTCACAATAAGTTTTTGTAAATCAACCCTTTCTTTAATCTTGGAAATTTTTGTAGATTACCTGGCGTGCAGTAAAATTTTTTCTTGCTGCACACCTACTGCACACAAGAACAGACAGTGTGCAGAAAGCACGCAAGAGACTTGGTTTTTCAATAGAAGCATGCAGAAAGTGCAGTAAACATAAAATTTGATCAAGAGTGTGCCACAAGTGTGAAGAAAACTTATTTTTTGCTTTGAGTATGCATCAAGTGTGTAAAACACTTGATTTTTCAATAGAAGTGTGCAGAAAGTGTGCAAGAAACTTTGGAGTCTGCCAAAAGTGTGCATACGAACCGAGCATTGGTGGAGTGTGGATTCCCATTAACACATATAAACCACTTCTACTAATTTCTCATACGACTTAAATAAATTCCACATGCAAAGGGATAAACTGAATACATCGATTGATCAGCCCCAAAAGAACTTAAGACTGCTCCTTTCTTTAAATTTTTGGCCAAAAATTTGACCTACATTTGTGACCTACTTTTCTGCCCCATTGACATACAGCTTAGAATGCTAGCAGAAAAATCCGTTCAAACATCATTTTCAGGTAAAAACTTCAGGTACCAACTTTTGGTAATTCTCTGAGTTATACTACTTGAAACTACATGCTGGCATTTGGTTGGCTTTTGTGGCAAAAATTGACTTTATATGCATTTTTAATTTTTTTTATCAGGAGTGTACTGGTACAGGAAACTAAAAACATTTCAGTTGTGTACACTGAGTGCACAGCAAACTTTAAATTTCATTGGAAGTATGCTATTTTAGTGTGTAAAAACTTATAATTTAAAAAGTTCTTTAAAATATGTACCCAAACAAGATGTACATGTATTGCCATTGTTAATTACATAAAATACCGTGTACTTTGATCAATACACATTTTACTTTTAAAACCATCGATGTTTTAATAGAATTTTATTGTCATGTATGAAAGTGGCAAGTACACTAAGATAAATTATACACTATTGTGAACTATATTTATGTCGCAAGCCAGATTTGAAATCAGCCCAGGCCAAATTAAAATATTTCTCTAACAAACTATGGTGTTTCCCTCACTCAGAGTATGAGAATAAGTTAAGGGCAATATTTATAACTCATTAACTAAATCATAACTTATGCAATACCATACCCATCACTAAAATTTATAATTACTTTCAGGATGTGTCAAAAACAGTCGTGAAATCTAGGATTATGGTAAATTTAACGTGGCTCCTACTGATATATTCTTGACTTTGCTAATTAATTATCAAAAGATAAGAACACAGTTTATAATGTATTTGTACTATTTTAATGATGATATTTACTTCATCTCTTCAATTATATTGAAAGGTCAACCTTAATCTAGTCAGATTTTTATCTTGCTTAGTAAGATTTTAGTTAGCCTAGGCTGATTTAAAATATGCCTCAGCATAATTGAAATTTCAATCCTGCCTAATGTAATGTAAAAGTTAGTGAACTCTAAGGGTATAGTACTGTCCTCATAAAGGGTGGGAAACAAAGACAAATTAATATTTTTAAAGATACTAAACTGTTCAGTTCTTGGAAAATGCAGTGTGTGTACATTTTATAAAAAAAGGGTGGAAAACAAAGGCAAATTAATATTTTTAAAGGTACTAAACTGTTCAGTTCTTGGAAAATGCAGTATGTGTACATTTTATAAAAAAGGTTTGGGAAACAGATAAATTAATATTTTTAAAGGTACTAAACTGTTCAGTTCTCAGAAAATGCGGTATGTGTACATTTTATAAAAAGCAAAACTATGTAAAACTATGCTTCAACATTCATTACCCCCTTGTACATCACTGAACCATTGTTAAGGGTATCAAACAGAATGATATTTTAAGCCTTCTTGCATTAACCTTACTCTTGACGGTGTACTGAAAGTAAAGGACAACTCAATAAGTGTCCCTCCTTCAGTAAATAATCCTTTTGTTCATCGGTACCAAAAAAGGGACGAATTCTCATAGTGATTTTTAGGAAGGCCTATGTCTCTAGTGTCCAAATATGTGTGATAGCCTTCTCATACTGGTAGATTTTTGTGTGCTTTCACCCCTTATGTGACCCCACCCCTACAACAGCAAGGACTTTTTCAGATAGGGGTAGGGGAGAGAAAAAGCTTACTATATCTATATGGTAACAGGTATATCAATAAATTGTATATCCTTATGGAAGCAAGGGATGGGACAATTTCTTTCAAAAGCCATGAGTGCAACAGACATTGAATGACAGTAATTTTCTTAAATATGCGCATCTATATACATGTAGACGAATTTAGTATTAGAAATTGCTTTCAATTCAAAGCAAATATAACCTGAGATTATGAAGCTCTAATTTGAAAAGGCAGTTAGAGATTTATGATTAAAACATAAAAGCACTTTCCAGGAACGCGTTAGCAGCGGCTTTTAACAAAACTGGCATGGTGAACTTGAGGAGACGTCTAAGCTAAAAACTTTTAATCAATTAATTAAAATGTATCTAAAAAGAAAAAATATCTGGATGTTGTAATGGCTGATGAAAACAGAAAAATCCTCAGTCGTTTTCGCGTTTGCACATATTAACTTTTCATTGATACAGGTTGATACACAAACATTTACCCTCACTGGTGTCACCATGAAATTCAGAACAACAAGCACGTCTTTGCTGCGCCGTTTATATCCTAGGACCGAGACACCAGTCAATTAATACACAGCTTCATGTGCGATTTTTTGTCCCCCCTCGTTATGTTTATTTATTTATTTTTTTTTCTGAATGGTTATCCCCACTCCTCACTAATATTCTGCCTCCTAGGCACTGTTGATTTCACTTTTATAATCGTTTGGTCAAGGTGAGAGTGGTCAAGTTGGTCAAGTTTTTATGATGTCTATAGTTTTAGGCATTGCAGTTCTACTAGATTTAAAACAATGTAAACGATGTAAAGGGACTCGTTTACATAACTCAGTAAACTGATTGTCATGTGATTTCTTCTTTGTTTTTTCTCATGAAGCACATTTTGGTCTGTATGTACCGCTGCATAAATAAAAATGTTAGATATACATGTACAAACCTTAGTCGCCACAACTCTATACAATATAGGACATCATGTTTTAATTGGGGTGTGTTGATTTTAATAACATTATTCATTTGAGATGAAAGTCTATGGACAAAACAAAATGGCTTGTTTGTACAATAACATGATGGTAACATTTTAGATTGGGGGAAAAACGCATTGTGTCTTCTCTAACACAATCCCGAGACCGTGATATTATTACGTAAACCAGCTGATCATTTTGGTGAGAGGTATTCAGATAGGACCAAGGTCAGGAGGAAGAGGAAGAAGTTTCATATGCCACATTGCCACAATTTCCACACGTAGACTGAAATTTTGACACTGAGAACTGCTGTAGTTTGTTGTAAGTACTGTATAGATTATATAAGACAACACTGATCGTTTTATGATGACGATATTTTATTAAAAAGTATGCATTTCCCACTTCAGGCGCAATGGCACTTGGGTATATTTTATTGACATGAATGCCAAATGAGCTTGAAAAGTCAAATAACTTTTTATTTTGCTTTTTCCAGAAGTAAAGTATTTGCCCATAAAGAAGTGAGAAGATTATTCCAATCATCAAAAGGTCTGAACGCATTACCCCGTCTTAAACAAACCAAGACGACAAAGCAGGTAACTACCGGTATATTCTCAGCTCCCAGTGGGTGCCTTTTCTTCTATCGTCAGTGGCTTGTACACATTTATCCTGATTATTAAAGTTAACTGCCAACAAACCAGTGTTTTTCTAGAGAACTAGCCGCGACCAGGAAAGCAATCGTATATTTGCTAGGCGCTGTCGATCTCCCTTGACTTCAATTCTCATAATTCCATTTACATTCTGTCCTTGATATAACAATCTGAAAAAGAAATACTGACAAAGTATTTGATTTTAAAAAGAAAGTTGAGCTAAATATGCCATCGTTCGGATTACGAATTTATTCAAGATGGTGAATTGGAATAAATCTATTAATATGTTCATTCATGTTCCGTAAATATAAGCGAAGTGGTAATAATAAGCACAATAAAGTGCTAAACTCCTATCTCACTACACAAAAATACAAAATGGCAAAAACCAGACAAAACCAAACAATTTCTTCATCCTTGTGCTCTATAAACCACATGTTAATTGTCATTGACCAGGGTTTATATCATCTTACAGAACTGAGACAATTTAATGTTTCTAACCCCGGTCCCCGCATTTACAAAATTTTCATTTCATTCACTTTTAGGTGTTTAAAAAATTTTCAAAACTTTATGCTTTCTGTTAAATGTTTACATTTATCGACGTTAATTCTGCAAATATGGAGAAGTCCAAGCCCTGCAACCTTTGTAACAGTTCGTGTACAGAACAGCGTGATATATAAGTACAGCCGGTTGTCTGTTTTATACATGATCTGCGTGGACAGATATGCAGTCGCCATCACAATACTCCTCGTAGAGGGATATGACTTTGCAAAGATAGTTAAATAATATAAAAATTAGTATGTTGACGTGTAACAATGTCTACAGGACATGCAATAGTAATGATGTCGTTGTAAATTGTCATTGTATAGAACGTGTAGGTTCAATTGCCGAGCATATATCTATGATATGTTTTTTATATCTCTTACTACATACCGAAATGGATCACTGTAAAGAATTTAATACACTTTATCAAAGATATTTTTTCTTGCATGTGGATTTCGTTAAATTTATTTCATTTTTCATTTAATTTCAGTACTTCGTGACCACTGTCTACGATGAAACTAGACGCACTCCCTGAAAAGATTCGTGTTCGCCAGCGCCCGCACCCATGTCAACGTTATCTTGCGTGTCGAAATTTGTCTATAGTCAACTTGCAGGGTTAACATTTGATTTGGTTTGAAAATGAAATGTAAAGTTTGTTTTGGTTTGTAATATTCTGCATCAAAACGTGTATCAAATGAAGTGCAGCTTGTAACGAGTGATTTATTCATGAAAATTTTAATAAAAAGAACTAAATCCAAGCGTCAACCCTGCACGTCGCTGGTTTATTATTATACATGTGTAAAAAGGTTGTATTACAGCAGTCTATCCGCACACTATGTTTTCATTGTGATTTATTTATTTATTTTTCTTTATACCCATCGGTTCTCTAACCTGAAACGACACTTTTTAAGTTCTCCTAAAACAAAAAAGTGTCTTGCTTAAGTGATCTATGAAAATAAAACTAATTGTTGTAAAATTAAGTGATGTGCAGGCAGAGCACTGTGCTAGTACGACCAATTTAATGTTTTATTGTAAAATTTTGCGTGTGGGCAAATTTGTAATAAGACATGAAATTGCATATTTTTTCATATTAAATTGGATACAAATATTGATTTTAATGAAGTTAACTTTAGAAAAAATCCATTACGTAAAATGCATAAAGGAATTATATTGTGGGTTCATCTGAAGAAATGAACGAGGTGTAAATTTACAATAAACTGAAAACGATGTTATCCAAATTATGACGGAAGTATGAAATTGTAAAATGTGCTCAAGTTATTGCAGAATTGCCCACACGTATTGAAACGGGTCTTTCTAAAACTGAATATGCGGTTATGACGCATGCTAAGAATAAACTTCCTTTGGTTTCCGGTGTTTTGCTATACTAGTGGTGTGTCTGATCAGCGATGGACTCATAGTTTTATTGCTGGGAGGGGGTAGAAATGTTTCTGTTTTCAGGAAATCAAACCATGGGTTGGGGTATTTTTTTTTTCGAAATTTATATGTTTATGTTGTAAAAGAAGGAAAATTAACTTTTTATCTTCATTACAAAGCGAAAATGTTCACAAAGAGAAACGGTGAATAGTAGAAAGTGTTTCATTTTGGCAACTTTTGTCAATTAAAACGTATATGTAGGACTGGCATTTATTACATCTTTTACAACTTGAAATTTGAAAAATCCATATCAAATCCTTATCGAAAACTTCAACTGTCGCAAAGCTTTGTTTTGGGGGCATTTCCTAGCAATTAAACGAACTTTTGTAGACTGTCAACGTTTGTCAACCCTCTAAAAGCACGAAATTTATCAGTTAATTGCCAATTTACTGACGTATCTTCTAAAAAATCCTTTTTTCTTTTGTGATTTTTTTTTCTAATAAAATATGAAAAATCAGAAAAATCAGAAAAAAGGCACTTGATTGGTTAAAGTTTTACGCAAAATTAGAAGGTCAGTGTTTTATTTAATGTTGATCTTGTACTTGGTACTTTCTTAATTCTGTATTTCGGTCGGGATCAAGGGGTGATTGAGAACAAAAGGCCTGATATAGTGCCAGTCCTGCACGTGCTGTTGGGTTATTTTTGCTGAGTGTTTCTTGATCACTGGACACCGGAGACCGTTGAATTTATTAGCATTTTCTGAGTTATTTTAAGTAAACTTGTTTTTCGAAAACCTTTTCAATTTTGTTTACATATTGTTCTTAAAAATGACTATGACTGGGATAAGGTTGTAAACTTACTATGTCTTCATGCTGTTCTTGATTCGCACGACGCATAAATTTAAGTGTTCATTCGATATTATGCCACCTAAGTCTTATTTTAAGATTTACATAGAAGAAAACTGGCGCAAAATATAAAGACCATATCTATTTATCTATAAGAAAAAGCACTCATCAAATTAACAATTGATTAATGTTTGACTGGTGCTTGGTGTTGTGTGTGATCATCAGCATGGCGACATAGAGTAAGTTGTGGTGTCATGAGTGTGTACCCGCGTGCGGGGGGAACGCTTACATGAGATCATATGCATTTTGAATTTTCCATTTACACCACCCATGAATTTGGATAAAAATGTCATCGGTAAAATTTTGGATCAGTCAAGTATACAAATACACCAATGACAACGATAGTTGTAAAATACATCACGTCAAATCTTCAACTTTCTCTTTTAAGTAACAGCGAAAACCTGAGAATTTCTTGTTCTGGTCAGTATTATGTCGTCTCGTATGTAGTGTTCTTGATCACTTTTTCAAAACCAAAACGATTGATCTTGAGCGACAATTTTCAAAATGCATAGAACCTCCAACACATTTAGTTGTAGATAGTCGTATTTAAGCTTGATTTACATATCGAAATGCGAAGTTGTTATGAAAATTACTTTTTATGTAGAGTCAAAACGTTATGCATGGGTTTTGCATTCATCTGTATAGTGGAATTGCTTGTATTTGTTATAATAAACGTACATAAAAGTTGTAATAGATGTAGTTTCAAAATGTCATATGGTCATTCCTGACTTTCTTTTCTCCAGCTCGACTCGAACCGTTGCTTATCAATCAGTCGCCTTCTTCTCTATCTTGGTCTGTCGCCTTACCCACTGAGCTACTGCCTCAGTTTGCTTTTCGTATTTCGCACGCTCCTCTTGTAGTTGTTCAAATTGTTTATTTGGTTTTATTTTTGCAAAAGGTAATTTGCTGGGACCTAGAAGCGCCAGGAATCGAACTGGGGACCTTCTGTCTCAGAGGCAAGCGCGTTACCCACTTCTCTAAGTGTTCCCACCCACCCTCCCCGGGTAGACTTTCTTCTTATAGTAACCAAAGAAAATTTCTAATAGCACCTCTTTGTAATTCCAAAGTGCTCGAGCCAAGAATCTAACCCCAACCCTAGGCTACCACTGAGCCATGAAGTTGTCAGGAAAGACGCTAAGACATTTGTATATTCAATAAGTTTATTCTTCGAGAAATACAGATTGCTTTTATGTATTCAATTACTTTAAAAGATACAGCTGTAAAACATCATTGTCTTAAGTCTTTTTATTACTATAAGTATATATTCGACTTGACAAATAAACTATCTACCACACTAATGGTCTTATGTTTGTTCTTAATGACAAAAAATATATTTCAACTTCTTCATTAAAAAAACAACAAAAAACAATGGTGGATCTAGACTCCGCCCTCCCCGAGGAGAGAGATCCATTCTGGACTCACATGATCAAGTTCTCAAAATACTCCATCTCGTTCCAGAGGTCAACATTTGACCCCATTAACATATCCTTGATACATCAGTGTTTTTCTCTATATAACAATGACAATTAAGAGATTTTTATTAAATGGTATGTTTAAAATTGAGCGCTTTTTAAGTCGGACACACTTTCGTTGTTAAAACCCCCTTTACACTGGACGACGTCCTTTCTGCGTCCTTTGTGCGACCATGAAACTGACATAGAGGCACAAGCATCACTTTGGTTGCAGAATGAATGCTCAATGATCGGCCAGATGTCGGCACGATTTTTTTTTACTCTCAAACGGGGCCGTACCACGGGACGCAGAAAGGACGCCGTCCAGTGTAGAGGGGGCTTAAGCAAAACAAAAAGTGTCAAAATACGTAAAAAACAAATACAGCGTTTATCCAGCTTTTGACAAAATTGAAATAGTAATGAACATTAGATTATAAAAGGAATATGATATTGATAAAAATCCTTACAAAAACCATTTAGAAAACAAACTACATGTTCACTAATGAAATCTGGATTAAAATCCAAGGAACATATCACGATATTTCTCATATTCTCTCTACATCCATTTTCAATTTCAAAAATCTTGTATTAAACAATTTGCAACCTTCTGAAAATAGATTGTTCTACCTACGAGAAAATATCCCTAATATCTGCATCGTCTGGTTAATAGAAGGAAAGATGCTGGTTAGAGAGAATGGCCTAAAACAGTTAAATTTGAAAAATAAAATAATTTTCAATCACATAAATGGTCCCATCATCTTTACCCACAACCTGTATTTCTTTAACAGATAACTGGCAAAAATATCAGTTATTTTTCATGATAAAACGTGTCATATTTTACATTGTTAGAACTATACGTTCAGAGATAAGTAAAACACAAAAGTAGTTTCTTTTCCATCATATGAAGGGCATTTACATGTACGAAATCAGCTTTTCAAGAAGGAATATTTCTCAAATGGACATTTTTCTCAAATGAAAATTTCTTAATTCTACATACTTCACTTGTGACACAAAATAATCGATCTTGATTCGTAAAATGACATCTCTTACTCAACAAGACAGCAAATTTCAAGAGACAATAATCCATTTTCTCATCTGAACAATAAAAGAAAGACACACAATGAGCGTCAGTCGATATATTCTAGATTTCAATCAATTTTGAGAATCAGACTGAAGAATGCACTCACGCTGGTAAAAAGAGAAATTAAGAATTCGACACCGGACTTGTAGAATATATCAACGATTTCGATAATGTGTCCCATGGTAATTTAGGTGAAACTCAATATTACGGAATACTGAATATTATAGAAAAATATTTTGCTTTAAACCGACATAGAATTTGTGTATTTTTGCGTACTTAATTCCCATCTAAACAAGAAAGTCATCCCTGTCCTGCTGAAGAAATATCACAAAAACTTCAATTTAGCTCACACATTTTAATGAAATGAAATATTATATATTTATTTATGAAATCTTGCCAATATTCGAAATGGAAGTATTACTGTATACTGTATACTGTTATAACCCCTTAATATTTCAATTATGTTCTTTACTTCGGAAATGGACGTTTGTTACTATACCTATATCAAATTCTGTAATTCCACTACCAACCGCTCACTACCGGGTATATATCAATAGCCAGACCCTCACAAGTCATTTCACAGCATTTCCCCCTCCTTAGCCATTTCTCACTTCCACTGCCACTACTATATCTACCGATGAAGTCCAAAATATTAAACATGAAGTGCAACTGCATCTTCCTTTGTTGTATGAGACTTGATGAGATGAAGGAGGAAAAAATGGTACGTGGGGAAAATGCTGGGAAATGATCAAAACCACGTTTAAACAAACGGGTGTCAAAATACTTCTCAAAAATAAATCACAAGTAACTTATCACCAAATACCTCACATTGGTTTCTTAAAACGTTATATTGTTATGGCTGAAATAATGATATTCGTATACTTAATATCTAAGCCGCCTTCCCTCCACTTCCTGATCACACAGCACTGAGGCAGTGACGTCTCCTTCCTGGCTGTCCATCCCATTACATTCATGGTAGGGGGAGGTGGCAGGCTGAAGTAGCCGCCTTTCCTTTTCAACTCTCACCAATATTTTACGGATGAAACTTCATTTGTTATTTACAACATCAAAAATACACAGGACGAATTTGTGTTCAGCACATTTTAAAATATACCAGAAGAAAATTAACATTAGATCCTTATTCACCCCAAATTGAAGCGACATTATGTAGGTCACTGGCTATCTTGATATTACGCAATATTGCACACTGATTTTAATATCTGAGCAGTTTTTGTCGTTTGACCAACAGACCATGCGATTGAGCCATTTGGAGGTAAACAGAAATGCTGCAATCGGAAATTCGGCACCTTGTTTTAGATTTGTAATTTTACGGACATAACATAACCAGTGAATTTTTTGTGAATATACAATGCTTTCATATTTTTATCTGCACAATAAAATTGATTTTGATGCATATGATTTTCTCATCTTTATTCTCTCACGAATACGTGTGTGTGCGCGCACGCACGCACGCGTTCTATATTGTTAGTAAATCCACTAATCAAATGGTAATTTGGTTCCCTACGATTAATGATTTATAAAAAATAAAGTAAAAGACAAAACAATGAAGTTATAGGTTATCTTCAAACTATCAGAGCTGTTTATGTACCGCTGTCATCCTTACTGAAGCCCAAAACCACACCAAGTTTGGGAGTTTCGATACGTTTTTAAGGCCAACGTTTGGAAAAACAAAATTTTTCCAATATCTCTAATATGAAATAAGCATAATGATAATAGCGCAATAAAAGATAATAATATAGTTAGACTACTGCAACTCTTTACTCTATGGCTGTACCAATAGAAAAAAGAAATACTGCAGCGATTTCAAAAAAATTCAGCGCGTATTTTAACCCCCTACACCTAGGGAGACTCATATCACACCTATTTTAAAACAGTTGCACTGGCTTCCTGATAGAGCACGTATTTTATTCAAAATTTTGATTTTTATGAATACAGGTTTTTTCAATTAGTATGAACTGTATTTCGTGTAAAGGTCAACATCATAACCTAAACGTTACCTAAACGGATTAAAAATAAGCGCTGTCACATTATACCGTATAACACTAACGTATGAAATAAAATGCTCATGCGTAGACAAACGTTATGGGTTCGGTGGAATTACGACTTGTACGTTTTAAATACGCAGTTAAACATTGGTGTACGTTTGCATACGCAAGAGGAGCTGTAAGTTTTCAAGCATACAATTACAATCTGACCGCGAAGTGCAAAATACATGTTTGTCACCGTCTCCAGACACCCCCACATCAATAGGTAAATGCTGTACTCCTTCACAGGAACCAGATTTTTTCTTTAGATCCTGCCTGTTTTGGTCAGATGTTAAGGAAGAAGTACAGTGTACGTGCAAATGAAGCGTTCCGCGTTTCGACAGTGATCTCCTTGGTAGATACACAGCGTGGTGTGCTGCTGAGTCCTATTAGTCTGTGGTTTGGGACAAGTTGAAGGCAGAATCCATGGACATGATCCCAGAGCTGCGGTTATCTGTTACTGGGATCGTGAACTAAACGTTCTCTGAAACAGACATGGAAACAAAACTTGAAATTGCGCTGATACACAACATTATTCACAATTTAGGTGACTCTCTAACGTACATTCCAAGCCATTGAATTGTCTCTAAAAATGGACCTGTCCAGTAAAAAGTACCGCTCTTCGGAAGACGACCTCAATCCAGACCCAAAACGATAACTCTCACCTGTCATCTCAGTTAACAACCTCTCGGAACTGCCACAGACAAAAAAGTTCGTTAACTGGCAAGTCACATACATGTATCACATGATGCTTTTAAAAATTCGAAACTAAATCACAGCATAGCCAAGGAAATCAAATAAAATTCATGCATCGCTCCTGTCCGTAATGAATACACTAATAGATCATATCATACAAATAAATTATGCTATATTCTGCCACGGAGCCCAAGGTGAGGAGAGCAGCCAATATGACCAATGGACAGTCCTTCTACTCTCCACCAGGGGTCGGCTGGGGGACGGGGGTGTTTTATTTATTTTTATTTTCAAAGTTTCTCGCTGGACAACACAAAAACTGGTGCAGAATTAGCCAGAAAAATATCTGTGACATTTTAATGAAAATTTCTCTGTGTGGCCCTGGTAGGGGTTACTACTGTCCTTTCAACAGTACAAGCGAGACACCAGCTGATTCTGATGCTGTCTCAACCATGATTGTGACGGATTCCACAAATATCACCCCATTGTGTTAGTGAAGACATAACGTGAGACGGGGAGGGGAGGGAGATAGCATGTACGTGTATTGAAATGATTAGAGTGTTTGAAGAGGAATGTGGTGGAGTGGCGGGTGAGGGATGATAACGAGGATGGATGTAGGAGAGAGGAAGGGAGACACAAAAATATTTGTTCGTAACAACAGTTGCACTAACTCACGAGGAACAAATATTTCCAGGTTGTCCCCAACAGCATCTAAGAGACTTCTGGAAACTCACCTCAGCATACCTGAGGCAGTGTAAGTAGTAGTAGCAGTGCATGTAGTAGTAGGCCTACAAGATGAAGTAGTAGTGGTGAGAGTAGTAGTATAAGAGCAGTAGTATAGAAGGCAATATATTACTGGCATAGGTTGTATATAAGTAATACTCACTGCACGTGGCTGTGATGACAATACAATTAAATCTAGGAAACCAATCGATTGAGCAATGTGCAGATCTCGTTTCGTTACCCTTATAAAGGACAGAACCCCCCCCCCACACACACACACACACGCACACACACACACAAAGACGCGCGCGCGCACAAACAGTTTTTGATAAAAATACAAATATATGAGACTGAAATTTCTCTCAGGTGCGCCCGCAAACATTTAGAAAATGCACACATAATTCCCGGACAAATATAGTTAAAATTTACTAAATATCCAGTCCTAGGTTTCATTTGTCGTATAAGATGTCCGTACGTTGTCCATGTATTGTCCATATGCCCCTACTTGTGTGGCGTCCGTTACTTTAACTTTAAAGTCATGTGGCAGAAATGTTACGGCGAACGTCCAAAGACACTTACAGTACAAAAATACGGAAAATTGATTTCTATTTCATGGTAAGGCGTCTGTGAAAAATGTAGCCTTGGCTTTAGCAGAACGCTCATAATGATAATCTCTCCAATGGCGACTTCCGAATTTAGTTCTAGATACTTGTGTGTAATTTAATATTGTCCATCTAAATGTTTCTGCTTGTATTTGAATTAATCTGGTTTTCGATTTTATTAATGTCTCCCCCTCTCTCGCACGCGTTTTTAATCTTTTTATCTTTTTTGCTAACCCAAAATATGTTTTCTGTCACTGTGAAGACATTTCAAATGAGCAATCTCAGTTGGGAAATGATCCAATGACTGCCCTCTACCAGGGCCGAAGTCATTATGCTGTGGACATTTTCTGCATTTACAGTAGAGAAATTAGTCATCTATTTAACCAGAGGCGTATCTTTGAATATCTAGTGAAAAATCAATCTATGGCCCTGGTAGAGGGTAGCCAGAGGCTGCGGTGTGTTGATTTTGATGCTGTCTCAACCATGATTGTGACGGACTCCACAAATATCAGCCAATTGCGTTAGTGAAGACTTAACGCGAGACGGGGAGGGGGGATGAAATGTTTAAAAAGAAATTACCTAATAATCCATTGAAAATGACAATATGATATTTAAATTTAAATTAAAATATGATATTTAGTTAACTAGCAAAGCGTCAGCGCTACGAAAAGAACTAAAACTAAAAAAGGTTACAAATGGAACAAAAAGTGCCGATAGGATGTACGTGGAGTCAAAGTTCGCTATTTTTTAACTACACAAACTGTCAGGGATTAATTTTCACATCAAGTATGTTTGCCGACTTGCTAGAAAATTGCACATTTTCATTTATGCACTAGGGCCTATTTGCCCGACTAACCAGAATATAGATCAGGAAACATAAAACAGAAGTGCCAGTGAATGCGATTTCGTGCTTTGTCGAACTGTCCTCATACACTCGGAACTACTCGGATGTCTCCGCACTCGACAATAACAATATTAGTATGGAGCTTGCGGAATGAGCCGAGGATTGCCGATTGGTCCTCATAGACAATTTTTTTTCTTTATCATTTTGTACAGTCAAAGTATTTTATTGTAGCAAACTGCTACTTGTAACAACATATTTCTAACCGAGGCGTTACTTTCCTAAGCATAAAAAATAGTTGTGTGTGTGTATGTGTGCGTGTGTGTTTGTGTGTGTCGGGGTGGGGGACGTATGTTGTCAATGTTGACAGGTATGTAATGGTCCGGGAGAATAGAGGAAGTTGAGTTACAACAGTGATAATGCTACAGTATTTGACCTCAGAAACATTCTCAACATGATTGTGACGTTGTCCATGAATTCAATCACATTGTGCTAGTGAAGACAGCGATAAATGATAGAGGGCGTTGATATGATAATTTTTCTTATAATTTTTCTGAGTCTCATAATAATTTTTTAAATACTCGGAACTTTTTGTACAGAATTCACTTATTGCAAAAGTGTCCAAATATCATGAATTTCATATATATAAAAAAAGAGTACTATGTAACAGTGGTAACCGTACTTGAGGCCCCATCAGGCGATGCATTTTTTTCTCTGGGAGTTCACGTCGAGACATTGTCCAGGATCGAGAAGCTATCTCTATCTATAAGGCTAATTCTTTGTAAATTTTTACCTATATTTAATAACATGCTTTATATTAATTATCATGGGCCTATTTGGTCAATACTTTCATCAGGCTTTATCATTTTCTTGCCTTAAAAATTCCAGTCCTGGGGGAATCTGTCCAGTGCGGACGGCTCCTACAATTTCTTTGTAGAATAAAAGAACTCTAATATCTCGTGATTAATAGATATCAATCAAAGCTGTCAAGTTTGACAGTTTGACGGTTTTATCAACAAACGTCAATCACAATCATCCTGCAAAGGACCTTTTACTTCTTGTGATTGAGAGGTGCCAATCAAAGCTATTAAAAGTGGATAGCTTGATTGGCAGACGTCAATCATCATACTGGTGATCAAGTATAGCTGTCGAACAATGAAAACGCCGTAAAGAGCGGACTGTCCCCAGGATTATTTAAATAAGTAAATTAAAATATAGACGAGAGGAGGTAAAAGAAATATTCCGGCGTCAGCTAGCTGAGTGATTAAAGGTTTACAATATATATAAGAAACTAAAGACTTAATGTGTTCATCATCTTTTAGTCACATTCTGTTTAAAATAATTGACCTTTGTGAAACTGCAGGTAGGAAATAATTTTCACCCTATTTGCAGTATTTTTCTTTTCATTTTTTTCTTTTCTTATCTTTCATTCTTTTTAATTTATATAATTACATGTAATTATATTAATGTAATTATATGATTATTTATTTAGTTAGATTTTTGTTTATTTACTTTTTTATTTGCTTGCTTGCTTCCAAAAATATGTTTTATATAATTTAGTCCTACCAGATCCTAAATTACATCATTTCCCTTAGTGTAACATGGGTTCCGCACACCGCTGTGGTGAGACTGTGTAGAGTCGGTTAAGTTAGAAGCATACACGATCACCAAGAACCTCTCCCCTGAAATTCTCGTTGAATTCGACATGCCAAGTGATCAGCCCGAGGCCGAAGTTAAATATGCCACGATGGGTCGCTCTACTTGGAGAATTCGATTTTGGCTATAAAAAGAAATAAGCGTCACACTCACTTCCCGTATGGAGGGGTATTTTCGAAGTGGATATGATTACAGCGGTGACTTAGAATTAAAATAAGGTTTATTTACATTTACTGGTAGCTATAGATAAGAAACGTTTACATTAAATAAGGCAGTTTGAAGACTTTTCCTTCCGTTTTTCCAAAAGAGAGCTTTACACGAAAATAATGCATATTCAAATATAAACAGAAAATCATTATGTTAAAGTGAAAGCCTTATACAACTCTGACTTTTGACGGGCATTTNTAAACGTAGAGAAGGCCGCTAAAGATTGCAAGAGGTAGAAATAGAAATGTTCGAAGCGGCGCGAGTAACAGTAGGGACGTAGTTAAAAATAATAAGAACGACTATAACTATGTCGTATTTGCTACCTCGCATGTCAGCAAAAGACAGAAGTCAATACCATCGTCAAATTTAGTAGGCAACCTTAAATAATGTTGAAAAACAAATAAAGCTTCTCTTTTCCCTTAAGATTTTGATCACCTACCTCGCATATCAGGAAAAGACAGATCACCCAAAATATCTTTATTTTATTTTACTCGACAGAATGATAGCATACAAGTAAAATGAACTTGCTACAACACAACCATCGAGCTTGTGCACTGGTATAAGAGACCATTCCCAGACCCTATTGTACTAACTTTGGATCGAACTATCTCCATGGGGATTCTCACTCAATTGCAATTAACAAGCGGCTTAAATGTCTGTCACGCCTACTGAAGCTGATAGGGGTAATTAATTAATTATCGTTTAGCAGCTTTGGAGGAGTCCCAGATACCTAAGCCGTTTAAGCTGTAAGCAATTTAGCGAGAAACCCCGTGGAGATGGATCGATCCTGTTAGATCGATTTAGGTATGGGAACCTAGTCTTATATGTACTGACCTGGCCAAAGCAGGGATGCTAATGCTGACCTTATGTACTGGTATTACACTTAATGCTGCCAGCAGTGTGTGCAGTGGGGACATTAAAAGGTCAGTGGGGTTTGCAGAGGTCGTCGCGTCTCAGAAATAATAAAAAAATTCAATATGGGTTCCAAGACAAAAACGTACCCTGGTTGCTGTGCTCCTCACTGTGACTGCCGTCTACATCGCCAGCCTCTACGTGGATAATTTCGATCCCGGTGAGCATGAACGGTCTTTGTTGGTCCTTATCTAAGTCTGATGTACATGTTCATATAGTCTACTGTACTCTACCATGTGGACACGGGACTGACACTTGTGATCAGTATGTGAGTAGACAATTAAAGACTTAAGGCAGACCAACTTAGTTTGGTGAGGCTGAAAATACGCCAGTCGATCATATTTTTGTGTACCACTCTCTCTTTCTCTCCTTAAGTATGAAATCCATGCGTTAGCATTCCATTTTAATGGCCTACGTGTTGGCTGTAACCTGCTAACACAACCATTGGATATCAGTATCCGAAAAGAAGAGAGATAGCGCATGGATTTCGTGCTATTTCTCTCCTAGTCTCCAAAATAATATTTACGACGTCTGCCCAAGATAAAGCCGCATAGAACTTTGTTATGGCTTTTGATTTTTTAAATATCTACATGTATGAAATTGCCATAACCACAATATCTACGTTGTCTGCGTAAGATAAAGCCACATATTTGTCATTACATATGGATTAAATCAGGCCTACCGGTGCGTTATTAAATTGCCAGATTTGTAACAGAAATCAAAATGATAATAGGCTGATATAAGCATATCGGTTTTATCACAGCCATGGTGAGAGGCAAGAGAGTGCTCATTACCGGAATTGGAGAACAGGTGGCGTACCATTTCGCCAAGAAGGGAGCAAACCTTGTTTTGACGGCGCGCAGAGAAAACCTCCTAAAAAAGGTCAGTTACCGGTAATAAATTAAGACACGTGAGGGAAGGTCAACCTTCAAATAACAGCTTTGAACTTCGTATCTTAGAAAATATGCTTTATTAACGATTTTGCATTGCATTTTGTATTGTTCCAATACTGAAATCTTTGAATCTAATGCTTTTAGCGCTTTGCCTCAGTTTCTTTCGAATAAACATTGTTTAAAAAAATTAACGATTTTATTTTCCTTTACAAAAGCTGCTCTGTAATTTACTTATTGGTATTGCAATTTGAACAGTTGAGTGTCTGTTGCATTTTTTCCATAATAACGGCTTCAGGTCATCGCAGAGTGTAACAAGTTATCTCCGGCACCTGAGCCAAACCATGTGTACACAGTAGCTGATCTGAGAGACATGGACGAGACAGCTAGGGTTATCAAGGTACACACACACACACACCCACACACACACACACACATATTGACCTGGGAGACATGGAAGAGACAGCTAGGGTTATCAAGGTACACAGTACGCACACACACACACACATTGACCTGGGAGACATGGAAGAGACAGCTAGGGTTATCAAGGTACACAGTACACATGTATAGGGTGAAACATTATTAGGAAAGCATTCCCGCCTGTCAAATATTGTTGTATGGTGAAACCAATTGTGTTAGAGGTGACTATACAGTGGGTCCCTCTAGTGTAAAAAAAGTGAGTAGTTCTAAACGGCTGGAGAGTGTGGACTCCATGCGGAGTTCTAACATGTTTATTGGCACACGTGTTTTCCATGTTAGAGAGGGAACTCCATGCGAAGTTGTGATACACACACGTGGAAGTAATGTAAAACTGTAAAATAATAATAAAAAAATTGAACCAGCAAGTTTTATTACTTTATCTACAACACCGCCCTTTTGGCGGTCACGTGAGCTTTGTTAGTCACGTGAGCGGGAAATATAAATTACCCGCTGAACAGTATTCTTGAGTTATTTTTACACTGTCACGTTGGCATGTATGTATGTACAGGAATAAAGAAGTTGATTCTTCTGAGATTCAGTCGATGTTTGTTGTGATACTTAACCGATCGGTTACAAATGGCGCAGTCGACAGGATTCAGATTTTACTGTTTTCAACGATATTGACGATCCTCTGAACTTTACGGAGATCTTGGGTAGATAGCAAACAAACGGTGACTGTACTTCTCAGTTGAACAATAGCACATTCCATCCACCGTATGGGAGGGAACGGATTTTCAACCAGTCACACCCTTCTACAAGGTGAGATCTCAAAGTAATCGTCAATTTGTCATCGTAACGACTGATAGTTACCTGTACGTAAAGATACACGAAGTCCTTATTAGGCTTCGTTAGAGAGACATTTGTGTCGATCGTCTTGAGTGAGCCTTGCTCGTTGCGATTGGTCTCCGGATTGGACTTTGTCCCGGGGATAGCACTGTGATTGCCATTGGGACAGGTGAGGACGTATTCGGCTTTGATGTGTCTGCTGTGTTTGTTGCCAGGACCGTAGTGTTGGAGAGAGCTGGGCTCAGAATCTCGAAAGGATCGCTATGTTGCGCACGCGCTATAGCATAGCTAGCGTGCGCTATTTGCTAGTGCGATTGCACCCACCTGATATCCGGAAGTACAATTATAGTCTCGAACACATGCGTACGCCTAGCGGTTCTTTTTTGTTTGGAGGGACGATAGTAAATCGCACGTGAAATGGAGAAACACAGCAGGGAGTGTTATAAAACCAATGAGCTCGCGGTGTTGGTGGAGGAGGTCTCGTGTAGACCTACACTATTTCCCAGATAGCAAGATGACGTTGGGCCAACGTCGGCACCGTTGGCACTTGGTCGGCATTGGCATGCCGCCATCGGGCCAACGTTGGGCCAACGTTGGCACTGTTGACGTTGGCCTGCCGTCGTTGGGCCAACATCGGGCCAACGTCCTTTTTTTTTGACGTTGATCCGATGTAGGGCCAACGTTGGGCCAATGTAGGACCAACATCATTTTTTGTCGTTGATCCAATGTAGGGCCAACGTCATTTTTTAAGCATTAAACTTATGTTGGACCAGTCTTTTTTAATTTCATGTCAAACCGCCATCAAGCCAATATATGGTGTCATTTTTTTATTTATTTTTATTATTTTTATTTTTATTTTTTATTTATTTATTTATTTTTTTTTTGGTTGACCAGTGAGCTGAATGCATTGAACTATAACATCATTTGATCAATTTTGATTTAATTTATCTCAATCTCTTTCTCTCTTTTTTTCAAAATCCCCTCATTAATCCACTATTTGTTTAATTTGACTTGACATTTGAATGAACTGTTAATTTGTTAGAGCTACTCGTTCCGCTTTTTTAAAATTCCGCCTTTTATGATAAGCCGGTCAAGGACCCGGATGTAGCGTTTCTTAGAGTTATGGATATGAAAAAAGCACAAGCGTATCAAACCAATACAATTCGTCGAGTGATTTGATTCGTGATGCGATTTAATTCGAAGACATCAACACTGGCGACGAGGATTAACTCTAGTGCAAAACTGTGAGCCAACTTTCTTTGAGAAAATGGAGGAAAAATGTGAAATTACGAAATTCGAACCGTACAGAAGTCCGGAGCAGGAGACATTAGGGCCACGCTGGACGCGCTGGCTTTACAGTTTTAAACTCTTCGCTGACGGAAAAGGATTGATCGTTTCAGAACCAACGGACGAAATGAATAATGAACAAAGACAGAAAATTAAAAATACATGTCAGAGGAGACGCGCGCTTATGTTGCATTCAGCAGGGACAGGTGTACTGTACAAGATATTTTCAGGACTCTCTCAAACACTGTTACACAGGTGAGAAACATGAATAACGCTTTAAATGAAAGTGGAACACCAGAAACTGTGAGTATGGTGAAACCGAAGTCATTTAACAAACCAACTCAGTCTAAACACCACGAGTTCAGACATGAAAAACGAAGTAGAAACCCCCCGACTGAGAAAACATGGAACGTTGGATCACTTTGCAAAAGTCTGCAAAACTGAAACTATTGTTCATGTAAATGACAGTTATGAACATGATAATCCAGGGGTGCATATACATTTGGTGTGGGAACCAATGCAATATACACAGACATGCCATATATGGTGGAAATAGAGATAGGCGGCGTTGATCTCAGTGTATTACCAGATTCAGGTGCATATTTTAATATCATTGATGAAAATACATGGGGAATGCTGAA
>NW_019773572.1:0-14351 GCF_001039355.2 Lingula anatina | reverse complement strand
TTTTGTCATGTGCTAGTATTATAATTTCTCGTTGTATTCTGGTAATTTCAGTACTTAAAAGGTGGTACCAGGACAACAATTGGCAGTCAGTAGCATGAGTTCTACAGCCACTATGTACAAGCGTTACCACAATTACATGGAAAACCCATACACTGACTACAGAAGACCAATGCCTTTTACGCCATATTCAAACTATGACAGGAGGGCTTTCTCCTGGGCAGATAAAGCAATACCAATGCATGAACACAACATGAATGGGTTTAATCTGGATAGTCTAAGACGTGACACAGACTTTATGTTATCATCACTAGCGGAAGGTATTGCACTGGATGGGGCACCATGTCATCAGTATGGTATCAAACACTGGCATCCAGATCAGAGGCCTAAGTCAGGTAAGTGAGGAAGAAAGTCCCGAGGCAAAAATTGTTAGAATATTGTATAACTTCATAAGAAAATGTGGTATAGAATTTGTATGACAAATTAATGAGTGGTATCTGTTCAAAATGTGCAAGGGAGATATCTATTATATTATGTTTGAATATACACAATGTGTATATTCGAACATAATACACATGTACACAATGTGTAGGTACTAGTACTGTAATTTTTCACTACACCTTCTTTTAGCCCCAATGACCAGATCCCAACCAGACACGTTGGTAAAACCAAAATGGCAAAATACTAGTGTCATGTTTGGAAGTAACCCAAACCTTGAGGATACAAACAACTATTACTCCAAATCAAGTTCAAGATCATTATCTCCAAGTTCAAGGTCAACAAGGTCCAGGTCATCACCTTGCAAAACCGATGACAGCGAAGAAAGTGACACTGAGTTAGATATGTCATTGTCAGGTAAATCGTTATAACCACATGTCAGATTCTCAATAAGGCAAAACTTCTTTCTTCTTATACCTTTGAAATTTAAGTAGAGTATGACTCTTGATTTATTTTGCTGTTTTTTTAGCAATAGTATTCTTCATCAGTAATGAAGATTAAAATATCTTTTTTGACAGGACCGTTGAAAACTTATTGTTACCTATGCAGTACAGTTGATGAACACAAGAAACACATGTTACAGTACAAGGTCAGTTGCCCAACTTACTTTGAACAAGATTAGTCCAACACTTTTTTATTTTATTTACCATATATTTTTTTTTTTATATAATTCACCAGCTCCAAGCGAATTTTTAAAGAATAACATAAAGATATATTTGATTGAATTTCATTTTATGTATGGTATATAAATTTATTTCTTTTATGTTTGATTATGATTGTTGGCATTTTTAGAAAAACTTATATTTTTAGCGAATGAAACCAAAACCAAAGTCAAAACCAAGAATTGAGTACATTCCCCCCAAGCCCAGTTTACCACATAAGAAGAAACCAGACTATGAGGAAGGACCTCCTGAAGTTCTATACAAAATAGAAGTCAAGACTGGTATTATCAAAGTGAAGGATAAAAAAACCAAAAGAATACAGAGAAAGGATACTGGAACAGATGCAAATGTAAAGATTCCTGATTGTTATTAAAATTATTTCTGCATTTTAATCGTTTAGACCCAAAAACCTGTATGGGATACCTTAAATAAAATGACTACCAATTTATCTTGTGTCTTAATGGACAAAAATGGTCTTAAATTTCAGGACAGTGTCTGGGCCATAGCTCTTTTGTATAATAGGTCCCTCCTGCAGCAATTTTTTTCCAGTTTAAATATATTTACTTACAGTTTCAGACACTTGTTTTTACAGGTGGCAATCAATATCAGAATTTGAGGTTTAAGTAAATTTTTATTATAATTATAGGTGGAAATCATTATCAGGGGCTCTAAAGGCATAACCAATAAGAAGAAACTCCACAAAAATACAGGTTCCCTGACTTCCTTCCAGTTTGGGCCTGGGTCATTGGAAAGCTTCTATGTTAAAGCACCCGAGCTGGGAAACTTACAGCAATTGCAGATTGAGGTAGGCAAAACGGAATAGATTAAGAGTGATAGGGAAGTAGGAAGACACATTCTGTCCCTCTGACAACCCCTAAAAGATTGGTTCTCAAAAATTACACATCATCCCTTAGAGCAATTCTGCAGTATCATAAGATGGGCTATCACATTTATGTGGATTATACACACTGTAACATTCTGATCCTATATTTTAATACTATTGATTACTGCACATCAGACCTGGAGGATGGCTCATTTCACACAAAGGAGTCATTCAAGAAGGAGCAAAAATATACATTTTAAGAATTTATATACATATGACTTGGTACATATGTTTAAATCCTTCAAATGCTTTGTTGAAAACTTTGATTGTTTACTCTTTTATTTGTATTTTATTAGTCTTGATTGCTCTTTTTTGAAGTCATTTACGGTGTATATCAAATCTTGCTACTACTGGGTATCTATTTATTGTTCATACATTTTCAGAAATTGTGTGAAACCTAGTGAACATAATTTTCTGAATTTTAGACAACAAGTAAATAAACATCTTATTATATCAAAAGATAAAACCTAAAAGAGTAAGATAAGAAAAGTTCTCTATAGTTTATCTGATAGTTTAGGGATGAGGAGAGTTTTTCAAAAATTGTTTTGATCAAAATGACTGTTTTTACCTTTCATATAATTTCATTACATAATGTGTGCTGAAAATATAATCTTTCATTTTCAGCATGATGGTTTGTCTCGTAGTCATAGCTGGTTTTTGGAGTGGATTAAAGTGATTAACATGACCACTAAACAAGCATGGAAATTTGAATGTAAAAGATGGCTGTCTTTGTTTGAAGAGGACTATGCTGTAAAAAGAGTGCTCAGAGCAGAGGAACTGGAGAAGGCAGTTGCAGCAAAGAAAGGTGTGGCAAACACTTTTGGTCTATTTTATATTTTACCATTTGATTCTATTTGCTATTCATTAAAATGTTAAAATATGCATTTAAAGCAGGCATAGAAATGATGCTGTATTTCCTTTATGTAGCATTATTAAAGAGTGAATTAGAGAAAATTGTTGTAGCTCTCGCAATGGAAGGTGTGTACTTCTGTCTCTTTTCAAGAAAGATTTGTACATAGTGAATTTCCATAATAAAAAACTCATAATGTCACATGTTTTTATTGTACAGCATATGTAATCACCACTGTGACAGGAAAGGGAAGAGAAGCCGGCACAGACTGCAACGTGTACATAACTCTCTGTGGAAAAGGCAAAGAAAGTCCAGCCGTCCACTTATCACCTCCAGACAAAAAATGCTTTAGAAAAGGCAGTGCTGACACTTTCAATATCAAGACTAAAGACGTGGGGGAATTAAATAAAATCAGGTTTGTAATTGATGTCATTAAGTGATTAAATTTGTCCAAGGTATCAAACTCAATTAATCATTGTTAAAAGTAGCCATTTACGTATGGCTTTTTATCAATGATAAAAAATTGAAATATTGAGTACTTTTTAATTGCGTATGGTCCAAATGAAATCATGAGGATTTTTTACTACACAATTCACCACATTTCTCAATTAGATACTTATGCAAACAGTGAAAACCTTGGTTTATTATGTACAGTAATTTTAATGAAAATTCTGCTTTCTATTTTAGGATTGAACATGACGGGAGTGGTGATCACCCACACTGGTTTTTGAAAGAGGTAAGCACTTGTATCATTGGCACACCTTAGGAGGGGGAGGGGGATTATCCTTTTAACATCAATGTTGGGTACATTAATTAAGAAAACGAAAGCCATACCAAAATGTTGAATACAAATTCTGCATCCAAATGATTAAAGGAAAATGTTTACAAAAACTGCTGTTACTGGCACCCGCAGTAATATTATACATGTAAAAAAGTGGTTAAAAAATACATGTAAACATACATCGTTTCAGGTGGAAGTGAAAGATGTGGTAGAGGGAATCTCCTATGTATTCCCCTGCAGCAAGTGGTTGTCAGTGCTTGATGGCCATAACATTTGGGTGGAGCTTATGCCAAGTGGCAAAGGAGATGCACCAATAGGAACTCAAATCCAGAAAGGTAAGAGAGCATATAAAAAGAATTCCTAGAATCTGTAAAAAATGAAATTTTTAAGAAGTTTAATGGTATAATTCCATGAACAATTATGCTGTCTCTTATATGTAGTCAATATGAAACAATGTGCACATGACAGTAGATGAAAATTAATTCTTATATAATTTATGACTGATTGCAAATTATGAACATTGAAATTTTAGGAAAGGGTGCCGCAAAGAAGAGAGTTAAAGTGGACTATACAGTACATGTAACAACTGGTAAAAAGAGGGGTGCAGGAACTAATGCCCAAGTATTTGTTCAAATATTTGGAAGGGGGTTAAACACAGAGAAACTTATCCTAGACAGTTCTGCTTCAAATAAGGATCCATTTGAGAGTGGGCAAACTGATATTTTTAAGGTAACTTAATAAATGAACTTAAATTATTTATCAGATACAATGCGGAATTAAAACAAACTTGATTGTTTAAAACAACCAGAGTGTGAAAAGAAAGAAAGGCTGGGATGGCGGTGATAATAATCTGATACACACCAGTATTATGATTAGAGACTTCATATCTTATGCCTATTTCACATTGTGCTGTACACTTTTTCTTTTGCTCCATTTTGAAAAATTGTGAAACTTAATATGGTGGCTATTATATAAAAGGATCACCTAAACTGAGACCTTGTTCTTGACACAGTCAAGTAACTTGATTAATTTTGATTAGTACTTGCGAAAGTAAGTAACTCCCACCACCTCAGCTAGCATGGAATTAGTGCATGTTTGGATCAGTCAAACTAGACTAAGTGCAATAAAAAGCAGAAAACTGTACTAAAAAAGCCGTATTTTCAATTTTTTCATTACTAAATTATGGCTTTGCTCTGGTCATATGTGTTGAATGATTATTTTCTGTTTCATGTTCAGTTATCTGCTCCCAATGTTGGAATTATCAAGAAGATTTTAATTGGCCATAACAACGAAGGATTTGCTGCTGGCTGGTACCTGGACAAGGTAATGTTGAATACACTGTGACTGACAGTCAGCTCCATACCCCTTTGAGTTAAACTACTTACTACTAAATAAATAATAATAATAAATAATAATAATTATTATTAAATAAATAATAATAATTACTCTTCTCTATAATGAGCATGAACAAGACATTTCGTCAGTTTTTAATTGCATGAAAATTAAATCTCCTACTGAACACTGATGTATGGTAGGTGATATGGGCTCTGTACCTTCTGGTATTGCTACAAAAAAGTGAAGACTAGACAAAATATTGTATTGGTTTATTCTGTTGCAGGTTGTCATTCAAAAAATGTTGACAAAGGAGGAGATTGCAGATAGGCTATCAAAAATGAAAAGAAGTGAGAAACAAGATAGGGAGGTCATGGAAAAGCATAAAGCAAGGAAACCAAGCCCCAAGAAAAAGGAGGACAAATCAGATTCAGAAGAGTCAGATTTAGAGGATTCAAAAAGATCTAACAAGTCAAAAAAGAAAAACAAGATCCTCAACAGTTCGTCATCAGATTCATCTGATTCTGAGTCTGCAAAGAAAAAGAAACCAAAAGAAAAATCAGAAAAGTCTGTGCTTTCTAATTATGGTGTGTTTGGTAAATCCTCTAAACAAAGCTCATTTCTGGACAGATTTTTGGGGAGAAAGGATCTGGAGGAAGAAAGTGAAGAAGAAGAAGAGAAGCCAAAGAAAAAACACAAGAAAAAGCATAGAGGAGAGACTTCAGAATCTGAAGATTCTGATCATGAAAGGTTGTTGAGACGAACAAAGAATAATAAAGGAAAGAAGAATAAAAGGAAGTCAAAAGATTCATCAGACAGTGAAGACGATGTTAATGAAGACAACCCATTTTCCAGGAAATTGTCCAAGAACAGGAGTAATAGGAAAGGTAAAAATGAAAGAAGAAAAAGTGATTCAGATTCAGAAGATGAGACAGAAGAGGAGACACCATCAAAAGTTCCCTACTGTGATCAGTATGAATTCCCATGTAGCCAGTGGTTTGCTGAGGATGAATCGGATGGAAAAATTGAAAGAGAACTGTTTCCAGAAAATAGAACTGTCATGTTTGAAAGTACTTGAAGAACAAGTTAACTGTGCAATCAGAGTCAAACTTAAGGTCATATTGGGATTGTTTTAGAGATCATGAGACTAACACCCCATTTCCATAGATTAGATCGACCTACTTAAGATCGACCTAACTCCCTGGGGGTTCATGCTAAATAGCTATCAGCCGGGCGGACACGAAAGTTAATTACCCTCTTACAGCTTGTAGTAGGCGGGACAGACATTTAAGTCGGATTATCTGAAAGTAATCTAGTGAGACTCCCCGTGGGGATAGATCGATCTAAAATCTATGGGAATAGAGCCTATTGAACCTATTTTAACTAGGTGCTTATGTAAATTAAATCAAAAAGAAAATTAACAATGATTATTGCCGTTCAGGTGAAAAGTCATGTCTATACAAATGTACAGCAGGAAGATGGTACATATATATAGCAAAAGGTTAAAGATAAATCATAATATGAATGTACGTGTCTTTATGTAAAATTGAAAAAATATCGTGGTCCTTAGACATCTCAGTTGTCTTTATGTATTTCAGACCCTTAATCAGTGTTACATGTGCTGCCGTGTTAGTGTCATCTATTTAAAGTCACATGATGAGTATGTGCATGTATGAGAAAGACATTCCAAATTTATGTGTTGCCCATGTACATGCATTATGGGCATGAAATACTGTTGTCCATTGTAGAACTGCATTAAAAATGTATCAGAATGTTGATAATTACTATCTCATGTTGTCTTTAAGTCTGTGATAATACCAGTCTGTTTATATAAATGAATCTAATTTTTACCTTTTCTAAATACTTACATAATTTTATATTTTTGTACACATTCTGATGTTTTCTTTAAAAATATAAAACAATAAGTCAGTGTTTCATTTAATATTATGGGTTCTGTAGGTATTATATCTTATAAAAGGTTTAATATAAGTTTTTGTTATATTGCTTGAAAAAGTCTAGGTATGAGTATTTACATCATACAAAGTCATTTCATATATTTAGTCATGAGAAGGAGTATACTTATAATAGAAAGAGATATTTAAGAGGCAGGTTGTCATATGTCAGTATACCAAGTACAATATATTGAATAGATATAAGAACAATTAGGCTAGTAGGAAAACAGAAAAATAAAACATGCTGTGGTAAAGATTGTTTAAAACTTTTAAATTGCACATACTATTGGTTTGAATAAAATACTACCCTTGAAAACCATTCAGTAATACATTTTTACCTCTTCATGTGAAAATTCATTCTTTTATTACATTTTGTTAATTTTTGTATAAATAAAAGTTGCATATCAAGCAAACATGAGTTAATTCCCTATAGTGCATATAACTTAACCACTTCTACTACTTTTTAGGGACCATTCCCATAACCCTACTGTACTAGTGGGATCAATCTATCTCTGAGGAGTTTCTGGCTAAATTGTATTCAGTTTAAGGGTGCTTTCCCAGAGATTAAGATCGATCTAAAGATTAAGTTTTAGATAGACCTAACTCCCTGGGGGTTCACGCTGAATTGCAGTCAGCCGAGCGCGCACCATAGTTAATTACCCCCGTACAGCTTTTAATAGGCGGGACAGGCGCTTAAGCCGGCCAAGTTAACAGTAATCTAGTGAGACTCCCCACAGGGATAGATCGATCTAAAAATCTATGGAAATGGGGTGCAAGTGTGCACAAAGTTAATTACCCCCCTAAGGTCAACATGCCAATTAAGGGATAATTTAAATAATCCAGTTAGCCAAAAAAATGGCTGGTTGTAAACTTGACGTAATTGTCTATCCCTCCAATTCATAATGTTTGCCAAATGATGTAGCAATGTATAATCCATTGCTGTTAGCATAATAAGATCTAATTATCAATATCAGTTTTGGCGAAAACAAATTATACAAGGATTATACAACATGTAGTTTACATGTATAGTGCAGCAAGAAAGCAGGAATTCTCTGTTCATTTATTATTTTCAGGAAATATAAAACAATACCCTTTGGTGTTTATTTAAGTTATTCTTTATTGGTCGGATTTAGAGGCAAAGGCTTTAACCTGTAAAATACTGAAATGTCAGACAGCTTAGGCCTTTTCCTTCCAATGTAAATATTCGCGCGTTTGATAAGGTGGCTTTGCAAGCCAATATTTTCACGCGTATATAATTATCAGTAACCGGAAGTAAACTAAGAATCACATGACAGCAAAAACAAAACTAGGTATGTCGGATCAAGTAAGTTCTTACTGATTTAAATCAGATAAATTAAATGAAATACATTCTGTCAGGCATTATATATGTTACCATCGTCTCTCTCTCTCTCTCTCTCCCTCTGAGCATATTTTATAATGATTTTTAGCCGTCATCAAAGTTGATTGACAAAAATGCCACTGGTAGTACTGGTCAAGTCATCTTGATCGGTTTATTGATCGTTAAAAAAACTTGCTAAATCGGCCAAAATCGCTACTGAATGGGGATGCGTTTCTTTCTTAGTAATTACACTTACAGTAAATACATATTGCATTTTACTTCTTAGGGAACTGAAGAGAAGTGGTGGGTTTGAAGAACCAAACACAGAGATGAATGCCATTATCTCCTTATGCCATTTCTGTGAAATCCATGGGCCAAGTGTCCTGTTTTGCACACAGGCTTTCCATGCAGAGAACAGCCCTCAGCAGATTATAGATCATGATCAAAACTGCTCTGCTAGTTTGACCGACAGTGGCTCTTACTATATCCCACAGCGCCTGCAGTCACCCTCTACCCCAACAGGTGGTGGGGATCAGGCTACACACAAGCTTTCTGGAAGTTGCGAAGTAAGGAGCTTTTTTGTAGTTATCACTAGTGCACTATGTCAAGAGAGGGTCCATATCTCTCTCTCTCTCTCTCTCTCTCTCTCTCTCTCTCTCTCTCTCTCTTTATCAAAAATAACAAGTGAGACTTCCCTTTCAGTCAGGGATCTTTATTTGCAACACTTGCAGTGTAGGCAAGTAAACATTATAAATTCTGGGTTGAAAAATGCTATTATATTTGGAAGGTAATATCAAGATGCATTTATGTCATCTAGATATGGTAATTACTCGATCTTTTCAATGGGCAAAAATTACCAAACTTTAAGATACATTATTTTGTAATCACAAGTATATTTCTGTATGACATTGGTAAATATTTTACTGTATAGAATATAACTATAAAGTAGCCTCTTTTTTGTTTGGTTGCTATCACTCAATAGGATTGTTCTTATTTCATCCTGTAATTACTGTATGTTTTGAAATATAACAAAAATCACAATAAAAACTTTGTTTTCCATTTGTTAACCACTACAAGTATCTGTTTCAGCAGAAAACACATACTTATGGTAGATTTGTGAAATTACCATATTTTTCATATTGTTTTGTACATTTAGGCTTGTAGGTCCCTTCCCACAGGTCACTCTGGCTACATAAGCAATGATCATGAAGATAAAGTGAGTTATGTCAGCAGTCAACATCCAGCTCAACAACAGGTTTTCAGTATGGTGAGGCAGGCATGTGTTCGGAGCCTGAGCTGTGAGGTATGTTCATATACACAGTAGTACACAGCACGTGTACAGTAGTATATAGTATATGTACAGTACATGCAAGTGTAACAATACTCATCTACACTGTCCCTAAGCTGAATTACCTAACATAGCCTTTTTGTCTTCTCCATTGTTCAGATTAATGTATTAGATAATAAGGGGATGGGTTTTGACTGTGATATCATGCAGTTGAAAAAAAGTGAACATGTTTGTAGCTGTTTTGTCATTTTTAGGTATGCCCTGGCAGAGAAGGCCCAATATTCTTTGGTGATGACCAAAATGGACATGTCTTGAGCTACACCTTTTACTTGAAAGACACTCAAGCCAGAGGATTACAGAGGTGGTACAGCATCATAGTCGTGATGATGGATAAGATATTTCTCCTGAACTCCTGGCCTTTCTTGGTGTCCTGTATGAAAAAGGTGATAGACAGACTGCAGGAGAAGGCCAGTAAAGTGTATGACAAAGAGGAAGCAAAATGCCCACCAAGAGTTCAAAGACTGTCACTGAGCAAAATGAGCATGACTGCGGCTGAGTTTTTAAAACAGAAAGGAGGTGGTGGATCAAAGTCTGTGCGGCCTTTGATTGAGTTAACTAATGATAAGAACCTTTTCAAAAATATACACATGTCGTTTACTTGGATACTGAAGGCAGGAGGAAGCAGAATGACTGAAAAACTCTTAGAAGGACCCCCAACGGAAGACTCGATTATTGATTTAGAAAAACAAGAAGGTAAGTTGGATCTCCAGGGAAATAGGGATAATGGGTAGAAATGTTAGAGATTTAAAGAAAAATCACTTTTTGTCCTACATTCTTTACGTCAACATAATGTGAATAAACTGTCAGCTGAAGCAAAAACAAAAACTAGATGGTCATTTGTTTACTCATTATTAAATGTGTGGATATTAAAATATACCAAAATGTACAATCTTTGGGCTCATTTGTGAAAAATGATTTGTAGTAATTCTTACCAGATTGAATGAACATTAATTTTTGAGAATTTTCAAAACTGTGCCATTTTATTTTCCATGAAATAATCAGAAACTGAAGAAGGTTTCACTATGGTGTATACCAAAAAACTGGACTCACTGCCCAGCGTTGCTGGTGCAGGTGTTGACAGCGGGCCTGAGTCCCCAGTTGATCAAAACCCTGGAGCTCCAACTTTTAAAAATCTAAGACATTTATTAAAGGTAAGTATTGATGATAATAGTTTTTTTTTTTTTTTTTTTTTTTTTTTTTTTTTTTTTTTTTTTTTTGGGGGGGGGGGGGTATTTTGCAGCTTGCAAGAAAAAGCTGAAGAATTCTATACTACAATGATTATTTTATCATTTTTTTTTTCAATCATATCATTAACATGGTGGGAATTAAAGTAGTACAAATTTTTTTTACACAACCACAAAATGCTGAGCACAACGATTGTGTACTTATGATAATCATTATATAAGACTTATTGGATTAACTACTACTTAAGTATGATAAAGACTATTCCCCCATCTCTTTCTTTTCTGCCATTTCAGGTAATAGGTACACTGAAGTTCCACACTCTTGCCTACAATGTGGTGATAGGAAATCAAATTATTATCAGAGGCAATGCAAAGGCAATGGTAAAATCTGTCATCGATTGCTTGAAAGTAAGTTTTTTTTTTTCGAAATATCAACAAAGGCAATTTGAATATGCCAAAATAGTGAACTTAAGTTTCCTTTTTATTTTATTAAAGCTACAAATATATATAATTTAGTGCACCGTAGAAACAGAAAAATAAATTCATGACAACAAAAGGTTATTGGCAAAAGTCTTAACATCAGATAGACACTTAATACCACTTGTTCTATTGTGAAATGAATCTTTTTTGGTCTTCATTCCTCATTTTCAGGCTTTGTTGCCCAAGGGATGTTGCCGTGTTATCTCATACAGCAATGAATATGAGGATTCATGGAGATGCAACTTCTTGGGTTTAAGTCCAAAAGTCATTTTGCCAAAGCACATAGAGGAGTCTGATCTGTATGCAATGTTGGACATCAAAGGCCCAGAAATCACTAAAGATGCACAACCAGACTGGGATGATTTTGTGGGGTATCATTTTGAACTGACAACAGCTGCAGCACTTCCAGAAAGAGGTGAGGTGAAACCAGCCTCATAAACAATAATTACGTTTTTTTTTATCACAAGCCATGTATTTGTGATTGCCAACTCAAAATTTATTTCTCAAACTGCAATTTCATGGTGCAAACGTAAAATAATGGTTGGCAGCGCCACATAAAAGAGGTAAAAATTTGGCCAGCTTTCATCCAGGTCTAAGCTGCTATACATAATATCGGGTTCTTTTTTTTTTTACCCTGACCTATTTTTAATATGGGAGCAATGCACTCTTGACAATCTCTGGCACTTACCTAAAGTACCGAATGGACAAGTAAGCAGATTAACGAAATGCTCGTGACCACTTTTTTTATGTTCTTGCCATGAAATTTCAGTCGTTATTTGGCATCACAATTTCCAAGCTTGAGGCTTGAGTCCACAAACAACTTTTTTCTATAGGGCCTGTGCAGTTATGAATTATGCACTTTAGACACACTGTGCAAGTGTGATTAAAAGTCTACCTGTCAAATACAACATAGATATAAGTATTTGTCAAACTAAAAATTTAGGTAATGAAAACCGGATAAGGTTTCAGTTGAAAAACGTTTGGGGTTATTTCTGTAGTACAAGAGTTCACATGATATATTTATATATTCCATAATTTTTCTTTTAGTTCCGACTGTGCTGTCCAAGATGGAGAAAGCCATTTTAAATGACAGCCTCAAATATACTGTGGTGGAGCAATGTCTGGTGTGCCATAAGGAAGAATGGATGAAGTAAGTAACAGAAAAGTTATGTTCATTTAGATATTGTGTGTGTGCCTTTGTGTGTGCAACAGTAAATATTCCTTTTTAAATTATTACATCGGATGTGCATATCAGTGCAGTGTACATAAAAGCTGATAGCTACAAGAACAAAGCTGTCGTATGAATGTGGGGAGTTTGTACAAATATGCAAAAATAAATAAATAAATAAATAGGTTAAAGGATGATATTTTTCCCCTGACACTACCCTTGCCTTCTCCCCCCACCACCCTGTAGCAAAGGGCTATTTTCATCAGTGTTATGCAGTGTCAAACTCTTAGACATAACCTTAAACTTTTCCAAATGTACTGATATGTAATATCTATCAATCAATCAATCAATAAATAAATAAATGAATAAACACTAAGTCTCTGGCAAAAGCTTTATCTTTCAATGTTCTCTCATCAGATGCAAACCCTAATTTGTCATCACTGGAGAGGATAAGTGGCAACACTGTTGGAGTCCAGAATATCTTAAGAGGCCCAGTCTCAAATATGTGTTTAAAAGATTTTGTCATGTCATAGATATTTCCTTATTTTTCTTGCAGCAAAGTGAAAGTGGTGTTCAAGTTTACTAAAGCTGAAGGTCCTCGCTCAGAGGAAGAAACAAGAAGACTGCTGCAAGTGCTTGGGGCCCAGGAAGAAGACAAACAGGTGCTGAAATTCTGGATGACAGGACTAAGTGTGCAATACAGGACTCATATGCTGTCAACATCAAAGGGACACTTGGCAGATTAGACAAAAACTTTCCTTGTGTGTCAAATAGTACCTGACCTGCTTTTATTACAAGTCAGAAACATATTTTGGCGTATACATTCTATGAAAATTTTGTGTTTAATGTCATATGAAAATCTAGTAACTTGTTTGATTATATTCAAAATAAAAGCAAGTACACATGGACGAACGCTAAACGGATCTGGACCCAAAGGCATTTCATATCAGACAGTCTTAAAATGTTGTCTCAAAAACACGTTTTGGCTGTAGATTATACGTCATTTCAGTCTCTTTCTTGTTAAGAATACTGAGATGTTTAGAAGCTGTCTTTGAAAGAAATTTAAACAGATATATGTTTGGCATGCAAACAGCCTCGTTTCTTTGTATATGCCTCATGGGCCATAGTCTTGAGACAGCTGTATAACTTTGATGTATTTTTTACGAACAGCCTGGGCAATAATAAATGTTATCTTTTAAGGGACATTTTGTGTACGTTTTCGCTTGCAATTGTATGGATACTATTCTTCAGGATGTTACATACATGTAGTAAATACTGTGTTCGCATTCCTCCAGTATTTTCAGGAATTCCTTGGATGCGTGGTATACAATAAAGATACTGTTAGATACCCTTTGTCTTTCTTTGAACTAAGATCTAATATACCATTTATTAGATCTTAGCTTTGAATTAGAAACAGAAACTCGTGAACTTCAACTAACCTGTTACTTTGAAAAAAAATGTTTCTTCATCATTGATGTTAAGTGATCCGGCACACAAGGACAAGGGATAATGCGTAACGCTATTCTTTTATTCTTCTCCGTCTGATAATCCATCATTTTCATCGAGATTTCTCTAGATCCCAGCCTGTCTCCTAAAAGACTGAAGATAATGATAAACAAAAATTAACGGCCACTTAATAACTAGTGAAGTTAACTAAGTGGGTTTAACATTGTTATATTGAATATTTATGTAGTCCTGCGTGAAAGGATCCATAAAAAATCCACTAAAATTTATAACTTTGTAAAATGTTAAATTGGGCTGTAGTCTTATTACAATATTTTGTGTTTTTAGGCGGTAAACAAGTCTCGTTACCTTTACGCATGCGTCTTGAACGATCGTTCAATATTCTTCGAATGGAAAAATTCTTCCATGCACTT
>NW_019773571.1:60460-74309 GCF_001039355.2 Lingula anatina | reverse complement strand
GGGGGGTCCGGAACGGCAGGCCTCGGATGCGAAGCTGACCGTCTCCTTGGTGTGGGGTTCGGGGTCTGCTAAAGGGTCCCGAAAATTTTTTGCTGTTTTGGAGAGCAAACAGTGCCCTTTGGTACGGTTTAGATCTGTGATTTAGCTAGTCAAAATTCCAATTTCAAGAGGGGAATATTGGTGTGATTTATACAGAAAGCCCGCTGACCCCCTCCCCTAAATCTTCCACTGCTTAGAGCAACGTGAATGTGGAACCTTAAATGATATGATATCAAAGAATACTAATAACTTCTTTTATCAAGCCTCCTAGAACGATATCCCCTATGTATTATGCACTTAATTTAGTCAAAAACAGGGGATTCCCCTATTCAGTGCACGGTTCATCTTTATACATGTATAAACCTTTTATCATGCTTAGGCCTACTAGAACGATAACCCTGACGTATTACACACTTTTAAATATCCAGCTACAGTCAACCCATAATCCGAGGATGGCTATACCAGTTATCAGGGACATCTCCAGAGAACAACAGCGGATCCTTCTGGTGTTCTTAACATTAATAATGCAGTTCTTAACATTAATAACGCTTACTTGAACAAGATACAGACAAAGGCTAATCTTCTACGTGGATATAACATCTTGACTGAAGAAAAACGTTTGAATGTTATTTTCATCACTGACCCTATAAGCTTAGAATGACTGTTATATTGTCGTACGTCCTTTCTTACTTGGACACTCAGTCGGAGAGACTGCGTCGCGCCGCGTTTGAAGATTTCCTGGGAGCACTTCGCCAAGTTTCCCCTTACCTGGCTGTGGTGACGGAATTTGGAGTTGTCAGTCCTCGGCTGTCTGTGATATGTACGGCGATGTAATCATTTTTGATAAAGAGAGTATCCAGGCCCACTGCGGTTGCCTCACAAATCGTCATTAGAAACACTTTCCATGAAGAAACGTTTATTTCCTAAGGTGAAGAGCAGCTTTCTTATAAGGTGTAATAGTTGCCTAGATGTTATAGTTTTTAAGAAACTAAAACGTGTTTCAATAACTTGTTTACTAGGGCCATAAAGAATCTATAAGGAGTAAGGATGACCACATCAAATGATTCATGTTTATTGGGGCTGGGTATGCACCTCAACGGTATCTACATTGCATACTCTAATTGTTGCAAAAATCTCAAAGAAGGCTCAGCGTATATTTCATGACTAGACAACGTGTACATTCCGGATATACATTCCGCAGATTAATCATGTATATTTTGCTCAGAGAACTGTGTCCTGAATTATCCAGAGACGTGATATCTAGCTAGCTTATTTTATTGTCATTTTTTTTTTTTTTTTTTTTTTTGGTGGGAAGAATAATGAGGAATTAAAAGATCATTTTTTTAATAAAAACATTCCATTATATGTAGTACGACAAGTTTTCGTTTATGTTAATCTTGAAAAGAGAACCAATGACTTTCAATGCTTCCATGTAAAAAAATAATATTTGATTTAATCTTAAGTTTTAAGGTAATTTCATATGCAGTTAAACCGAGTATTGAGATATTTTAAAAAGTTTTATGGTCTCTTGTTTATGTTCAAAATATCTGTTTTATTACTAGGTTATAATTATGATACCCTTTGAAATAAATAATAAATTATATTAAATTAACACATAAAATAATGAATTGACACTTGTTCTCTCAACTTGGTAATTCTTGAAACAAAAGCATTGTTGCAGTTGTAGATTATAAACGTGTATTTTCAGTTTATGCCCTGAAAACCCTCGGATAATATATACAGTCGTAAAAATATCCTGATCGTTGGGCATGGCCCCGTTTAATTTTTGTTGTCATGCATTCTCACACGAGAAAGGCGTCGCAAAGGACTATTTATTTATTTATTTATTTATTTATCTATTTATTTATTTATTTATTTTTATCTATTTCCACCTCATGGGTGATAGACATAAAAGAACACAACTATAAAATAGCACACAAAACTCCCATAGTAAAACACATAATAAAATCATTCTAGAAATGTGTTCAGGTTAAAACATAAGAAATGAATAAAATTAAAAAAAAAATATTCGGTTGAAAGTTGAACCATGCTATCCAGATACACCTGCATTATATGCTGATCGGTTTATTAAAAATATCAGCGATTATGACCTTATAAACATGCCCCATTGACAGTGTCAATATCGCACACGTGTTTTTATTGACTAACGGAGGGATAGAATGTTAGCTTTGCCCATCGTCCTTTATAAACCTAGTCAGTAAGCTAGACTAAATCAATGATGAAAGTATGAATGGAGTACAATTGTGATTTGTCGACGGCAGCGTCGACGGCAGGGTTTTCATGCTTGATTTTTCTCGCAGCTGCCTCAATATAGTAGGCCTACTGCATTCGATAACTTTTGAACTGACATATGTGAGCCAGAACTGAATTAGGTAGGTCAGAGTTAACATACCATTTTAAATTGTTGCCAATTTGCAAATTTCTGAAAATCTAGTTCGCACTTGATATATAAACATTCTGGCAGGCGTCTTGCATGCATGGTGTGCTACCACTGCAGAGGGCTAAGAAAGTTTGAGACAGATTTTGAACGTTTCATGCAATTTTCATTAATGTTAAGGCAGGTGCGGCAAAGTTTGGCAAATATTTGGGTACATGTGCAGTTATTGCATGTGAATACTGAGTACAATATGAACATTAAGCATTTCAAATTGACATGTTCAACATGTAGGTCACAAAATGGACATAGTAATTGCTTTCGGCGGCGCTTTCCTAGCTTTCTCTCTGTCGTTAACGTTGCTTATAGTCTATTCAGTGGAGTGTACGTGTATTTAATGGAGGTGTTTTTATTACTGATGGATGTGGCTAATTTTGTGCACATTTCTGTTCTGGGAGTCTGATTTTCACACTGATTTACAGTCATGCCATGTTTACCCTGCATACTCTATATTGTTGCAAAAATCTCAAAAGAATACTCAGCGTATATTTCATGACTAGACTACATGTACTTTCCGGATATGTACAAGTGCACTGTAACGAGAAAGAGACACTTAACCGTGTGGTGAACGCGCACCCCGAGGGGAAATCTGTTCTGAGCATGGGGCGGTAAGGAACTTGTGTTGGTCTAATGTGATTTAATAGACCCATACCCTATACTAAGGCCGCAGATTAGATATGTATATTTTTCTCAGAGAATTGTGTCCTGAATTATCCAGAGACGTGATATCTGTGACAACTAGTGAAAACCCTATCTGTGACAATTACCCTTTTACACAACTGAAATTTGGGAAGATCTGCATTACGGAGGTAGTCCACAGGCCCGTAGCCAGCAATTTCAAAGGGGGGTTCTTTTTCTNTTTTTCCCAAAAAAGGGGGGGTGTTTCCCACCCCCCCCCCCCCCCCCCCCCCGGCTACGGGCCTGATCCACACCTACTGAACAAGATCACGAAAAACGATCGATTTTGACTTCCTTTACATTGTAATGTTGTTTTAAATTGTAAGTTTATTTTATTGTTATTTTTCTGTGGGAAGAATTATGAGAAATGAAAAGACGATTTTATTGAATGAAAACATTCCATTGTATATAGTACGACAAGTCTTCGTTTATTTTAATCTTAAAAAGATAACCAATGATTTTAAATGCTTGTTTCCATACAATACAAATATTTAATTTAACCTTATTAATGTAAATGAAGACCATCGTCGTTATCATATGTAGTTAAACCGAGTATTGAGAAAATTTAAAAGTTTTATAGGGTCTTGTATATGTACAAAATATCTGTTTTGTTACTAGGTAATAATTCTGAAATGAATGATACATTTTATCAAATAAACACTTACAATTTTGAATTGATACCTTACTCAATATCGTTCTCTCAGCTAGGTAATTCTTGAAACCAAAGAATTGTTGCAGTTTTAGATAAGAAATGTGTATTTAATGATTAAAAAACCGAATTAATGTAGATATGTCCGATCGTTTAAATTAATGTAATTTATTTTTACATTCACAGTTGAGAAAGGTGTCGCAATTAAAGCACGATTATACAGGTAGCAGTGATTGTTATCTAATGCACATGCTCTATTGACATTGTCAATATCACGCACGTGTTTCTGTTGACTAACGTGGGGAAAGAAACTACCTGGCAAACTTGTTAATAAATGAAAGTACCGGTGTATTATGGAGTAAAAGGAACGTCAATTATCAATAAGATTACACAGCGCTCATTTTTCGCTTCGATTATGGGGACGGGTAAGCACGGTATTCTGCTGCTGTGATTGCATTAAGCACATTCCGAGACAACAATCAGTCTTTCTTGGGTGATTTTCTTAAGTCACTGCGTGTAGCTATTATTTATCGGCTTACTTTTGAGAGTAATTTTTGAGAGTGTGAGAGATTTTAAATTTGTCTAGGTATATAACGCCAGCAAAGCCGCTATTCTTTTGATGCCAAAAGGTACATGTAGAGTAAAATGTTTTGTAAATGCACTCACTATTTCTAGATGTGAAAATAAATATCGTACGGAAATTCGTATAAAATTTCATCGTGCGGCACCAGTGGCAAATGCGACCTAGGTTTTACTTACTGTGTACACTTGGTTATGGCGAATTATTGTGAAATGGCCTGGATAAGCAAATGAAATACTGGTGTGCCAGGCAGGTGTCGCAAATTTTATTAAGCCTCCTCATATTTGTTGCAACTGGCGGGAATGTCATTTATCTAAGATTCTTTTACCAATCACAATATTACTCATTATCTTTGTTCTGACCCTCGTAACAATGTCTCTTGGCAACAACTGAGGGTTGGTTTATTCTCAGTGCATACAGGCGAAATTTAAGTAAATGCGACATCATCAATTGTATTATGTCTGACGAGGAAGAAAACATTTTTGGTATTTAAGATTTTCACCTGATCGATCTGTGGAATTCGGAAAGCTATCCTACTGCCATCCCATGCCATACCCGCTATAAATTTCCCCAAAGAAAAATGGCATATAATTGAGCAAAAGGAGGACATTCGCTTCGATTTGGAGCCGAGAAATAAAACCGAATCAAACCATTTCTTTGGCAAACTACATGTACCTGTATGTCCCTTTTTAACACAGACAAAGTTATAAATTCCACCCCCTTGATAGGTCTAATGCTTGTGACCAAGGCAGGTTTGATTTTCTGAATAATAATTTTTCATGTCGGATATAATCAATTAGTATATGTTACAAATACACGGAGGCCGAACTCTTTAGAAGAATACATGGCGTTGAAGGGCAGAGCATCATTAGAGCATCCAAGATTGTAAACCACGCATCGCGTTCAGCATAAATAATAGTAATAAAAATAATAATATTAGTAATATAAATGTGTGTGTGTGTGTGTGTGTGTGTGGACACTGCACAGCTTGTTGGTGTATATACCAAGCCACTGCGCTCAGTTATACAGACGGAAGTTTTGTGGAAGAAACAAATAAATAACTACACAAATTTCCCACATTACGTGCAGTAATTGTCATAACACTCTCTTTGTAGCCAGATACATGTACTACCGACATACACCACACACATATATTGTAAGCGTATAAATTTATGACTAGGTTAAGATTGGTGTTAACGCACCCCTACAGTTTTCTTGTCTTTCTTGGACCTTTCGTTTTGCGCTGAAGTTAAGAACAGCTGCAATGCTGCGCCTGTGTTAGACTTGCTGAAGAACGTGTCGCCATGGCATTGCCATTTGGCCTGTTGACGTAAATCTTGCCCTTAACCAATCCATAATAAGAGTGAATTTTCATGACTCCACCTACATTAAACGTGACCTAGATTCTACGCTGATGCAGCCATGTACGTAACATTACTTTCATACGATATTACAACACTGCATTCGATTAACTTAGGGACTGTGGGCCAGTTTTGAATTAGGTAAGCCAGATTTAACATTCCATTTTATATAGTTGCCAATTTGTAATTTTGAAACTAGCTCGCAATTTATGTATATACACATATCGGCAAGCATCCTGGTACTATTTAACTTTATGTACATGTACATGGCAAAATTTGCAAAATATTTCGAACGATGTGCAATTTACTATATGTTAAGGCAGGTGCAGGCGCATACAGTGTACAACATGAACATTAAGCATTTGAAATTAACATGTTCAACATGTAGGTCACTAAATGACATAGTTGTAACTTTCGGCGTTACTTTAAGTCTGTCGTTAACGTTGCTGTCTATTCAATGGAGTTTACATGTATGTACTGGGGGTATTTATGATTATTGATAGCTAATTCTGTCCATATTTCTGTTCATTGAGGTTTTAGCACTGATTGCTGGTCACTTCCCTCATGTTTACTCTAGTTAGCTAAAAATAAGCAGACTTGGAGTCACTTTAGGGGATTTCCCTTTATTTATTTGATAAAATGTACCCTTGATAATACAATTCTACTACTAAAAATAATAAATGTATCTAATCAGCACCAGTTTGAATACATTCTCAATAAAATGTAGAAACCCAAGCGTGATTGTTGAAGGGAAAAATAGAAATCCCTTCCACATGAATGTGCTATCTGAAAACTCAGTGAATCAATAGTATTCAAAAGTAAGCTGCAGTGCTGCTGAACTGTCATTGCTCTTTATCAGAGGCTAGCTGAGCGATAAGGTCTTAACGTCAATACTGTGAAAACTACTCCCAAGACGAATTATGAAATAGTACCAGCGGGCCTGAAGCTTGGGTTGATGGTCAATGACACCAAATTCTTTTATTATGTTATCTTTGTTTTATTGTCAGAGTTATACATTTTAAAAAAATATATGGGAGGTGGAATATGATTTTTATTGATCTGCAATCAAATTATATATATTAGTTATTGAACGTTTGATTATTTTATTTTAATTTTCAACATTTGTATTACGATGTTTACAAAGACCGTAGACGTATTGATTCATCTACCTTGTTAAGCTCATAAAATGCTTATTTTTTACAAAGTCAGGGGCGGATCCAGAAATATTTCCTGACAGTCTTCCATATTATATTTGGTTATCCATTTTCCATTTTTGACCGTCTTCCGACAGAAAAAATTAGATACCCTTCAATGTAAACTTGAAAATCTGACCGTCTTCCGGAAGACCCAGAAGACGGCCTAAATCCGCCCCTGAAAGTAATTACAAAGTTGAAATAACAGATCCTCGTATCTATTTTATATATAGCATTTTGTCTTCCTATCTATGTCTACAGTCTAAAATGATTTTAAATTATTATATGGGGGCAGGATAAAAACAATAATACAAAGGTTTATAAACACTGTAGAAATCGAAAAATAACTCCCTGCTACATAGAAAGAAAGTTTTAAGGGGGATAGTAGGTAACTGTTTGAAATTAACTTATAAGTTTATATTTCATAGTGTAATTTTGGTTTAGCGTAGCTCTTTATCTGGTTTAATTGGGTTCCTTATTTTTCTGCTTCCTATCAAAAAATTAGAATAAAAAATAATAATAATAATAATAATAAAAGTAATAAAATGAAAATAAAAATATCAAGTAAATCCAAGTCAACTAAGCCAGGGAACTAAATTAAAATGTATTAGATAAAGCAATAGAATAGAATACTGCTGAACACACACACACACACACACACACACACACACACACACACACTAGAATCATGAAAAATGTGTGTTTTAAAATGAATATGTTATAATAAAAAACCAAAAGCGACATTAGACAAAAATATTTAATTATCACCCAAAGAGTCTTCAAAGTAATAAAAAAATAAATTTAAAAGATATGTCTACCCCTCAAGGATGACAAAACGTAAAAAAAAACACATACATAAAATAGTTCACAAAGAAACAAATTATAAAATCACACGATAAAACCATTCTAGAAACATATTAAGATCATTCTAAGATATGGTCAAGTTAGATAATTGGGCAAAGAAAATTATATAATTTAGAAATAAAATTTTAAAACCTAATGTTATAAGTACCCACATTAGAGAAAATGAAATCGAATCAACATGTCTTACCTTGGAATCAAACGATGGGTTATAATATTATCTGTGCCAAGATACGAACCCCTTACGGCATACAATGGGAGTTACACCCTTATACAGCACTATACCCATTATACTAAGTGGCAATTTTAATTAGTTTTCCTGGAAAATTTACAATAGACCATATCCAAAACCTTTGACAAAATTATAATCTGTAACTCTAAATATTCATTTTTTCTCTTTTGCGACACTGTAATGGAAATTGAGACTGGTGAATTTCACTGGTACAAATAAAACAAAATAAAAAATAACGTTAGATAAAATAAAAAGTAAAATAAATAAATAAACGACTTCTCAATGACTAACCAATCAGCCTAGGTAAGATAAAAGATTAGAATCCGAGGAAAAGCTAATTTCCTTATTTTTTCACAGGTTATACACTTAGTCAACTTGATGTTGAAGTTCTCAGAAAGTCAGATTATTTGGAACAGACAAAATTGAAAATAAACAAAAAAGAATAATAATAATAAATACTGAAATACTAGATATGAAATAAATTCTATGCATACTTTTGTGCTTGTTTTTTATTATCATTATTAAAATTAGTAATTATAACATAAGATACTATATATTTATTTGAAATCATTTAAATTTATAATTACACACTATATAAAGAAAACTGAGTTTGGCACACATGATTGTGCTGGAGAAGACGTGTGTTTGTTGAGAAAGAATTTGCACGAGTGTCACGTGTGTCTTGTACGTATTTCAGTACGATACTACGTGTGTCTTGTATTTCAGTACGATACTACATTTGACTAACGTTTGAACTGTGAGCCAGAACGGAATTAGGTAAGTCAGATTAAAAATACCATTTAAAATAGTTGACAATCTGCAAATTTCCGAAGAAAAAACTCGTACTTTATATATAAACATCCTGGACGTGCTGGCTATAACTGTACATAGCGAAAAAAGTTTGTGAAAGATTTAGAACGTGGTGCAATTTTCATTAATGTCACAAGGCAGGTGCGGCAAAGCATTGACAACGTTTTGGCTACATGTCCAGTTATTCCAGGTGAATACTGAGCATAATATGAATATTTCCAACGAACATGTTCAACGTGTTGGTCACTAATAGCCATTGCTTTCCTAATGGGCTTTGCTTTCCAAGCTTTCAGTCTGCCTGTTCAGTGGAGTGTACATGCACATGTATGTACTGGGGTTATGTACCCTGTTCTGATTTTTGATAGTCGTTGCGGCTAATTTTGTGTACATATCTGTGAGGTTTTCTGCACCAAGTTACAATTTCAATTATTTTTCACTGATGTTTACTCTACCCTCTACCAGGGCGAGTGATATATTTTTTACAGATATTCACAGATATGTCTCTAGATAGATAGATGGTCATTTAGGGCTCAACTCATCTGTGAATATCTATGAAAAATCTATCACTCGCCCTGGTAGAGGGTATGTTTACTCTGTCCTCTTTAGATAGGAAAAAGACAAGTGACAGCATTAAAGGGGATTCCCTTTTTTTTACATTGCTCTACAAACTTACAAGCCTTGACACACTAATCGCATGGACGATTTTGGTAAATCAAGGTTAAAGATCTATTTTTTCCTTAAATACTGTAATAATAATAAATATCTTTGCTTTAACTTAGGTCAACCATCTTTTAAAATAGACCTACGCATTCTTTTTAACTGTAAATAGACTGATTTGAATCCTATTCTATCATTTTAATAGTGTCTAATTATATTACTTAGTTTATTCATTATTATTATTATTATTATTATTATTATTATTATTATTATTATTATTATTGAATTACTACACATACTATAATTTTTGCAGTAAATATCCAGTTCAAGTCTGCCCTAAATTAGCTGAAAATGGCTAAGCCACTGAATGGGGACACCAACTCCAGAGAACAACAGCTGATTCGTCTAATGTTCATTACTCTAATAACAGGTCTCACTGACTGGAACAAAATCCAAACACTCGCTAATCAACTTCGAAAGGATTTAATCTTGACCGAGAAACAACGTTATAAGATTATATTCATCATCGACCCTGTGCGCAAAATGTCTGTTATTCTGTCGTGCGTCTTGTCCTACTTGGACACTCAGCCGGAGAGACTGCGTCGTGCCGTGTTTGAAGATTTTCTTCGAGCACTTCGCCAAGTTTCCCCTTACCTGGCAGTAGTGACGGAGTTTGGAATTGCCAGACCTCGGCTGTCTGTGGAGTGCACGGAAATATAAGAGAGAGAGAGAGAGAGAGAGAGGGAGGGAGGGAGAGACAGAGGGAGAGAGAATCCCCTTCGGTGTACTGTTGCTAGCTCAATACGTGGTCAACAATACAATGCCAGACGTGATTAATACATGATTCCAAGAATACACAATAGAGACTTACAGATGGGATTACAACATTCCTGGACCTACTTGCGACGTCTGTATTTTTCACACGTTACAAGAGTACGAAGTATTGTACAGTACAAGAATATTGACTTTGTTAGACAGATTTATACTCTGCATTTAAGATATAGCTAGGGCATACAATGTACATGCCCCAAAAACTCTAATGAATTGGTAAAATTTACCCTTGATAATACAAAAAAAACATAAATAAATAAATAAATAAATAAATAAAAAAAAATAAAAAACGGACTTTCGGGGGAGAGTATTGTTAAATAGTATTGTTAAATACAACTTGAAGCTTGGCTTGATGTTGAATGACAGTCTTTATTATGTTATTTTTGATTTATTGTCGGAGTTATATATTTATGAAAAATATATGTGAGGTTGAATGAGTAAATATTGATGTGCAATCAAACAATATATGTTAATTATTGAAGTTTTTATTATTTTTTATTTTAATTTTCAACATATGTTTTATGATGTGAAGGCCATAGACGTATTGATTCATGTACTTTTTAAAGTTCATTAAATGCTTATTTTACAAAGTTTATATTAGATTTTTCGAAAAAATGTATCCTCTTATCTATCTTATACATGTATATAGCGTTTTGTTTTCTAATCTATGTCTACAGTTTAAAATGATTTTAAATTATTTCATCGGGGGCAGAATGAAAAATGATAATACAAAGGTTTATAAACGCTGTAGAAATCGAAAAATAATCGCTTAATTTTCTTCAACATAGGAAGAACTTTAATTTTAAGGGGGATAGGAGCTAACCACTTGAAATTACATGTAGCTTTATATTTCATAGTTTAAACTTAGATTAATGAAGCTCTTTATCTGGTTTAATTGGGCTCCTTATTTTCCTACTTCGTGCACTTGTGACTAGCATGGTCCCGGTTTTACAAAAAAATAAAAATGAATAAATAATAATAATAATAATAATAATAATAAAATAAAGCAAATTAAAATCTCAGGGAAATCCTAGTCAACAAAGCCAGGGAACTGATTTTTTTTTTTTTTTTTTGGGGGGGGGAGGGGGGGCATGGTTGAAGCACTCAATCACATGTGTAAGGAACTCAGCTTTATCTCTCTACTGCCAGTGCCATGGCTGGGATCTCAGACTTCGATATATCTATATCGTCCGACATGGGCTCAAAAGAAACAACGACGTGCACAATCTGCTTAGTATTCAGAGACATTTGGTTTCAGTGATAAGAGATGGAAAATTATTATGATGTTATTATCATATTATGATAAATTAAAATAAAATTCAAAAAAGATACAGAGAATACGTTTGTTCAAATTATTATGAATGGATTGGGATGAAGATGTAACTGTACACCAGTAGGAAATAAAGTGAAGTAGAGCTAGCACAATTTTAATTTAAAATTTAAATTAAAAGTTAAAATGTCTTAAAAAAAGTCACAGAATAGAATGCCGTCGAACACACACACACACACACACACACGCGCACACACACGCACACACACTAGAATCATGAAAAAAAGTGTGCTTTAAAATGAATATCATATAATGGAAAACCCAAAAGAGACATTAGGCAAATAAATATTCAATTATCACCAAAAGAGTCTTCAAAGTAATAAAAAAATTAAATAAAAAGATATATCTACCCTTCAAGGATGAAAGACGTAAAAAACACATACATAAAATAGTACACAAAGAAAAAAATTACAAGCCACACGATAAAACCATTCTAGAAACATATTAAGATCATTCTAAGATATGGTCATGTTAAAGTGGGCAAACCTGAAAGAGAGAGAATGTCCCTTGTTGAATTGTTGCTAGCTTAATATGTGGTGAGCAGTAGGCCTACAATGCGAAAAGACAAGATTGAAAAATAAATGTGATATGCGCGAATGCATACAGTTGATAAACACTTATACATGATTATAAGAACACACAAAGACTCACAGGTGGGATGACAACGTTCCTGGACCTACACAAGCAAATGACGTATTCATCGTGTTTAAAAGCATTGATGAAAGTGAACACATTATAGTGCTCAAAGACAGCCATTTGTTGTAAACATGAATCGCCCAATAGAAACAAGACAGTTATGGAAACCCCGCTCTCATATCATCTGATTGGATGTTTTTCATATGGGGGCGGGGTTTCCGTTTATATCTTGTTTCTATAGAAGAATATATATTGATGCACCTAGAAAGATCTATAATATAGTTGTTAAATACCCGAAGAAGGCCCAGGGGCCGAAAGCTCGGATTGTATTTAACAACTATGTTGTAGATCTTTCTAGGTGCATCATTATATATACTTCTATAGAAACAAGATATAAACGGAAACCCCGCCCCCATATGAAAAACATCCAATCAGATGATGAGAGCGGTGATTATGTTTACAGCAAATGGCCGCCAATGACACTTTTCACAATTCTTACAGTCGGCATGACGTCACAAGATGGCCGCCACGCCCGGACTAGGGTAAAACAATCTGTAAGCTCCATTACTCCCCATGTTAAAATGATCAACTTTGATCGTCTGTATCTCTCACACCGGTAGATAATTAAACTTGACAACTGTTTGATTATATTAACATAGGTATTTAGTGTCAGGAAATGGCCATCAAAGACCTTTTCTAGCATTGATGCCGATTTTATCAGCGATTGAAATGCACCTCTCTTACACTGTAATTATATGAGCTGCAGTTACAGTTCTGATCGTTTTTCAGGTAAGAAGTTCCAATGGCTTTGTTATCGGATGAATCTGTCCACTGACAGCGATTGAACAGAACTTACCTGGATCCTCAAACAATCAAAGAGCCCTCTGAGGTGGCTTAATTGGAAGAAAGTGATCTTATCAGTTGGTGTCATTGTAGCAAATAGAACTAAAACAGATATGATCTTCACAGGTGTGGTCATTGTATTTGTCTTTGAAAAGGGGGGCTGAAAGAAAGCTCTAATGACAATTTACTAATCTGATTTTATTACTGAAAGTACATGCCATTTTGAGAATTTAAACAATTTTTTCTAGTAATTTTTTAATACCCATGTTGCTGCAGACAGAATTGAGATCATGGACAGGAATAAAATTTTTACATACTCAATAAATCTACTATGGAGTGTGTAAATGGCAATAATGTGCTATTGGAACAGATAACTAATACTTTTTCTTTGTGATATTGCACACTTTCATCAAGAGGATAGAACGCAAGAAAGGCTATCAATGCACATACTCCAGTATATGAACTGGAAGAAACAAGCGGGTGGAGCTGTTTGCTGAGTAAAATCTATTAATCAATTAGAAAAAACACTCAGCAATCAAATTTTTGTTATGGATTCAGTGTTTTTATCCTTTGGACATTACTGTTATATTTGCTTAAGTGTTTTATATCATAGAAATTCTAATTCATTTTTACTGTACAAATGTTAATTCAGAATGCAACTTTACAGCATATGTCAAGGAATTTTATAACTCCT
>NW_019773571.1:46310-59107 GCF_001039355.2 Lingula anatina | reverse complement strand
AGAACATCCACCCCAGCAATAAAATCTTCATTACTGCCGCACCTGGCATTAAAATCACCACATATAAACAGCGGGCCTTTGTTCTGGTACAAGTAAAGGCTTGTTAACAAGTTATTAAAAAAGTCTGTTGGATTACTTCTGGGGGAACTGATTGGGGGCAAATAAGCAACACAAGCAAGGAAATTAAATGACCCTCCAGCACTTTTGCTTGTCAGTTGTATCCAAAGGATACCATCAAAAGAGTCATCTAAAATATTAACATTAAAATCGTTTATGAGTTTCTTAGTAACTAAAAATCCCCCCCCCCCCCCCCCAGAGCCGGACCTAGCCCTGTTGTGCATTGGTCTATTCTGGCCAAACCAAATGTAACCGTTGATATCAATCTTGTCGCAGTTACTGGAGCACAGATGTGTCTCCGCTAATCCTATTATTTCTAGTCTGATTTTATTACTGAAAGTACATGCCATTTTGAGAATTTGAACAATTTTTTCTAGTAATTTTTTAATACCCATGTTGCTGCAGACAGAATTGAGATCATGGACAGGAATAAAATTTTTACATACTCTACAAATCATTTAATTATTCTACTATGAAGAGTGTAAATGGCAATAATGTGCTATTGGAACGATAACTAATACTTTTTCTTTGTGATGTTGCACACTTTCATCATGAGGATAGAACGCAAGAAAGGCTATCAATGCACATACTCCAGTATATGAACTAGAAGAAACAAGCGGGTGGAGCTGTTTGCTGAGTAAAATCTATTAACCCATGCAATTAGAAAAAACACTCACCAATAAAATTTTTGTTATGGATTCAGTGTTTTTAGCCTTTGGACACTACTGTTATATTCGCTTAAGTGTTTTATATCATAGAAATTCTAATTCATTTTTACTGTACAAATGTTAATTCAGAATGCAACTTTACAGCATATGTCAAGGAATTTTATAACTCCTTTTTTACATACCTTATAGATAGAAATAAAATGTAAATTTAAAGTCAACAAGTTTAATTGTATCTTTCATTTTGCATTTTGTTTAAGAATTCAAAGTGATTTATGACGGTTAAATATGCATTCAATTCGGATTTTTATAGATCGTACTTTGTATTGTGATATTAAGTCTGATGTTCTAAAAATGAAAATGAAATCACTACCTTATAAATTTATATTATTTTCTAAAACAAAAACACCATGAACTTCATTTAGTATCAGAGTCAAAAATGATTTGTAGATTCTGACAACTAATAAAGATTTAAGTGAGGCTTTCATTCAAAACTTTTTGTTTAATTGGATAATTATGGATGAATCCATTTATGAAAAATAATTTTGGCAGGCCTCTAATGAAATTTGTTACGTTTTTGCAGAAATTATAAAAGCTGAAAAAGTATTTCATAGTCTCTTCAAACATAATTCAGACAACAGCAGAAAAAGAAATTTTAATGAAAAACACAGGAATAACAAATTAAAATTCTTTTTGAAAGCACATTAATTGCATTACTTGAGACACCTGCTTTGAACACGACAGGTGAGCAATGCTACCCAAGCCCCCTTTACTAGCTTATCAAATCTTTCAAACTGAGACCCCTAAAAGCAATATGAATATAATGGTTTTCTTTGTTTAGATAATGATTTTATTATACAAGAATTCTGACTGTATATTAATGAACTGGTGCATATAGGTCATAGTGTCCCAGTAGGAAAAATTGCTTTAAAATAATACACCACCATCGTTGATAAAGTCGCCACTGACGCTAGAAAATCCTTCTGATGGCCATTTCCCTGAGCTAAATACGTAAGTGAATATCAACAAACAGTTGTCACGCGTATTTGTTCACAGATGTACTTGATACAGACGATAAAATATGCCTATTACAACATGCATCTGGTGTAAACTGAAATTGCAGCCCGTTGGAGGAGTGTTGGTATTATCGCTGATAAAATCACCATCAGCTCTAGAAAATCCTCCTGAGGCCCATCGACTGACGCTAAAAACCCTAGTGAATATAACCAAGTGGTTGTCACAAGTAATTGTCCTCTGGTCTGCTTGATATGAACGATCAAAGTTCACCAATTTAACATTGAGAGATTGGGCGCAAGCCAATGTTTTACCCTAGTCCAAAATGAGAGCCTCGTTCTGGGTTCAGTAATCCGGTAACCGACTGTAAGAATTGCGTACTTGTTTCAGTTTCGATAAATTTTTGTGAAACGGGTCACATGTCAGCCCTCGCAACATCGCTACGCGCACTTCGAGCAACATCATTATCTCGGGAGATCTTTATTATGAAAAAAAAGTTTCTGCTATTTGTACGCGCCAAAATGGCGCAGGTTAGAATTTTACTTGCGCCTTTGAGAAAAGGCTCGCGCATTTGGCACAATCGCGCGACCCAGGATTATCCCTGCCCCCTTACAGCTTGTAGTAGGCGGGACGGGCATTTAAGCCGGATTATCTGACAGTAATCTAGTGAGACTCCCCGCGGGGATAGATCGATCTAAAAGCTCTGGGAATACAGCCTTAGGGTATTAACTCACTGCTTACAAACTCAATGAACTAATTTATACGGACATAATAACTCGTTGTTAACTGATGTTATAAACGATTATATTACGTCAGTAAGGATATTATAGAACTCCAATCAACGTATAATTCTGGCTCAGTGATTTATTCGTTTTTTCTTTATATGTTATTGAAGAACTCGACACTTGTCATAATATAATGTTATCAAATTCAATTGTCATTATCAAAAATAAATTACTTCTCACTTCTACAAATTGCACTGCTAAGTATTGCATTATAGTCAAGAGCTGTTGCCCCTTCACCCCCATCAAAGTTGGGCTTGGCAACATTTCACAGTCAACATATCAGACTCATATATCACTGTTCATGACCTTTAAATAATATATTATTGATATATTATAATTGTTATTTTGATATTATTAAGTGATATATTATTGATATATTATATATGGTATATTTATATATAAATCATATATTATTTCAAAGCCTTTTCTTTTACTAAATATTTGTGAAAGTGGGCAAAAATTTGGTCCTTTAGTGGTCACAAGTTCGGTTCAACAGGGGCTTCAGCAATATGCTTTCTATTCTGACCTGGTCACCAGAGTCACTAAAAACCAGTCAAATTCGTGAACAGTTTAATTGAAGAATATAGCTATTTACCTAACATTTCTGAATATAATCTGCCACAAGTATCAAAATATCTTTGCTCTCTAGTATCATGTCCTGTTCCCTTGCCTGTACGTGAGTTGGCTTCTGCAGCTGATTAATTGTGCAGGTATTGCCATAATTCTCAGCGCAATAGAAACCATGCCCCCACTAAAAAAATCTGTTACCTGAAAAATAAACAGTGGAACAGAATAAACATTTAAACAAGTCAAGAAATAAATTGGAAAAATGATGTTATACATGAATAACTTAAATTTTAAATAAAGAAGTAATTATATATCAAACAAATAAATGTAATACTGCGGGTTAAATATTTTTCCAATCAAATATGTTCATTGTGTTGGATGTGGCAGTTAGCACATGACTACATCTTTGCTGCATTAGGCTGCATTCACAACATGTTGGTCCACGGAGTAACAGATTCCCTGATCAAATATAGCTGACGCACTTGAAAACTTGAGGATATCCACTTGTAGCCACTGAATCGATTCCCCGCTAGGAATACGAGGGGAAAACGTAAGCTTTATAGTGGGTGCGTCATATTTGATCCCGGGTTTTGTTAGTCTGTGGATCAACTTGTTCTGAATATTCCCTTAAACCCCCTTTACACTGGACGGCGTCCTTTCTGCGTCCTTTCTGCGACCATGAAATTTGGCATCACTCTGGTCTAAATAAGGAGGCACGAGCATTGATTCTGTATCAGAATGAATGCTCAATGATCGGCCAGTTGTCGGCATGTAAAGTATTATAATTTTTTAACTCTCAAATGGGGCCGTACTGCTGGACGCAGAAAGGACGCCGTCCAGTGTAAAGGGGGCTTTACACAGCAATATGGAGTGATGTTTTGTATGCCGGAATGACTTCCTGGACGTTTAAAATAAAGAACAGAAACAGCGGCTGACAACAGATGAATGGAGAAGTACATGGAAGAAAGGACACAAATGACAGAAGCCAAAAAAATAAGACAGAGCGAACACTGACAGCAGAAAAGAAAGTAATATGGACACCACACTGAAAAGGTATAAAAGGTGGACAGAAAAGCAGGAGGTGACATAAAGTTCATTCAAAAGAAAAAAAGAAAGGTAATAAAAATAGAATATACTTGTTCACTCCACTCTACACCATATCTACACCAGGATGCAAAATGTTCACAATTTTTCCAGAGGACATTGTATCCATAATCTCCCAGCTCTGACCGAGCCCTCTCCACAATCGTATCTCTCGGCAAAGGTCTGAAACAAGGGAATTTAAGTGTGAGATGAGTTATTTTCACATTCTCGGTAAACTTTTAAAATATAATATTACAATCCTCAAACATTTAAGTATTGAAGAAAAATGAAAGAATTAATTCTTTAAATAGTTTTATGACTTATTTACATTAAATTATTGTCATGTCAATTTGGACTGGAAAAAATATAAACTTAAAACTGTAATATAATATATCTCAAATAGTATTGAACAAAAGAGTGAAATAATTTATTACTTAAAGAGAATAATGGCTTATAAACAGTAAAAAGTTATTGACGTGTGAATCTCGACTGAAAAAAAATAACATTCACTCCAAGAATAATCCTATTATATCACCATTTTTTTCTTACATGTCTGTATTGGCATGAGTGTGTTAAAAGCAGTTTTTTTCGACCATTTACTTTTTAACCATCAATTTACTAATTGCACACCTTGGCAAAAAAAATTAATATATATATATATATATATATATATATATATATATATATATATATATATATATATATATATATATATATATATATATATTTCATCAGCATAATAATACCTAATAGTATTTTACCTCCAAAATTGACATGGGTGTTACATGTATACTACTTATAAATATTTACGTATGATTGAGTTCTTCTTTGTTGTTTTTCTTCGCCCTATGCCCATCCGCCACTTTCATGAAGGGATCCTCTTTAATAACACCCCTCTCAAGTAATGTTACACTAGAAACGCTGAAGGTACTTCCAGAGCCGCCATTTCCAGTACGGTGGATCACTTTCCCATCACCTGAATGTAAATATTAATTTAATCATATAATTTAATTTAAGATCTCTACTTCAAACTGCTTTGTTTTGCTGCGATGTAAATCATTCCTTCTGATTTTTACTGACAGCGCGCGCGTGTGTGCGTGTGTGTGTGTGTGTGTGTAATGTTAGTTAGTGACAGCATGCAGTGAATAAGAGCGTTGAGTGTTTAGTAGAGTAACTTAAGTTGATTGACATGCTCTTATGGTATTTATACAACTGCGCTTAGTGTAAACAGAGAGAAGAGAAGGCCGCTAGAGATTGCATGAGGTAGAAATAGAAATGAAGGAAGCGGCGCGGGTAATAACTGGACAGTAGTTCAATAAATAATAACAAAGATAATATCTGAGTTCTATTTGCTACCTCGCGTAACATGACGAAGACAAGCGAATAGCTTCGTCACATGTGTGTGATGCTCAATTTTTTCACTATTTACTGTAATCATAAACAGTGTGTCATAAACTTTTCAGCTTACTGGCCATTTGGACCCTCAATTTCCTAAAATCTACCAGTCCGAATCAGGGTCGATTCACTAGTCCGAATTTCAATAAGACTGGGCATTTTCCCTATTACATCAATGATAATTATAAGACCTTGATTTTTTGCTAACGTTCTTTTTTTTAAATCAGAATCATCCTGTAACAGTTACACATGAGAAAAAAATTAATCAAATTGAAACCTCCTTTGAAAAATTATAGAAAAAAATATGTCCAAGACTGGCCGCAAAATTGACACATTCTGACAACTCAACTCAACAGCCCATTTGAAGGGAGGGGGCGGGGGTCTGCAGATGCAAAGCCACACACACACACACACACATACACACACACAAAACACACTTGGCGTGGTGTACGGGGCGAACGGTGCCATTTGGTAAGGTTTGAAACTGTGATTCAGCTAGTCTAAAGAGGGGTGTAAATGCACCGGATGTGCACAGACTGCGCTGTATGCTATGAACAATGCTGTGAACGATTCAATTGCAAGAGTATATAGACTACATGTATAAGCAGGGGCGTAAAATGTAAGCAAGAATTCATTACGTATTTGTTACATCATATACTGCATTTGTTTAATCATATACTGCATTCTCAATTCATTCATGTAATCTTGTTTATTTATTTATATTCATGGACGAGTAACCAAAGCGCTCCACATTCTCTATAATAACCTTTGATCATCATATCTACAAAACAGTGTTTGTTTTGCAGTAACAAGGGGACAAGAAATCGAAAGGTCCCCCTGACCTCCCCCCCCCCCCATAAATCTGCCACTGCGTAGGACCAATGACATATGTTCTACCTTTAGTTCACCGTCATTAGGCAATAGATTTGAATAAATCTGGCCCCGTATGCACAAAAATATCCTCATCTTAAGTAAAAAATTCTCCTTACCTTCATAAGAAAATTCTTAGCTGAGGAAACCCTTTAAGTAGTATGCACAAAGTACCTTAAGAATTCCCTAAGCCAAGGATTTTCTCAAATAATAGGAATTTACTCAACTCTGTTGGATTTCTCTTATGTGTTGAGCTATGTTTAGCCTGTGCATTGACCAATAGAATTACCTGTTACAATAGCTCACACTGGGGAATTCCTGGGGAATCCATGTTTGAAGGAATCCTTTATTTGGATATGATAGGCCTATCAGTTATTATTAGAAGAGTTGAGATATCAATCGCGTAGGCCAAGAAGTTGTAACTTCTTGTGTAGGCCTAGTATTCTTCATACTCTGACAGAAAAAGAGGCATGCCATCCAATCCCCAGACCCAACACTAATAATAATAATCCAGTGACATAATTACATTTTAATAAAAAGGCTTTATCTCTATTGGCTGATACATGTGCACCCATCTCCCCTATCGGCGACAATTCTGTAAAAGGCCTCATAAAAAAATATTAGTTTACCATCATTGTCACCTACAAGAAGTGATTCAGTAGGGCGTATTTTTTGCTCATACAAAAACACATTGAACTTAACCAACGATGCCCTCCGGACCGTCATTACATACACTAAAACATGGAACGTGCCATGAGCAAAGCTAGTAGTAACATAAATTGCAGTGAGAGGCACTCCTAGTACAGGGAGAGTCTGTTTTTGTGCATGAGGTGCACATTTGATAGGGAAAATTTACATTATAATTTTTTTATATGAGCAGAAAAAGTAATGCGGCCGGGGATGATAAAGTAACATTTTTTCATGGGCCCTAAAAAAGAAATAAGCCCAGCATGTACTTATTTCATGACTATGGCCATTTACATGCCATCGACTTACATATTTTAAGTGTTATCTGTGATGAAAAATTGTGACATGTAATTCATAATATTAATATTAATTTTAATTATTAATTTCACTATTGACCCCACGTATGCACATATTAAATACCTATGTTAATTGTATAAGCATTGATGCGTGAGATTCCATGTTATCAGGTGGTTTTCGGGGATTTCATAAGCAACATGTCATAAAAAGTGCCCACTCAAAATTTTTCACTTTAGATATCCCTTAACAAAACGACAAATTACAAAGGTAACTGCCAGAAGATCCGTAATGAAAAGTATCCCCTCTCTATCAAAACGAAATCGCTGGTAAATCTCATGATCTGGGTAAATATCCAAAGGATTTTCGCGGTCCCGAAATATTCTTGGTCTTGTGACTGCCCTTTCCAGTTCATCCACTTCTTCACGATAAACAGCAATAACCCAGCAGGCATAGTTGCGTTGGATCAACGTTGAAAACAGGTTGATACATTGAATTGCCGTTGATCTACCTAAATTCAAAGTAAAATCAACGTTGATCCAGCCACGTCAAAACACCGTCATAATGTGACGTTGACTCAACGTTGTATTTTGGTCATTGACACAACCTTGCAGACATGGATTATACTTTAAAATATTAATTGTTGAAAACGTGATACTTTGTTTATCAATACTGTAACTAACTTTATCAAAATAATCAAAAAAGTGTTAGGCTTCATTCACATGCAATGTCTATTTTCTAAATTCTATTTTCTATTCGCGGTATGTCTTATGATCACTGTCTGTGCCCTGAATATCCCTGATTTGAATAAATCTGGCCCCGTATGCACAAAAATATCCTCATCTTAAGTAAAAAATTCTCCTTACCTTCATAAGAAAATTCTTAGCTGAGGAAACCCTTTAAGTAGTATGCACAAAGTACCTTAAGAATTCCCTAAGCCAAGGATTTTCTCAAATAATAGGAATTTACTCAACTCTGTTGGATTTCTCTTATGTGTTGAGCTATGTTTAGCCTGTGCATTGACCAATAGAATTACCTGTTACAATAGCTCACACTGGGGAATTCCTGGGGAATCCATGTTTGAAGGAATCCTTTATTTGGATATGATAGGCCTATCAGTTATTATTAGAAGAGTTGAGATATCAATCGCGTAGGCCAAGAAGTTGTAACTTCTTGTGTAGGCCTAGTATTCTTCATACTCTGACAGAAAAAGAGGCATGCCATCCAATCCCCAGACCCAACACTAATAATAATAATCCAGTGACATAATTACATTTTAATAAAAAGGCTTTATCTCTATTGGCTGATACATGTGCACCCATCTCCCCTATCGGCGACAATTCTGTAAAAGGCCTCATAAAAAAATATTAGTTTACCATCATTGTCACCTACAAGAAGTGATTCAGTAGGGCGTATTTTTTGCTCATACAAAAACACATTGAACTTAACCAACGATGCCCTCCGGACCGTCATTACATACACTAAAACATGGAACGTGCCATGAGCAAAGCTAGTAGTAACATAAATTGCAGTGAGAGGCACTCCTAGTACAGGGAGAGTCTGTTTTTGTGCATGAGGTGCACATTTGATAGGGAAAATTTACATTATAATTTTTTTATATGAGCAGAAAAAGTAATGCGGCCGGGGATGACTATGGCCATTTACATGCCATCGACTTACATATTTTAAGTGTTATCTGTGATGAAAAATTGTGACATGTAATTCATAATATTAATATTAATTTTAATTATTAATTTCACTATTGACCCCACGTATGCACATATTAAATACCTATGTTAATTGTATAAGCATTGATGCGTGAGATTCCATGTTATCAGGTGGTTTTCGGGGATTTCATAAGCAACATGTCATAAAAAGTGCCCACTCAAAATTTTTCACTTTAGATATCCCTTAACAAAACGACAAATTACAAAGGTAACTGCCAGAAGATCCGTAATGAAAAGTATCCCCTCTCTATCAAAACGAAATCGCTGGTAAATCTCATGATCTGGGTAAATATCCAAAGGATTTTCGCGGTCCCGAAATATTCTTGGTCTTGTGACTGCCCTTTCCAGTTCATCCACTTCTTCACGATAAACAGCAATAACCCAGCAGGCATAGTTGCGTTGGATCAACGTTGAAAACAGGTTGATACATTGAATTGCCGTTGATCTACCTAAATTCAAANTTATAATTTTTTTATGTGAGCAGAAAAAGTAATGCGGCCGGGGATGATAAAGTAACATTTTTTCATGGGCCCTAAAAAAGAAATAAGCCCAGCATATACTTATTTCATGACTATGGCCATTTACATGTCACTGACTTACATATTTTTAGTGTTATCTGTGAAGAAAAATTGTGGCATGTAATTCATAATATTAATATTAATTTTAATTATAAATTTCACTATTGACCCCACGTATGCACATATTAAATACTTATGTTAATTGTATAAGCATTGATGTATGAGATTCCGTGTTATAGGTGGTTTTTGAGGATTTCATAAGCAACATGTCATAAAAAGTGCCCACTCAGAATTTTTCACTTTAGATATCCCTTAACAGAACGACAAATTACAAATGTAACTGCCAGAAGATCCGTAATGAAAAGTATCCCCTCTCTATCAAAACAAAAGCGCTGGTAAATCTCATGATCTGGGTAAAAATCCAAAGGAATTTCGCGGTCCCGAAATATTCTTGGTCTTGCGACTGCCCTTTCCAGTTCATCCACTTCTTCACGATAAACAGCAATAATAAGAGCCATAGAGAAATACTGTTGCTGCACAGCTTTGACCAGCACAAATGAATGCCACTGTGTTGTACAGTCACTGAATCTAAGGACAAAATTTCCATTTAAGAGACCCAATGAGATACCTTAAAGTTAAAGAGATATTTGGGGAAATTATCATCTTAAGATGCTTTGTGCATATCACTTATGTTAAGGATGATCACTTAAGGAAATTCTTAGGGAAATCCTTAAAAAAATACACTTAAGATGTTTTGTGCATACGGGGCCTGGCTCATAATTAGAGTAGATAGGACTTGTATTACTGTCGGACTTTTATTCCTGTTACACGTATGACTGTAATAAAAGCAGGGGCGGATCCAGAGCTATATACTGACAGTCTTCCTGAAAAGTCCGGCCATTTGAAAGTCCTATCCTTAGCCAATAATACTGTTAAATGATAATAGGCCTACTATAAATGTAGGCCTATATGAAATCCTTCTGGTGAGCCATATATATATCAGACAAAAAATGAGTTCATTGCAACTTCAGCTCTTCTGTGTAGTGGTTAGCGTGCAAGGCCACAAGGTAAGAATTCATGAATCGTTCTGTTGCATCTATGGGTTCGAGACCTACCTTTGACATGACCATCTCCCCCCTATTTATTACTTGTAGCAAAATGTTTAATGGTGTTTTTAATGTCTAATATGTGTTCGAAATTCGGTGCTCATTACATTTACAACTTTTTTGTTTTGTCTTTTAAGTGTCAAAGCACCAAAATAGCAAAGGGTTATTACAGAACAATATATACATATATTGCAATTTTCAATTTCTAAACTGTCTTGATTTGTCTTAAATCTCAGCCCATACTTTCCAAGAGCAAATTTCCATCGAGCTTGAGTTTGTTTAAAATTTCAGCGAGTGTTGACCGAAAAATAAATCTAAGAACGGAGATCCTGCGTTTTGTGTAAAGTGATTTTTCTCTTAGGAATAAGGTTTTGAAAAAGAGAGAGAGGGAGAGATAATAGGAATTTCGACGCAAAACACAAAAGGTACACCTCAGTACAAAAGGACTTGAAATAATATACACTGTACATATACCTCAAAGGATGAATATAAGGGATACCTTTGGATGGTGCCTTATTTTGTTTAAAAAATATCGGGCAAACCAGGCTCATACAGATTGTGCAATGAGGGAGGAGTACGCCAAAAATATGCGTTAACACGTCAAAATTTGCGTTTACTAGATGAAAAATACACATAAAATAAATAAATTGTTTTTATTTCTTCGTTAATATGCATATAAACTGCCTATCGGAAAACATTGTAAAATATAAAGATAAAATGTCATATGAATAGAATAAAGCAAATGTTTATTATATCTTTAAAACTAGCATGTCTCTATATCTATTTATTCATGCCATTTCTTGGTGTAAACAATATAGGACATGCGTTACTAAAATGTTAGGAACGCACGTCCCATTAGGACGTGCATTACTACACGTAGGACTTGCATTACTTGGGAGCCTTCGTCCTACGGACATTGAATCCTAGTAACGTACACGGTATGTCCTAGGACTTCCATTCCTAGCAATGCATGCCCTAGGACTTGCATTCCCAGGACTTAGTGTCCGGGCGGACTTGCGTTACTAGGACGTGCACTCCTGCCACACCGGCTTTTTTAAGTAGGCCTAGGTCAAACTAGTAATTCCCGGCGCGAGTTTCTCCACGGGAATTACCCGCGAAAAGTGCTTCGCCCATGGGCGGAATCCCCCCAATTTTCCCGACATTGAAACGGTGACATTAAAAAGAAATCATACAGATATTTCAGAATGCACTTCAACTATTAAAATAAATGTACTTTCGTTGTTGTCATTTTGTTTGTTCGTCTTTTCTTCCAAAAAACACACCGTCTCTGTGTGTCAAAAAATGAAGGTAAATCTAACCCAATCAGATACCGAGGTGAAAGTATAAAAGCCTTGACGCAGTTTTTCCCGGTGTCAAGCAACACAGAGTCCTGCCATTCTAGGGTCCGGCGGACCCGGTGTTTTAAAACTGAGAGTCCGGCGGACTCCCTGTCTCGAAATAACGGGTCCCGGACTCTATGTTCTGAAATGTAGAGTCCCCCTAGACACTCTATTTCAGTACGGAAAGTCCTAGGACCCTACGTTTTAATACTGAAAGTCCGCATTGAAGAGCAATAATGAAATCTCACACTTAAAACATGCAATTTAAAAATGACATTGGAGATGATGTTAACTGATACGGAGGGAAGAATTATAAGGATTACAGGTAAAATAAACATTATTAACCTCTGTTAAAGTGTTACACGTAGTATAAATGTGCATTGTTCGCATTTCATAAACTTTAATTTGCAGGATTATCTTTTGTATGCAATTGAGAAAGAACATCACTTAAGAAATATAAATTTATTCAGAATACATAAGTGCCTTTGGTGAACTTCCTGATTTTACAAAAAAGTTAATTTTATTAATCAGTATAGTAATTGTTTTTTCTCCTCAATGTCATTTTCTCTTTGTCGTGCATTTCTTGTAACAAGCCAGTTTTCTTATCTTCGCTTTCTACTACTTTCCTC
>NW_019773571.1:20401-38625 GCF_001039355.2 Lingula anatina | reverse complement strand
TTGCATACAAAAAAAAAAAAAAAAAAAAAAAAAATATATATATATATATATATATATATATATATATATATATATATATATATATATATATATATATATAATACTGATCGGTAACGTTTGCGCCAATTTGTGCATAAACGTGTGCTGAAAATACGAAAAAATAGCATAACCTCTGGAAAGTGGTGATTTGCTGTTTTGAAAATTCGACCTGTATTTTATAAATATTCATCGGTTCTGTGGGTTTAAAGACATAATGTCAAACGGTTTGTACTTATCGTGTCATCTTCGAGAGTGACGACGACAGACACAGGTGATATCATAAAAGATATCATAAAAAAGGAAACCAGAAAAAAAAAACTGCCGTCGGGTATTATTGATTGGTTAGCCTATCGTTATATTTGATACCAACGTCTTCAAATCTCAAGAAATTCACACACGTTAACAATCCCGATCTCGTCGGGGGTCCCCCGATTTTGGACTATATTTCCGACCTCCCGATTCAGACTAAGAATCTCCTGATTATCAGACTTTTCTCCCGTTCCTTTTCCATCTTTTTATGACACTAAAAACATGTTCTACGCTTGTTGACTCTTGATGAAACTTAACTTACACTCAGTAACTCCCTATCCTTTTACTAGTTTGATTCCGTTTTAATTATTATCTGTAATTAGTGGAAGTGTACATGTAAGTCGTTTGCTTTACAACAAAATGTGTCGCTCTATCCCCAACTTTAAACGCTCAGGTAAATGCACCTGGAAACTTCATTAATAAAAATGTGCCGTCATTTTATTGTTTTCTCATTTTAATTGATAGTAGTAATTGCAATGAGGAGTAAATGGCAAAGATAAAACTGCCACGAGTATTTTGTGAATATCACCTAAAACACTTTTTCGTTAGAGCCACCGTAGAAAAGAACCGAGATACCGATAATTTCAACCGCTGCTGCGGGGTTGGTACACGCAGACTTCCTCAGTGAACATTTGAATGGACCCCTCACTAGTTGACACAACTTGAGAAGTGTCATCGTAATTTTCGTTCAGATTTTGAAATGTTTGAAGGACAATATTATAATCTGACATTTTTAAATTTAAGAAAAATTTGAATTATTGATTAAAACAGGCTGTTATTATTATTAACTTGTAAAACTGCTGATGATATTCTAAGAGACTATTACTTAGAGACCAGTTATTACACTGAAGTTCTTTTATACATTCGTGCACCATATCAAGACTAGTTTTCATTTTTTAAAAAATCAGCTGTCAATTCACCATTTTCGAGTTAACATATTGTAAACTTGTGAATAAAAGCTGGCATAAATGTGAGCCAAAACCACGTGGCTAATATCCAATTTTACAAAGCCCATAACAATCTGATTTGTATGTCAAAAACATGTCGTAACAATCAAAACAACATAGCCTCCATCGCGCTTGTAATACTTGGGTTTAATGAAAAAAAAGCCAAGACTAACATGTTTTCGACGTAGAAAATAAACTCAAAAATCATGTGTAAAATTCGTGTACTGTCAGCAAACTCGTTCTCACAGCACGCCAGCACGCGAAAATCTTATAAAATCTCTCTGTATACCTATTTCATGTGTTATGGGCAGGTATTTTGTGATTGGCTCGTTTCTGTTAAGTCATGTTGTTTTAACATAATTAGGGTTCTTTTGTTTTTAGCTCTCTACTGATAAGGACCAATGATATTGCTGGAAATCGTCACGCCCCCACACGTTTCATTTCCATCGCAGTTATACCGCCATAAATATGGTGTAAGAAAGGCTTGAACACACCGACTCGCAAACACGTAGACTCCATTTGAAAAGGGAGGGGGTGTTAACTAAGACAAAATGCTTTATGCCTTAGTCAAAATATCGGCAACATGTCGATCTGACCGCTAGAGATTGATAGGAAGCTTGGAAACTTGGCACGCACTTTAATTTTTTTTATGTCCGTATACCAATCAATGGTTTTGTGCTTTTCGAGGGACATCCAATCAACCTGTTGAAAACGCTGAATTGCCTTTCAATTAAGAAAATATGCTATATCAGAACATATAAAATAATCACTGAGGGGCTGAATAGTTTTAATTAAAAATCTCAAAACGTTATATGCAACGGCAACATTTTATTCATTCAATTTCAAATACACGCGATATAATCCGTTATTTTGCCGCAGAGCTGCATTCTCTTCGAATGGATATCTTCTTCAGCTGAAAAAAAAAACATAGATTGGAAATCATCATATCAAAAATAATGAGGACAACAAAATTAACTGGGTGACTTTATTATCTTTGTTAACAAACAATACCTAGATATAAATTCAACTGTAGATATCATTCATTACATGATATAAGATTTTTTCACGAAAACAAACCTTATTTCGAAACCGTAAGCAAAACGTACTCCTTTATGAGGTCTGCGTAATATATGCTCTACTTTTTGTGCTTAGAGAACTTTGCAAGGTATAATAAAGATACTAAGCCCAAGAAACCCTTAGGTCCATTTATCATTAGCTCGTAAGATAAGAAAATGTAACCTACATTTAATTAGTGCAAATGCAAGTACTCCTTTCACAATAGCCAGTCCTTTTGCCATGACCCTTGCAGTGGAGCGCACAAGCAACAGTAGCAGCTCCACTTCCAAAGTACGCTATAAAGTCGCAGGTGAAACGTTTAACACGACTAACATCATCCGACACAGGCAATGCACAGACAGCATCTAGAATAAAATAATATGTCTCGTTTGCGCAGCGATATTTGCATGGACGTTGAACATTTCAAGCTTATTGCTTACATCTACAAATTACTCTTCCTTTACGTATAGTGAGTGTTGTGCAAAGCAATCTTCAACTACCGGTAGTTTAGAAAGTATATTAAAACCTACTAGCATGAAGGGTACTCCATTTAGAAATGGAAACTGGCTTTGGGTGTACGATGGTCTTGAAAATACTGCCTTTTAAAACGATATGATATATAAATGTAGAATAATTTAAATTGACAAGCGTAAAATAAAAAAATAAACATTTTAAAACCACAGAAATCATGTGTTACCCATTGTAAAAATCACCAGGCACACCAGCAGGAAAAGGTATTGGCGTTTCATTGTAAATTGTCGCACGTGGGTATACAGCAACTGTAACGTAATACGTGTATATGCAATTAACGCCCTAAACTGATTTTACCTTTAATAAATCCATTCATTTCTTCCTTACATTTCCGTAAATCATTTCAATGTGTGAAAGTTTCCAGCTTTGCATGCAATTTGGGATACCATGGTGCCAAGCTTTAGGAACTGAGGGCGTTAAATGGTCATTGTCAGCAACTGCTCCACTCACAGTGCATCCAACAAAGAAATACATGTAGTTTCTATAATATGACTGGTGGCGCTTTGATTGAACAAAACATTAATGATTTACTCTCTCCTTTCTCCTGCATGTCAAAATTACATGCAATCCCATTATACAGTATGCAAAGTGTCCGTCTTACGTGTTAGATGAGGGGAGACCGGGGCTAGTTGGACCCCGGGGTAAGTTGGCCCCCCGTCAATTTATGAAAAAGTAACTACGAGGTAAAAAAAAATTGACCACATGCTCTTGCAAAGTGACCGTAGCCTTAAATGCTAAGGAAGTGTTGGACGGCCAACTTGCCCCGTTTCGGGGCAAGTTGGCCCCCCTGACGTCAACTGCGATTTTTGTCAAATTGTGAGCCAACTGGCAGCATATTTGAAAAATAATGACGTTGCATACGTAGCTTAGTTCATGGGGCTTACTTTGAAACCGGTTTTGTTACTCTTACTCATTCCTAGTTGGTTCTACAAGGCCAAAAGTGTCTAACTGGGCCAACTAACCCCGGTCTCCCCTATAGTGGAATTGGGGGCTCCTACGTTTCCCTGGTAAAGGTAAAAGCTAAGATTCAGAACTCGAAGACGGGTTAATAGAACGCAATTTTCCCAGCATCTTGATTAGGATATAAACTGTACTTATAATACTTAAAATTACAAAAATTACATTTAAGCCGTACAAAGACATTCTTTACAGTATAACAAATTATTCTCATAAAATAAATAAAGCTAAACTTGTAATCTGAATTGGTTATGTCACGCTTAAAACCTTTTTTATTACCAATCGGGTAAACATTTTTCTAGATCGCATTATACCGGTGAGATAAAGTGTTTTAAATAAATGTCTAAGAATGAGTTGATAGTGAACATTAAAGGAAAAACAGTCTAACGTTATCAAAATTAAATTTAACGACAAAATTCGACGCCAAAGTTTCAGAAACATTTCATCAGCGCTTCATTCAGCTACTGAAAGTGGAGTCACGTAATATTTGTGACAACAACTGAGACGAATTTGTCACTGACGGCTTTAACGTGTAACGTATTAATTCTGGAGTGCATGCAAACCCTTGTATATATGAACAACTACATGTGTAAAGTTTTAAACGCCCGATAAAAGTATTACGATACGAACACGAAGAAAATCTCTCACCTTCGAGGAACGTCCGGCGCTATAGTAGCTGAAGGTGGGAATCTCTATCGCTGAACAATAGTGATGGAAAACAAGCAAACTTATCTGTCTTATATAGCACTTGTGTCGTGACTGTTTGAAAACTTTCTGATTATACTATCTGATTGTATAAACAAGGTGCATCACGATTTCTTTGTTGCGGCTCTGGGAAAATTCTTACTGCCCATGTTTCTTAGAAAAAGATTAAAATTTAAACAACAGCCAAGAGGTCACTTGAGTGATGATGTCCTTAATTTATCAACGATTCTGGTCGAACAGCTCAGAAATATCTAGTGAACAAATACTCTCCGTGGCCCTGGTAGAGGATGCATTCTGGTGCATACTTTTTAGATAATAATTTATTTAATAGATAGATAATAATTTATCAAACCAATAAAATACAAATGTCTAAAATTGGGAATTTTTTGCCCTGTGATCGCGCCATTGTTGAATAAAACTATTTAAATGTACTTAAATAAAATTACGTATTAGTGTTAAAAAGAGTTACTCCTGAAGGATAAAAGCTAGATAAAAGTCGCTTTCAACACTTAAAAACTAAAAACCTTGAGTAACTGGGTGAAAATTAAAAAAAAAATCTATCGATAAATGGAATAAATAGGGATAAGATCCGTTTCAATTACGTACCTGCCGTTTAAATTGTCCATGTAATCTTTTCCAGTTGGTTTTTATCCTCTACAGTTGCACGCCTATACCAAACAGTTACTGCATAAGTTAAAATACTTTCTAAAACACACCTATACAAGTTCGTAAAAATAGACTCATTCCTGGTAAAAGCTTTCAATTTCCTGAACAAGTACATTCGATGTTTTGCCTTTTTCAATAATTTCATGGTGTTTTCACTCCAGGTTAGTCGATCTATTGTTCAGTTGGACACCCAGTGATTAATATTCACAGACCTGTTTGACAGTTTTGCCGTTAATTTCTATTGGAATTATATTGTCTACAATCGTTTCTTTTGTTTTTCTCACATTCAGTATCAAGTCATTGTCTGTACACCAATTAATTGAGTTGTCACCGACTGCCTATACGAAGTCTCAACATTGTTATGTATCAGACCAAGAAGTTGTCTCTCTACAACTTCTTGATCAGACCGACTTAGGTTGTATCATCGGCGAACTTCATTAGAACTTCATTAGAAATGCGAAGTTGTCACTAAGTAAAACAAATCCAACAGCGTTAACAACCTCACATTTGAAATAGCCTGAAATCTGTTCCATCGTATTTCCGAGAAATCGAGACTAGATGAAATGTGAAGCCGTACATCTGCCTCACCTGCTTGGTGTGAGTTAGGTTATGAGGTCAGGTTGATGACCGACATGTTTACTGGTGTGTCCTTCTCAGTTTATATTTAGTTACCGAGGAATGCGTAGGTTGTCATTTTTGTTACGTTTAAAGGCCCTCAACTTTCATACAACGTTACTAGTATAAGATCTGTGCTCATTGAATATTACAATACAAATAGATGTAAATGAGTGTAAATGTAAATGATTCTCCCATTAATCTATAATCATAAACAGAAATGGCATAAAATGCCGTGAAAGGAACCAAATCCTTCAGAATTCATTTTTTTCTTCATTTTAGTGGTTTTAACCATAAAAAAGCATAAAGTTTGCAATCTTTCGTAAGAATGGAATTTCTTTTGCGCCCATTAGTATTTAACAAATAGGCCTTTATCCCGATATAGATTATACCGGTATTCATGGAATAAATATCATCATCGGTAACTTTTCACATCACCCTTGTGGGGCATAAAAATTTCAAAGGACAGGTGTAGCGCCATACTTCGAGTAAAAAGTAAAGGGCACCCTGTCATAACATTTCAATATACAGAGTACGGCTAATACATTTTGCACAGGAGCATTTATCTCAGGCAAAGCCATTGTTTGTTTATAACGGTGAGCAAGGAGTGCTATGAAAGTCTCATAGAAGCCTCACATAGTAGGCCTACACACCCCTGACACCCATGGTCTTGGTCACTCTCCTCTCAAATAATATAAGGGGTATTTGGTAATGCACAAGACTGTATTAATTTTTGTCCATTCCCTCATAAAACTTCTCTCCCTTTCATTCATATTACATTGAGTTGAACTGAGGCTCCAAAAGGGGAGGGATGATCTACACAAAGAAGAAAACAGTACACGAAAATACGACTCACTTTCAATGATATATCATGAAATCACGTACAAGTAGGTTTTGTATATCTCAACTTCATCAAGGTGAATTTTAACTGAATGGCAGATCGGCTGGTTTTGGGAGGGAGACACAAGGGGTAAACTCCTATTCCCCCCTCCTCCCCCCCCCCCCCCAAAAAGAAATTATTCAAAGTGCAAGGAGACAAATGCAAGCCATCACCTTCTACTTTCTGTCTAATTCGTCAAGCAAAGCGTAGATATATTTTCTTTTCTTTCGCACCACACCCCTCCTGAAACATTTAGAATAATTTCCTTTTATGATATTTATTATTTAATTTACTTGTACAAAAAGTCTGGCAAAACATAGATTTTATATATAATTGTATACATCGGATACCCCGTGGTAAAATCCCTCACAAATGAGTCAAATTCAAATGTTATTTTTCCAGGAATATAGAATTCCCAGTAATCTTCCATCTCATCACTCATCAATTCCTAGGACAGACAGGTCAGGTAAGGTCAGGCCGGGCATATTTTATATATAATTGTATACATCGGAAACCCCGTGGTAAAATCACTCACAAACGAGTCAAATTAAAATGTTATTTTTCCAGGAATATAGAATTCCCAGTAATCTCATCACTCACCAAATCCTAGGACAGACAGGTCAGGCCGGGCATCTATTTTCAATTTTTAAACTGAACTTGTTTTAATTCCCATGATTACGGTTATAAAGCGTTCGTGGTCAACTGTATCATTTCCTGTTTTTCCGTTGAAACCCTATGGTTCTTTGCACATCTAACGGTAAACTAAACTGGCCGGTCCTCTTAAGCAGCCTCTGACATGCTATTACGGAGATTTTATTCTATTTATGCTATTAAGGAGATTTTATTCTCTTCCACATTTTCTACACAAGTCCACCCCCTTTTGTTTAGTTCAGTTAATCAGTTCTGCAATTGGCAGCGTCGAACGCTGGGGCTCCCTATAATATAAATGACTATTAAGAGTGAACTAACCACTTAAATGTACCGCTTGCTGAGCCAAGGGTCTTATGCTCCTGCTCCAAGCAGTCACCCTAAACACTTTGTCGTTAGAAGGAAAGGAACCGAGATACCGATAATTTTAACCGCTGCTGCGGGGTTGGTTACCTGGCATTGTTTTAAATGCTTTTACATGTACAGGTAGACTTCCTCAGTTAACATTTGAATGGACCCCTCTAGCTGTCACAACTTGAGAAATGTCATCGTAACTGGCACCTGGATCAAATTTTTGTTCAGATTTTGAAATGTTTGAAGGACTATATAATAATCTGACATTTTTAAATTCAAGAAAAATTTGAATTTTTATGATGCTAGATAGTTGAGACTTTGAAAAGAAATCTCAACAATATTGAAATAACATCCCAGTAACAGAGAAAGATAGGCTAACAATGTGAGTGGAACCTCTACCTGAGGTGTGCAATCAGCTGAGCTATCCTCAACGAGGGCGACACGATGGACACTTAAATATCGGAGTGCAAAAATTAATATAATATATTAATATACGATATCAAAGTTCAAATTAACTTGTTTTAACTATTGATTAAAACAGGCTGTTATTATTATTAACTTGTAAAACTGCTGATGATATTCTAAGAGACTATTACTAAGAGACCAGTTATTACACTGAAGTTCTTTTATACATTCGTGCGCCATATCAAGACTAGTTTTCATTTTAAAAAATCAGCTGTCAATTCACCATTTTCGAGTTGACATATTGCAAACTTGTGAATAAAAGCTGGCATAAATGTGAGCCAAAACATGTCGTAACAATCAAAACAATATAGCCTCCATCGCGCTTGTAATACTTGGGTTTAATGAAAAAAAAAAAAAAAGCAAAGACTAACATGTTTTCGTCGTAGAAAGTAAACTCAAAAATCATGTGTAAAATTCGTGTACTGACAGCAAACTCGTTCTCACAGCACGCCAGCACGCGAAAATCTTATAAAATCTCTCTGTATACCTATTTCATGTGTTATGGGCAGGTATTTTGTGATTGGCTCGTTTCTGCTAAGTCACGTTGTTTTAACATAATTAGGGTTCTTTTGTTTTTAGCTCTCTACTGATAAGGACCAATGATATTGCTGGAAATCGTCACGCCCCCACACGTTTCATTTCCATCCCAGTTATACCGCCATAAATATGGTGTAAGAAAGGCTTGAACACACCGACTCGCAAACACGTAGACTCCATTTGAAAAGGGAGGGGGTGTTAACTAAGACAAAATGCTTTATGCCTTAGTCAAAATATCGGCAACATGTCGATCTGACCGCTAGAGATTGATAGGATGCTTGGAAACTTGTCGCGCACTTTAATTTTTTTTATGTCCGTATACCAATCAATGGTTTTGTGCTTTTCGAGGGACCTCCAATCAACCTGTTGAAAACGCTGAATTGCCTTTCAATTAGGAAAATATGCTATATCAGAACGTATAGAATAATCACTGAGGGGCTGAATAGTTTTAATTTAAAATCTCAAAACGTTATATGCAACGGCAACATTTTATTCATTCAATTTCAAATACACGCGATATAATCCGTTATTTTGCCGCAGAGCTGCATTCTCTTCGAATGGATATCTTCTTCAGCTGAAACAAAAAAAAAAAAAAAAAAAAACATAGATTGGAAATTATCATATCAAAAATAATGAGGACAACAAAATTAACTGGGTGACTTTATTACCTTTGTTAACAAACAATACCTAGATATAAATTCAACTGAAAATATCATTCATTACATGATATAAGATTTTTTCACGAAAACAAACCTTATTTCGAAACCGTAAGCAAAACGTACACCTTTATGAGGTCTGCGTAATATATGCTCTACTTTTTGTGCTTAGAGAACTTTGCCAGGTATAATAAAGATACTAAGCCCAAGAAACCCTTAGGTCCATTTATCATCAGCTCGTAAGATAAGAAAATGTAACCTACATTTAAGTTGTGCATATGCAAGTGCTCTTATCACAATAGCCAGTGCTTTTGCCAAGGAGCTTGCAGTAGGTCGCACAGACAGTAGTCGAAACTCCATTTCCCCAAATATCGCAGGTGAATCGGCGATCACGACTAACATTTTCCGAAATAGGCGATGCACAGACAGCATCTAAAATAATAAAATAATATGTTTACGTTGCGCAGCGCAATTTTCATGGATTTTGAATGAGGACGTTGAATATTTCAAGCCTATTGCTTACATGTATAATTATTCTTCTTTTACGTACATTATGTGTTGTGCACAGCCACCTACACTTACTGGTAGTATAGATAGTATGTTAAAACCTACTAGCATGAAAAGTGAGCCATTTAGAAATGGATATTGGCTCTGGATGTACGATTGTCTTGAAAATACTGCCTTTTAATACGATATGATATATAAATGTAGAAGAATTTAAATTGACAATCGTAAAGATAAAAAAAAAAATTACATTTTAAAACCACAGAAATCATGTGTTACCCATCGTAAAAACCACCAGGCACACCAGCAGGAAAAGGTATTGGCGTTTCATTGTAGATTGCCACACGCGGGTATACAACTGAAACGCAATACGTGTATATGCAATAAACGTCATAAACTGTGTTATAGCTTTAATTAATCCATTCACTTATTCGTTAAATTTCGGAAAACCATTTCAGTAAACAAGTTTCCATCTTTGAATGCTTTTCGGAAACCGTACTTTAAAGCTTAAAGAACTGATGGAATTAACTGGTCATTTTCAGCAAATGCTCCACTCGCAGTGCATCCACTAAAGAAAATTGTTACCATATTATTACTAGTGGCGTATTATCAAATAATAATAATAATAATAATTATTATTATTATTATTATAAAAACAGTTTAATTTTCCCTTGCACCTCTATGTAAAGAAGTAGTTTAAGCCAAATTACGTGCAAAATGTTCGTCTTATTATGAAAGAAACATGTTAAGCCCTGATTACTGGTACATTTGACACGCGCACTCGTACACAATTTTCCGTGCAATTTTTGACATCGTAAATGGCGATGGGGTATGCTTACATTACTTGCAGGTGCAGTTTCTTTTCTCCAACATTATCTTGAAGCCAGGTGAGAAAAATCGTTTTGTCGGTTGAAAAGCGATCACATGAAACCTGGTACTTACATGTATTCAGCAAGCAAAACTTTTCGTTTTAAGTCTGTCTGTCCTTTATGAAAAGAACCTCGTCAATGCATGCGTGGTAGAGGGTATATATACTTTTGGAGCTGGGTGTGCGTGTGTGTGTGTGTGTCTGAGTCGTGACACTCTTATCTTCCTGTGAAAAAAGCAGATGTTGTACTTGAGAAAGAGAGCAACCTGACATCAGTTTTGAAGTACTTACTAGTAATATGGATTAATATGTATGCATTTGGTCGAACCAAAGCTAAGTTTAGAGGGTTATTTAAAGATGCATACAAAGTCAATTTTTTGTCACAAAAACCAACCAAATGCCAGCATATAGTTTCAAGTAGTATAACTAAAAGAATTACCAAAAGGCATTGTTTAATTTTACCCGAAAATGATGTTTGAACGGATTTTTCTGCTGGCATTCTAAGCTGTATGTCAATGGGGCAGGAAAGTAGGTCACGAAAGTAGGTACAACCAAAAGCAGCACCAAAGACACAGAATATGCATGTTATTAATCGGTCATATCATTGAAGTATTCCAGTTGTACTTCAATGGTCGCACTTGCTTCAACACCACTCACTTTCAATGTTCATCCGTTTTTCCTCATTGCGACAATGGTGAATATTTATGGCCTCCTCATAGTTTTACAAGTTTATGTAGAGCATGGAGCCATGGATATTTATTTATTTTTATTCCCAAAATGTGTTTTTTACATTTAACAGCACCCCTTGCGTGCCTTGCTAATTCTGATCGTATTTTGAGTGTTCTTACAGTACTGCGTTAAGATCCATAACAGTCTCACTGTTAGTTAAGGAAAAATTCTACTGTGAGACACGGGTATATCAACACAGTAACAACAGTGCATTTTACGTATTAATTAATTAATTAATTTGGTGATGGTGACTTTTTTAACCAAACTTTAACATAAATGGCTTGGTCTTTCCACCAAAAATGACTTTCTGAGTCACACAAGTAATGGGTGTGACGATGTAGTGTGTTAGTTGAGATTGTTTTGTATTGCTACCGGTAGATGTCTCTATAAGTAAAGTGTTGTCCGGTGCACAAGTTCGAAACTCTCCTGTGATGGTAACTTAAAGGTAAAACTGTTCATTGTATAATTGGTTCTGATTGGTAAACGTGTACTATCGGAACATGTATATAAGGTGCGAATTGAAATAAATCGGCCTCTTTTTTTTGGCTTTGATGCTCTTATGCTGTTTTTTGCTCTTGACTTTGAGACACCAGTAAGTACATTGTTATTTGTACCTTCATAAGGCACATGGTCACCTATTGTGTAACATATGCTGCATTACAGTTGCTTTTTATGCTATGGTGTCCTCCTTTTTGGAAAGAAACCAACCGCAATTAAAAAACAGCTTTGCAAATATATCAAAAATGTTTTAGCCAATGACGTTACTCACAATCGCAGATAACAATAATTTCTGACATCAAATCACAGTCCCCGAGCTCTCCTCACCGGCGCAGAAATCAGTTAGATCCGGGGTGTCTACTTTTACGCCTGGCCACGAAACACCATCATCTATATCGTTGGGAAACAGCCAATGGGCAGGGAATAGTAAATTTATGGCCCAGTAGTCACCGAAGACGGATTGGATATTGCGTGATGTAGAGTTTCTGTTGATCACTTTCAAGTCAAATGCGTACTCGTATTGTGATATGCCTTTACGTACTATCCTTACTTGTTCGTTCAGAAATCCGCCAGCCAGAAAGCCTATTATCATCATAGAGTAAATTAACGATATCTCTATGAGTTTATACAAACTTATATATCTGAAAATAAACCTGATCAGTGCCACAACGATATTGAGGTCCCAGTAAGAAATATCTTCTACTAAATATGGAATGTAAATTAGGACGTGAATGAAAGAATATAGTAAGGTCACAAAAGACCAGGCCGCTAGCATGATAAAATGCCTCTGATTTCTGAGTCCGACACAACTCCCTGTAAAGTAACAGTGGTGGTCTCGTTTTAAAATGCACCCATTACATATAGGGCAGTGGTGAGCCCGAGGCGGGCGCGGGCGATTACAACGTGGACACGGTCTCGGGCCCCAATATGGAAACAATTCCTGCCTATTTCCTATTTGTACGATGACTAGATATTTCCTCTTCTCTTTGTCCAATTTCTCCCACTTCTTTGCTGGTCCTAGGTGGACGGGCGTTTCTAAAACTGTTACATCATTCCCTGCACATTCTACGTCACTGGGCCTATAGAATGACGTCACAGTCTTTACGAAAAACCAGTTGATAAGTATTTGCACCAACATGAACGTCTGCAGGCAAAAGTTAAACAAGTTCACAGACGGTCCGTATTCTGAATACAAAAAGGGGGAAACGTAAAAGGCCCCGATGATATACCCCCCGCACATGGCGCTGAGGAACCAAAATGGAAGGCCGAAGCGGAGCAGGTATGGATAGAATCTGGGCTGGTAGGTCTTTCGTTTCTGGTAGTGCGCTTTCCACTTATCCATGAGTTTCTCTGAAGGCGGTGACGGTGTCGGCTGGACGGTGTCAAGGCCGCGCTCCCTGAGCTCTGCTCCCGTGGTCATTGCTGCTAGGCCCGAAGATACGCTCATGCCTGAAATATAAAGTAAAGAGTCAAGTTGATAAACGGACAATTGTGGATGACTTATAAAGTGATATTAGGATTTAGGACTTAAAGTGTCACCGGTGTCAGACTGTCACCACGTGACACCGGTGACAACTCAACATCAGTTCACTAGAAGAGGGCCTTAATTGGAATAAGGTCGAACCGTCGTGATCTCCGTTTCAACGTAAGAGCCAATACTTATTTTCTTCATTATCTTGTTTTTGAAGGTTTGTTTAAAATTTGTTTGTTTAACTTTAGTGGACCAGTATTACGTCTTCCCATATATATGTTTCATGTTTATTTTTAATACAAAATCACTGTCCACCTAGTGTGCTGAAACATTCACATATGAACTTGAATAAAAAATAATTTCGCCTCGCAAGATAATGATCGAATTGTCTTATCCTACCCAGTCACGTCTTTTCGATTCATTTCAACAATGTGGCATATACTTTATTATAACTTTTAATTTAACGCTAGTTCGGCTTATAATGGATTAAGATTGTGATGAGTCAAACTAAATTTAAATTGGCCAGAAAGACATAAGAATGGCTTTGAAAAATGTCTGCTATCTTGTCATTAAAAATGGCGAGCAGATGGCAAATTTTGATAAGATGCGAAGATGGATTATGATCATCCCTCTTTAATAACCTGTCACGATTCGTTTTTTTTAAAGCTGATCACATAAAAAAGAAGAAAAGCGCTTGTTCAAATCTAATCAATAAGTACTACAATTATGTAGGCAGGCTACTACAGGTACGGAGCTACTACGGTATCAAACTGGCAAGGAATAAGTAGTATTTCATTCTCTTTTAAAAACCAAGCTTGTTCAAAACAAGACATTATTTCACACTTAAATTGTGGTCGTTTCAAGTAAATGACAAGTAAACGACAGGAGTTTATGTCTTCCAAGTATTTTATTATCCAATGCCAACAGCTTGCAAAAATTTCTTACGCTCACAGGAGACACGCAGCGCCATCTTTTGAGCTTAGAGGACAACTTTAGTTCTAGGATCGATGTTCCTGATTCAACATGACACCTATTATCCATTTATATCACTAAATGAAAAAACTAAGCCGCAAATGTACATACCGTAAGTGCATAGGCATTTTCTTTAAAAATGCTAATATGTCTAGAAATTATTTCAAATATCCAGCACGTCAAATGGCACCATTTTTCATTAATTAACACACACACACACACACACACACACACACACAATAAGCTGAATATGATGTCATTTTCTATTATTCTTATACTACAATAATGCTTTATATTTCGTGCTGCTAGAACATACTCCCGTTCATGCTGTGTGTATCACTTTCACATATTAACACCAACCGCTGTTACTAATTGTAGTATGGGGTTGTCTCTTCATAAATCGTGTATATAATACAACATAAACGAGAGGCCTATTATAAGCTGCTACTAGCAATAATTAACACAAAAGATAACCCCGACAGGTGCTCGCATTAAGCCTTTGATAGATACATGTATGAGCCCCAATTTAGCACAGGTATACATGTATTTTCTTTACATATTACACATGCTGATCGGCAAACAAGCGTGTTATTTGGTGAAGCACACCTAATCTGAACGTGTTCAAGATACTGTTCACGCCAGTACTGAGTTTAATTCGCCAGTTTCCACTGCAACGCACGATTTTTTTTACTAAACAAATGTTTTAATAGTAGCCTACATGTGATGGAATGGAATGCATTTCGTAGATGTGTGTGCGTCCATGTGCGTGTGTGTGAGTGCGCGCTTGTGAGATAGATAGATAGGTATACCCAGCATTCCAGTAAATAAAAAGTATTCCCCAGTACCTTGTAGTTTTTCTTTAGTGCATTCAATTCACATCGTCAGTTTTAGCTTTTAATCATCGCTGCGGTAGTGTATTTCAACAATTCAAAATTCTTCTTTTTCATATTGTATAACGCGAGCGCGAGAGCACACACACACACACACACACACACACACACACACATATATGTCATATATGTCATATTCATTCCTGCCTGCATGCTTTAGTCGCATGTGACCATTTGTCTACAAAGACCCTACATTTTGTGTACCTTTCGGCTTGCGTTGGTTGCTAGCTGTTGTGTACATATTACAATACATACCAAACATATGCACCAGCCATAGTCCTGTGTTGAATATGGTATCTCTGGAAACTAGTGGCTGGTCATGTCAGGCATCGTATAGATAACTACGAGTAGGCCTTATTAATTGTGAAGGACGTGGACTCTTACATGGACATATTGATCAAGATAGTTAATTGGATTCATTAATGCTAGTGGCATGAAATACGAGGGTAAATTAGGCGACTACATACAAATGCGCCGTAGGTGATCATCGCTGGTGGATAATGGGCGATCCCCCCCCCCCTCCCCACAAACACCAAGCCCCAAACACACAGACGCACGCAAGCACGCAGACACAAATTTGCAGGTGGCTGAAGTATCTATCATCAACTCCCTTTAATTTCCTATCGACGATTAGAATGTCTTTAACCCCCTTACATGATACAGAGAGAGAGAGAGAGAGAGAGAGGGGCATAGAAAGCCCACCCCTCCCCACGTCTTCCTTGATTTATGTCCATTTACACTGTGCATTTACCCTGTGCCTCTTATCTTATCCGGTCAGGTAACCATATAACGTAATAAATATATGGCAGGGTCGGGTTGTGAAGTAATTATATGTAGAACACCCTGAGTTTCGGGGATCAATGTAAACCCAACTTGGTATTATCAGCATATACTTACTGGAGAGCTGAGTTTCTAGGAATCTCTGAAACCCAGGGTGTCTAATCAGCACGTTATATCAAACCAAAGGCAATTTTATGTCATTCAAAATCAGTGCCTCGTTTGTTAACTTAGCTAAAATTCATAGGCCCACTGCGCCTTGCAGTTGATTCAAACACGTACAGATGAATAAAAACCTGCTCATTATACTTACTTTGAGACATCCAATGACCCAAGGTCGTCTTTTCAGTCTGTCCAATTAGCTAACTATGTCTACGTCACTTAAAATGGCACGTGAACCTTCACGGCACAACACAACGGTACTCTTCTACCTGGAATCCGGTACATCTGCAGAGTGATCAATGCGGTGGTCGATAGACCGCGGTGATTGGATGAAGCGTCGAGGATTGGTCAAACTCTGGAGTTCCCATTCAATGCACCAGCGTGAACACACTAGACTTAACGCTATTGAAAACAGGTAGATGCGTTTGCGTGGCGCCGTCATAGTGGTGTTTTCATTGGCTAATGATCTTACTTTAAGACCCTGGCTCAAATCGCTCTAGATCTATAGATTGAGGTGGTGTACTTCTGATGAGTCTAATTTTGAATATAGATTAATTGAACAAATCCCTACGCTTGTTGATTAATTTTCTGAATCTTCGCGTATGACTCTACCATGTAGATGTGAACTAAACTTAAATAATCCAATAGTTTCTCAACTCGACAATTTAAAGTCCTTTATACGTTTGTATAATTATTTACCCTTATGTATTAGTGTTTCTTCACAGAGATGAAAAAGAAAGGAAATCAAGCTATTCAACTATCTTATGTTTCTGTGGCGGATTTCGAGAGGGGGTGTCAGGGGGGTCCTGGCCCCCTTTTCAATTTCTGAAAAGAATTCACGCCGATGGTCCCTCTTGAAATTAGAAACTTAACTAGCTAAATCATAGTTCTAAATCATACCAAATGGCACCGTTCGCCCTCTTATATGCCAAAAAAATTTGGGGCCCTTCAGCGGGCCCCGAACCCCACGCAAAGGGGGGGGGGGGGTCGTGGTTGCATCCGCGGCCTGTCTTCCTAAAAACCGGATCCCTTCAAATCCGCCTGGATCCGCCCCTGTGTTTGCTTACCATCGTAAAGATACATTGGAAGTCAAAATTTTGACACAATTTAGCCGACCAAACGTTTTAAATATTATAACTTAGAGAAATACCAGAGAACATCGTTCCATATTACCCGAAAAATGAAATTTGAACGAATATTTTCTGTTTACTTTCTGTGCTGTATATAACCGGCGCCGATAAATAAATGAGATAAGTAGATCTTTACGACCAAAAATTTGAAGACGGTGCTGTTTAAAATCTCTCATATAGTTGATCGAGTGATCGATTCGACGTTTTAGAAACTAGTAAGAGTGGTTTACATACGTTGCTGGGAATCCACGCTCGGTCCAAATGTATATTTAATCAATTCATTCGCTCATTTACTTAGTATTTAATCCAGTATACATCCATTCAGTCATCTTTCTTTCCTTCCATCTATCAATCCTGCGATACATTCATGTAACAGTCCATTTACTTATTTACTACTGGCCATCGGTCCATTCATCCACCATGTCATGATCATGTCATGTTATTCATTCTTTCTTTCATTATGTTAAGATATTGATATATTTATAAATTAATCTATTTAATAATTTGCTTAACCCCTCACTTAATGACATGTATACATATAGGGCCTATATCCAATCGTTTTTCATGATGTTGTTAATGGTCCATGCGTCGCATTCGTTTGTTACGATACATGTGCTAGGTCATTTAAATGTTTCTTATCCTCTTTTTCTTGTTACTATTGACATTTTTTTGGTTGGTAAGTATTGATTGCAGCTCTTTAAATGCTGTCTTTGCTTGTCCAATCCTGGTCTTTATATCAGTTGTACATCTTCCGTCGGGAGTGACTATTGATCCCAAATATTTGAAACCATCCACTTATTTTAGCTATGGGTCTTTCACTTTAATGTTACAAACTTGGGGGGGGGGGGGGGGGGGGGG
>NW_019773571.1:0-20065 GCF_001039355.2 Lingula anatina | reverse complement strand
TGTAATAGACACAATGTTTCAATGGCTGAGTGATTCATATGGGCATTGCATTCGTTGGGCGTTAGTATCAGACGAAGGTGCAAGAAAAGCTGTAGTGAACACCATTGGTGTGGGGGTGGGGGGGGGGGGGGGGGGGGGGGGGAGGGGAGGAGGGGGGGGGGGGGGGGGGGCTGTCATAACTCCTGTTTGTTTTGCATCATGTCCTCCTATCTTTATTTCCAGCTGTTTTTCAGTGTGTCTCAAAAAGTTCCCGCTATATAACGAGAATAAGTCTGTTGGTACCATGCATCCTTGGTCTACCCCGTTTTTGACATATCTTAACAAAAGGGCCAGTTTCTTTGCCGATTCTTACTGCTGCTGTCTGTTTCTAGTGCAAGTTTTTGATAAGCTGTGTGTCTTTGGCGTCAAGATTGATTTCTCTGAGCATTCTTATAATTTCTTTCTGTTTCAAGGTGTCAAATGCTTTGAAGTGATCAATAAACCATGGATATAAATCTTGTTGCACTTCGATTGCTCTTTCCGTGAATGATTTAAGCATATATGTAGCTCTTGTTGTTCTTTTATTCTCCATGAATCCTGACTGTTCTCCAGCTATCTCTGACTGTATATTCTTTCTTGTTCTCATCATGAGCGTTCTCTTAAAACAAGAGTCTTATGACGTGGCTCGGTAAACTAATTGTTCTAAGAAGATCACATTCTGGCTGCTGGCTTTTTTGGGAGTGCTGCCAAGACTGGCTTGCTGAGATCTGGGATGTATCCTGATCCATAAATGCGGTTCAGTTAGTGTGTTATTATTATTATTCTTTAAAAAATTTTTTCAAACAAATTAAATGTTTTATTTATAACAAACACAACATATGCCTAACAGGCCTATGGCCGGCATCATTTTGATATTTAAACGCCTTATTTAAAGAAACGTTCATATTTTGAACCCGAAGAGTCCAATTACAAAAATAGTGGGATATATTTCGATCACTAATTTTACTTTACTTATCCTTTCCAAACTTTCTTGTGATTGCTAGAGGTTGCTTTTCTCAACCACAGTTTTGCACAGCATAGCTTTTCATGGCACAACTACTGCATTCCAGATCAACTACGTACCACAGCATTCTAAAACTCTTTGAAACGAGAGAAATCGCTCTCCCGCCCTGTGGTGGGGGTGGGGGGGGGGGGGAGGGGGCAATATAAATCTAAGACTTGAGATTAATTGCCACTGTGAGGAAAACCACTTGTAGGCCTACCTTCAGAATATAAATCATCAGCATATTTTGTAAAATGAAATTAGTAATAAAAATAACAAACAGAGCATAATAAAAAAAGTCATAATCAAGGACGCACACTGAGGCCTATCCTAAAGAAGATTGTTATGAATTAACGAAGAATAAAGTGAAATTCAAAAACGATATGGGCTATATAGGCCTATAGAAAAAGCGTGTGAGCAAGGCGTAACGACATCGCAAAAAGAAAAAAAATTACAGAAGGCATTTTAAAACATGGATATTATGAAAGAACAATAAACATTGAGGAGCATTCCCCGACCATAATTCCTGACAATTCCCCAAATATCTTTAAGCGGCAATAACAAAGCCCCATGTAAACGATTTGGAAGTGAACGTGAACGTTATATCCACGTGTTTATGTTTTGCACTTGCACCCATTGACCTCAACTGATGACCCGGAAGAAGAAGCCTTGTTGATATTTCTCGGACAGCTATTTTGGAGGGGTGAAAGGTTTTCAACATCGTCACTTTTTTGTCCAAAAATTTAATAAGTGTGTTTTAATCAACAAAAGTCATATGTATAATATCTCATATATTTTAACGAAAACAATACTACTAAAATATTAGGAATATCACTGTGCATTTTATGTATTACGTCAGATTTGTGTCCTTTTCAATAGACTCGTCCCAGTTACACACACGCACAGCATGACAATGAGGCTGGTGAACATGAAGCAAGAATTTCACATTTTATTATTTCACGCCAGCAGGGCTGACGTGCTCGTATTGCCTACTGAACTCCAGTCATCGAGCATTTACCTGGTTCTTAAAACCGTGCCACTCGCAAGTGCTGTCGCGTCGGGAATTTAACCGACAGTCGGTTTGTTTACATCTTTGTGACACGCGGTATTCGGCCTTGTACGTTTGCTCATTCTATTGTCACTGAGTTATTATCAAGCATGTCAGACAAACAGAAGCAGCCTGAAGACGGCGCGGCCACGGAGGATCACAAAACAGGCGAAGAGGTTCAGTTAAAGAGGACTATCACCCTTTTAAATGGAGTAACGATCATCATAGGGTCTATTATTGGCTCTGGGATTTTTGTCACCCCAAAGGGCGTCTTGGAAAAGTCAGGATCAGTAAGTGGAGCGTATCTGGACCTCTTGCTTACTTAATGCCGTAACTAGTCCTACTCGAGTGTTCTCAGTTTTGTATAGTCATTTTTAAAGTAAACAGGCAACTTAAAAGGTGACATTCTCCACCTGAATCTGCCATAGTATAAACAGTGATCTATAACTGGCATGCATTGCCGTGAACCTTTTTAAAGTCATTTTAGAACGTGTTGTGGTTGTGTGTTGTGTTTTTTCAAGTCCAGCATGTCAATATTATTATGCACTGCATTTTGTATTGAAAATGATCATGCATTAAGCCATGCACATGTTGGCATATGGTGTACCTTGGACGATTACCAAATGGAGAGTTGAGGACAATGCCCCTTCTTTACTCTGCCCCACCACCCCCCTTCAAGCAAGGAATTTTTCAAGGTGCCCAAAATGTGATTTAAAAAAAACAAGTGGGCCTGTGTTTGGGTATGGGGGGAGGGGGACGTGTCAAACAAACCACCCTTTTTGTCAGGAAAAGATCTGCTCTGGGTAATATTTTATTTAAGTACACAAAGAGTTTCATGGTAAAAGGTCCACTTTTTCAGAAAACGACCCCTCACCTTTTACAATGTTGGCTGTGGGCCTGCATACACACACACACACACACGTACAGCATGTCCGAAACACTTGCTCTTATGCACAGGAACATTTGCCCCTCGCACATGCAATCGTTCACTAGCACACACGTACAGTTTATGGAAACCTGCATATGGTGCCTGCAGTAAAAATCTTCAAAACAATATTCAAAGGTACGNAAGGGGGGGGCTGTCATAACTCCTGTTTGTTTTGCATAATGTCCTCCTATCTTTATTTCCGGCTGTTTTTCAGTGTGTGTTAAAAAGTTCCCGCTATATAACGAGAATAAGTCTGTTGGAATTATGCATCCTTGGTTTACCCCTTTTTGGATCTTAAACAAAAAGGCCAGTTTCTTTGCCGATTCTTACTGCTGCTGTCTGTTTCTAGTGCAAGTTTTTGATAAGCTGTGTGTCTTTAGCGTCAAGATTGATTTCTCTGAGCATTCTTATAATTTCTTTCTGTTTCAAGGTGTCAAATGCTTTGAAGTAATCAATAAACCATGGATATAAATCTTGTTGCACTTCGATTGCTCTTTCCGTGAATGATTTAAGCATATATGTAGCGCTTGCTGTTCTTTTATCCTCCATGAATCCTTGAGCACTGTTCTCCAGCTATCTCTGACTGTATATTCTTTCTTGTTCTCATTATGAGCGTTCTCTTAAACAAGATTCTTATGACGTGGCTCGGTAAACTAATTGTTCTAAGAAGATCACATTCTGGCTGCTGGCTTTTTTGGTGCTACCAAGACTGGTTTCCTGAGATCTGGGATGTATCCTGATTCATAAATGAGGTTCAATTAGTGTGTTATTATTTTTTTTTAAAAATTTTCAAACAAATTAAATGTTTTATTTATAACAAAAATAACATAGCCTAACAGGCCTATGGCCGGCATCATTTTGATATTTAAACGCCTTATTTAAAGAAACGTTCATATTTTGAACCCGAAGAGTCCAATTACAAAAACAGTGGGATATATTTCGATCACTAATTTTACTTTACTTATCCCTTCCAAACTTTCTTGTGATTGCTAGAGGTTGCTTTTCTCTACCACAGTTTTGCACAGCATAGCTTTTCATGGCACAACTACTGCATTCCAGATCAACTTGTACGTACCACAGCATTCTAAAACTCTTTGAAACGAGAGAAATCGCTCTCCCGCCCTGTGGTGGGGGTTGGGGGGGGGGGGGGGGCAATATAAATCTGAGACCTGAGATTGATTGCCACTGTGAGGAAAACCACTTGTACCTTCAGAATATAAATCATCAGCATATTTTGTAAAATGAAAATGAAAATAATAATAATAACAAACAGAGCATAATAAAAAAGTCATAATCAAGGACGCACACCGAGGCTCATCCTAAGAAGATTGTTATGAATTAACGAAGAAAAAAGTGAAATTCAAAAACGATATGGGCTATATATAGAAAAAGCGTGTGGGCAAGGCGTAACGACATCGCAAAAAAAAAAAAAAAATACAGAAGGCATTTTAAAACAGGGAGCATTCCCCGACCATAATTCCTGACAATTCCCCAAATATCTTTAAGCGGCAATAACAAAGCCCCATGTTAACGATTTGGAAGTGAACGTGAACTTTATATCCACGTGTTTATGTTTGCACTTGCACCCATTGACCTCAACTGATGACCCGGAAGAAGAAACAGTCGGCCTTGTTGATATTTCTCGGACAGCTATTTTGGAGGGGTGAAAGGTTTTCAACATCGTCACTTTTTTGTCTAAAAATTCAATAAGTGTGTTTTAATCAACAAAAGTCATATGTATAATATCTCATATATTTTAACGAAAACAATACTACTAAAATATTAGGAATATCACTGTGCATTTTATGTATTACGTCAGATTTGTGTCCTTTTCAATAGACTCGTCCCAGTTACACACACACACAGCATGACAATGAGGCTGGTGAACATGAAGCAAGAATTTCACATTTTATTATTTCACGCCAGCAGGGCTGACGTGCTCGTATTGCCTACTGAACTCCAGTCATCGAGCATTTACCTGGTTCTTAAAACCGTGCCACTCGCAAGTGCTGTCGCGTCGGGAATTTAACCGACAGTCGGTTTGTTTACATCTTTGTGACACGCGGTATTCGGCCTTGTACGTTTGCTCATTCTATTGTCACCGAGTTATTATCAAGCATGTCAGACAAGCAGAAGCAGCCTGAAGACAGCGGGGCCACGGAGGATCACAAAACAGGCGAAGAGGTTCAGTTAAAGAGGACTATCACCCTTTTAAATGGAGTAACGATCATCATAGGGTCTATTATTGGCTCTGGGATTTTTGTCACCCCAAAGGGCGTCTTGGAAAAGTCAGGATCAGTAAGTGGAGCGTATCTGGACCTCTTGCTTACTTAATGCCGTAACTAGTCCTACACGAGTATTCTCAGTTTTGTATAGTCATTTTTAAAGTAAACAGGCGACTTAAAAGGTGAATTTCTCCACCTGAATCTGCCATAGTATAAACAGTGATCTATAACTGGCGTGCATTGCCGTGAACCTTTTTAAAGTCATTTTAGAACGTGTTGTGGTTGTGTGTTGTGTTTTTTCAAGTCCAGCATGTCAATATTATTATGCACTGCATTTTGTATTGAAAATGATCATGCATTAAGCCATGCACATGTTGGCATATGGTGTACCTTGGACGATTACCAAATGGAGAGTTGAGGACAATGCCCCTTCTTTACTCTGCCCCACCACCCCCCTTCAAGCAAGGAATTTTTTAAGGTGTCCAAAATGTGATTTAAAAAAAAAAACAAGTGGGCCTTTGTTTGGGTATGGGGGGAGGGGGACGTGTCAAACAAACCACCCTTTTTGTCAGGAAAAGATCTGCTCTGGGTAATATTTTATTTAAGTACACAAAGAGTTTCATGGTAAAAGGTCCACTTTTTCAGAAAACGACCCCTCACCTTTTACAATGTTGGCTGTGGGCCTGCATACACACACACACACACACACACACACACACACACACACACACGTACAGCATGTCCGAAACACTTGCTCTAATGCACAGGAACATTTGCCCCTCGCACATGCAATCGTTCACTAGCACACACGTACAGTTTATGGAAACCTGCATATGGTGCCTGCAGTAAAAATCTTCAAAACAATATTCAAAGGTACGTCATGAGCTAGTTAATTCTTGAGTTCAATAGACTTGTGGTAGCTTAATTGTACCAGTTCATATTCATAATCAGTTAATCACATCAAATGTGCCCCATAAATCTATCTAGCTTTTGAAGGGAGATCCTTTGTAGATGGTTTATATGCATAAAATATGAATAATATAATCTATTATATTATTCATAGTTTATGCTCTGCAGATGGTTTATATGCATAAGATATAAAAAATATTACCTATTATATTTGTTGCAAGACACTTTGTTAATGTAATATATGGGAATAATTTTAAATTTTTAAGGCGGAAGGGGGCCACTTTATTGCCCCCCCCCCCTTCCCCCGAAATCCACTGCAAAGAAATATTTTTTGATAGAGCAACTTTGAACATATTTGGCAGTGTTCTGTACCATGTTTGTGTACCAGTGATGTGGTGTTTTCTAATTCATGGTGATAAAAATGGCAGTGACGGGAACACCATATGGACTGCACTGGTGTCCTGAGGTTACTGGTAGAAATTATAACCATAAAACAGTTTGTCAAAAACTTAAAAGCCTACTACCCACAATGGTATAGGAATCCACTGGCCTGCAGCAGAAACAGAGGCCAGGTACTGACTAAATTTATAACATTTTAATGACCTGGCTTCAATTTAACTGGCGTTTGGAAGGGGGATAAATATTTATGTCCCAGGTTGTAGTACAATAGGATGTTAGGTCATGAATCTTAAGTTGTAAATGCACCACATGATATAAGTGTATAGCATTCTTGCATGAAAAAAGTAATTGTCCTCATTCAGAAAAAATGACAGTAGGCAGTGACTTGCTGGTATTTTGTGAAAATGCTGTGGGAAAGTTTAGGGAAAGGGGGAAGTTATGTGCTATGTGTTTATTTATTCATGACAGTGGAAAAAAGACAGTAAACCTATTACTGTACATGTAACAGCATCAATCATGAAGGTGTTGCTGAAAAAAAAAAGATTCTTTAGCATGTTTCTAATGCATGGGCCTTTCATCTGTTTGGTTGATAAGTGTTTATCTGTCTTTTAGGACCAACTTTTATAACACCTGTAGGAAGAAGAATTTAAATGCACTGAATACCATTTTCAGTTAGTCACTATTCTTAAAGTGGTACTTGATTGCACCAGATCTGACCAGGTTTGTTTTGTAATCTTTTCTTTGGGATATCAATCTAAAGTTTGCAAACTAAAGTAAGGAATAAAAGGTAATAATAAAGAGTAGACCATATTGTCTTTGTAGGGTCAATCCAAAAATAGCAGTGACGGGATATTAATTGAGTCAAATCATTGAATCAGTGATGCTAATATTTTGTGTAACTTTCACTAAATTCTGACTTATCCCAGTACTTCTGCTGTTTTATAACGTAGTGTGGAAAAAAAAAATGAACAATAAATATTCATGTATAAATTTCTGCAAAAACCATTACAGTGATTTTCAGTTCATTTAAAATGTGTCTGCTACTGAACATTCAAAAACAGGAAACACACTCACATTAGTGGTTTGGAAAACAAAGGCAAAACATTAAACTTGAAAATAACCCAGGCACTTTTTAGGGACCAGTTAGAGTATTTTTGAAAGAACTGTTGGCCAGACATGACCTCAGCTGCTGATTAATATATATCACAGCAAATGAATATAGGTACAGCCCCTGCATCACAAAAGATCTTTAGAGCAAAATTGCCCAGACCTTTAGATAATATCTTTTTTTCTACTCATGATCCAATCAGAAGTGGAATTTTAGTCTAATTAAATGAAAAATCATACTTGTTTTCCAACGAGAAAAACGTGGCTAATGTTTCTAACAAATACTTGCATCATTTTGGTGAAGAGACATATATTATAACTTTATTTTGAGTAGTGCTAGCATTTTTTTTCTTATCCAAATCACTATATTTTCATCACTTTTTTCTCTGAATCAATGGTTAAATTTTGACTAAACAAGTCAAATCAAGCCTATTTTTAGCCAATTTAAGTCAGTTTTAGTATTTGGCTAAATAGATGAGTGTAAGCGCAACCCCATATATTCAATGAAAAGATGGAGATCATCGTAGAAGTTATGCTCAATATATTGCAATTGGATAATGGTTTGAGCATCTGTTGTTTGCATGGTCACATGCCATGGTACTTGCCCCACAAACAAACTGTTAAAATGCTTATTAGTATAATCTCTAGAAATAATCATTATATTCAATAGTTCTATATGATATGGATTGTTGCTGCTTACTAATTTATGTTAGAGGTGACATAGATACATTATAAAGATGAAAGAACGTATTATGTCAAGAATGAATTTTTCAAAGTTATTTCAACTGAGAACCATGCAGGTTCAAATCCAAATACAAATCAAAGTTTTCGTAAAGCCCACATGGTGCCATTTAATATTAGAAAATGTGTGAGAACACGTACTAGTATGTTAATTGGGTGTAACTTTTTTTAAAAATTATAAGAAGCTTTATATATGCACCACAAAAGTCTTCTTAGAATACAAAGCAATATTTATAAAATGAACACTCAAGACATGGGTCAGTTTGTACTGTTGTGCAATAGACTGCATTGCATGTGCATGTTGAACTTATGTATAAAACAACTAGAAAAAATATGAGTGGATAATTTGACCTGTTCTCCAATGCCCTTCAATTAATTGGAATGGCACCATAAAACATGAATGGCTTCCCAAAATGGCTGACAGTTAGGCTTCCTGATGTTTGCTGTTTCAACAGTAGTATCCCTGTTTATCATTATTATGTGTATTATTATCTGACCTGAAGGCAGTCATAACCATTACTTCATTACTGAAAGGTAACTTACTCGTATAACAGGTTCTTGATGTGTAGTTCTGAACCAACACCTGCCCTTTCACTAAAGGTGGGCTTCCAGTTGGTTGTTGTTCTGACAGTATAGACTTGTTACTTCCTCCGAGGAAGAAGACTTAAGGTGTCCCTTCCGGGATTCGTGCCAAATCAAATTTTCAATGTGAAAATAATTTCATTGGATCTCAGTTTTTGATAGTTAAAAAAGTTTTCATTTATGATAGATCCACATATTTGATTACCTGTTGACAGTTTCATCTGCCAATTTGACAGACTTGGTCACAACTCACCTGCATAAAACTTCTATTTCATTGAAGGCTGCACAATTCAAAGATTACTTTTATAGAGGTAAACATTGAGAGAATTGTGATGCAGGTAATGGTTTTTGCATCTCTCTCAAATGCAAATGAATTAACTGACACACATTAGGGCAGACAGATGAGAGAAAGGGAAAAAATGAAATACAAATTATATTCACTTGTGAACTATGCATTCAATAGTATAATCTATCCATTCCTTTTTGGAGGTGGTGGGTTTCACAAATGAATTTGAGAAGTTGGTCTTAACCTTAATATCATAACTTTAAATCTGTTAATTAAGGTTAAAACTGTAGTACTTCAGTACAATACATGCTGAACTAAAATATTGGATTTTTTTTCATTCCTTAAAACAGGGACAATATTTCATATTGGACTTCTTCTGATTTAAGTACACAAAATTTTTGGTCTTAAAATATAATTAGCTCTTTTGTGAACTGAATTTAACATTATCCAGCGCAGTAACCAGCGGCTGTTAACAGCCACCTGTCTTTCTTCATAATGGCCATAAATCCTGTGTTCTCCATTATCATGTGACAGTGGTGTGGTCAGTCCTGCTCTTTCAGACACCTGTCCAGGGGCATACTGACCAACACCTGCTATGGGGCGTACTGATATCTGCAGTCCATTTAGCCTATAATGACCATTTCACCACCTTTTCAGATTGTATGGGCATGGTATGGTTAAGAATGGTTTCAACTTGTCAAAACTGGGGTCTTTTACTATCCTGAGTTTTAGGTTTTACTTATATCTAGGTCTGCAGTTTAACATGTAAATTAATGACCATTACACCACAATTTACACTCTGCTCAGTGGGGCACAGGATGGTTTCGTTTAGACTTCGTTAGGGGGGCGCCTTTGACGTAAGTGGAAATGGCAGAGGAGCGTCCATTAACCTCTGAAATTCGGAGTGAAATTGAAATTAGATTTAACTGTGGCTGTCTGATCTGCCTATATCTAACTATATGGTCAGGGAATATTTACATAAATTTATATGGTTATAATTATTCCCACATGTCAAAAGTAAAGAGCATGTTACCTGGAAGTGTGTGTGTGTGTGTGTGTGTGTGTGTGTGTGTGTGTTATCGCCCAGCAGGGTACAAACAATAACAAATTGTTTCAGTCCCAGGAAGGGAGGATGATACATTTTAGATGATATGTATCTGAACATATGGGGTCATTTCTTTTCTATCCACATCATTATTCTCCATAGCAAAATTGTGATATCACCAGCATCGCAACAGCCCAGCATTTTTGATTACCTGCATCTACAGTATATTAATTCCCTCGCATTATTTTACTTTTGTTCCCTTCTTTGGTTTTTGAATGATGATTTGAAAAATTTATCACTTTCAAGTCCTGTTATATACAGAAAGGATTTGAAATAAAGAATTCTTTTGTTCTTTTGTTTCAGATTTTTGTTTATTTATTTAATAATTTTTCATTGATTTGTTTTATGTTTTGTTCTTTTGTTTTGATGTTTTTGTTTGTTTGTTTATTGGTTTGTTTGTCTGTTGTTATGTACATGGAATCATGGTGAGCAAACCTAGGTGTAGTAGGTGGCCAGAACTGTGTAATGTGGTGGAGTACTCCCCTGGTAATAACACACCTGTAGATCATTGCTCTCAACACCTGCAGGATGGGCTGGTTACCTGGAAGAATGTAGTACACAGAACAATTACTATATGATCTGTTATACTATCACCTGTCTGTTCTACTTCCTGCTGTCGTTTAGTTTTGGAATAAGAAACTGGTGTTTGCAATGGTTAAATTAGTTACAGGCTGATTGAGGTAACAGGAGATATAGTGCATGAGGCCTGTTTCATACTTAGAAAATAAAGATAAATTTTGTTGAATACCTATTCAGTGGAAAATGTATAAGTCAAGGATGGAGGGGAGTTATGGGTTTGATAGAGGGCACAGTGGGTTAAAGGGTAAACACCATGGCCCCCTCTGACACCCCCACCCCAACCCAAGCCCCCCACCCTGGTCCCAACACTATCACCACTGCCAGTCATCTTTAATGTAGTCTTCTGTGAAACTGGAAAATTTTCAGCAATAAAATTAAGTTCTAATATTTGTCAATAAAACACGCAAAAATAAGTTTTAACCAACAACTACCTAAAGCAAAGCATTTAAATCCTAGATCGAAGTTGCAGAGGTATGATCAGTAGCTTTAGAATGAAGATTAATCAGTAGCTTTTAACACATGATGCTACTTTTAATTATCATGTTACCATGTATAAAATGTCAAGATCATGACTCATTATTTCAAAGTAAGCCTCTATCCCCGCCTCTGATAAACAGAGATGTTTGATGTTTTTCTTGGGTCTTTTTCAGGTTGGTCTGTCCCTGATAATCTGGACGGCGTGTGGATTTCTCTCCCTGGTCGGAGCTTTGTGTTATGCTGAACTGGGTACAACCATAAGCCGCTCTGGAGGAGATTATGCATATATTTTTGAGACTTTTGGACCACTCTGTGCTTTCTTGCAATTATGGGTAAATGAATGCTTTGATACAGTTTGAGGTTGATGCAGGAAAAATCATAGTGTTATTATTAGATTTTCCTTGAATTTTGAATCCAGAGTAGGTTTATACCAGGAAGTTGATGAAAATTTTGGAATGAAAACTGAGATTACATTTGATATTTACATTAAAGCTCAGTTGAAATATAAAATTCAATGAAGAAGATAGGTAAATGTATCTACTGTCATTGTCATTTTTCTTTTTTTGAAATGAAGAAAAAGATCAATATTTAGTTTAATTCAAAGAATGATGATTTTGGAAGATGGGTTGTTAATTGAGTCCAGATCTATAATACAGTTTTGTATTGATTCACATTGTCATGAGAACATCCTCATTTTACTTAACAACATGAGGCATGATTCAAAATTAGGACTTGAGGCTTAAAATTAGGTTAACTCAAAGTTCTAGGTCAACTGGGTACATGTATAAGAGTTAAGACAATCTTTAGGTCCAAGTTCCTTTGTGACACCAGTCCCAGCCCACTGACAGCAGTGTAACAGCCTGTTTTAACTAGTCTGTATATTTTGCCTGTCCCCAGTAATTTGCCTTGATTCTATGCCAATCAATACATTAATCACAGCACCATATCCTATCAGCTATGGGCTGTATTAGAAGTAAAGAGAAGACACTTACTATGTGGGAGGATCAATTTGCCAGTAATAGCAGTGCATTTTAGGTGCGGGTCTGGTTTTTACAAAATTATTTTAGACTGAAAATTGGTCTTAGCTGTAAGCCCCAAATTTTGGTCTGCTTCAATTCAGAATAAATTTGTAGTCCATTAGATTTACCATTAGTTCAAAAAAGTATAGGAGCTATTTGTTTCATTATAAAACTGGTGTAGTACATATTTCATTTATTTAGACTACGACTGATTTATCTGGTCAAAGTCTACTGGATTTTACTATTAAAGTTTAGACCAACTTTCAGTCTGAAGTTCTTTGTTGGTATGGAATATGTCCCTGGCATTATTCCTTTATTCTCAGTTAAAGCCGCATTCACAACAGAGTTGATTCGCAGATCTGCAGATCAAATATGGCTGACGGTGGATCTGTTAGTCTGCAGATCAACTCTGCTGTAAATGCCGTCAAAGAAACTTCAGGGTGAATATGTATAAACTTCACTCTGTCATCATACATCCACCAGCATAAGCTATTGCTTTTTGATTTGTAAAGTTTTTTTGTAAAGTTTATTTTTGATTTATAGGAATATGGGAATTTACATGTAAATTCAAGAGCGCCAATGGATTGTTTCTGTGGAACGCACGACAAGATAATTGCTTGCACTGCAGATGCTACAAAATACATTCCATGTTTTGGAAGTTTTACAGGAAATTAGTTGAATCCAGTGCATTTATATCATTTTAACCTCTTTTTTGATGAATTTCATCTGTAATTGTCAATATTTATAAAAAAAATGTATCTGGTCATCTCATCTTGCTAAAAATTAAATTATATTCAATTCAATTTCAATTCAATTTATTTCTGTACTGGTACATAGATTGTCATGACCTTGTACAATATGATATACTAATGACGATACAATACAGTTAGTGCATTACCATCTTTATATAATGGACATACGTATCAGTAAAATTACTCATAAAATATTCTATCTAAGCAATGCGATAAACCTTGGTGTGATTTTAAATTTACCATAAACATACTATAAACATGTTACACAAAAAGAATATGTTTAAACTTAAAACCAAGGTTACATAGCTGTTTAAAGCCAGTTTGATGACATGGATAATTACGACTAATGACAATTACATAAGACAGATAAGTAAATAACTTACACAGATATAAATATTGTGCCATGTTCAGTCCCACTGCCGAGTTACTTCTCACAACAGTGGGACCATACACTGACATTTTAAGGGGGACAAGTGGGACAAAAAAGCATTTTATATATTTAAAGTCCTTTTCAGTTAAATCTAATTGTATTACAAAATGTATTTTTAAACCAAATCTTTTTCAGGTAAATCTCATCATCATTCGTCCAACTGCTCAGGCTATTGTAGCTCTTACCTTCGCCAACTACATTCTCCAGCCTTTCTTTCCCACATGTGTGCCACCGGATGTGGCTGTGCGGCTACTGGCAGCCATGTGTATAAGTAAGTACTGGCAGCCATGTGTATAAGGAAGTACTGGCAGCCATGTGTATAAGGAAGTACTGGCAGACTGGCTCTACATATTTATCTACAAAGCAAAGTGTGTGTGTGTGTGTGTGTGTGCATGTGGGATGTCGTGTGTGTGCTTGTGCATATTTATATGTGTGCAATTTTGGACAATTATTGTACTCTACACCACTACAACCACTACTTTTATGCACCCACAGCACTATCAAATAGAGAGTGGAATTTTCTTAAAATTTTAGTTGTGGATAATTTTGAAAAATTGAAATTAGATGTCAAGACTCATTTTTAATCCATCAGACATTAGAGTTTGTAGATATATTCACACTTCAGTGATTATTCTGTCTTAACTCTAATTTGAAAAAAAAATCATTCTACTGGTATAATATGTACCTGACAGTCATGCATGTAGTTTTGTTTTTCTACAACTACATCCTCCAGACATTGTTCCCCACCTGCATGGTGGCCACCTGATGAGGCAGCATGACCACTGGCGACTAAATTTGAAAAATTGTCAGCTTACTGGTATATAATTTGTATATGTCACTCATACATACCATTGTTGTTCTATAACCATAAACATACCAGACAGTTGTAAAATTGTACATCTTTGTGGCAAACATTTATCTTGGTACTCACAATGAATGTCTCTTAAGTGTACCATTAATTGTTATATATAGAATCTGATGGTTTTGTATCGGAGAATCATGTTCTAGATGTAGATAAAGCATAACAAGGAAACTTGAGGTAATATGTTGGCTTGACTGGATGTGGGATGTGTATGAAGGAAAAAGGTTCTATGAGTTTTTTCTGTGTGTTGGAGCCGGAAGCAGAGAAGTGTGTGTGTGTGTGTGTGTGTGTGTGTGTGTGTGAGGGGGGGTGGGGGGTTGGGGGCAGGTGTTCCAAAAGCTACTGGTATTTACCACAGAATGTAGAAGTTCTTAATGAGAAGGAAGTGCAGTAAGTTAGTGCTGCACTTGTGGGATATCATAGTGCCTTGTGGTCTGTACCTGCCTATTAAAACAACATTATACAGGTTAAAAAGAATTACTTACTAATAGCTTGAATTTAGCTCATGAAAAAATGTTGAACAACTCTATTTTCCCCACATCAGATATATAGAAAGCCAGACTGGAAAATGGAATTTGAAATATTTGTAGGATAGGAAAGTCAGGCTTGAAAAAAAAAAAAAAAAAAAAAAACAGAAACTGAATGAAGATGGGGTTATTTTAGATGTACCCAGGTCAATTGAAAGGCATTTGTTAAAAACATAATGGCCTATTGTCTTCCCTTTTTATTGGAAGCACTTTAAAGCAACCCATTTCAGAAATTTGGGACTTAGTACAAAGTAAGTCTTTAGGAACTTTTTTGATCATAGAGCAGGGGTGGATTTAGGGCGTCTTCTGGGTCTTCCGGAAGACGGTCAGATTTTCAAGTTTTTTTACATTGAAGGTTATCTAGTTTTTTCTGTCGGAAGACAGTCAAAAGTGAAGAACCGATCAACAAAGATAATTTGGAAGATGTCAGAATATATCTCTGAATCCGCCCCTGTAGAGGAAATAATTATTAATGTAATACCTTTTTACCATGTATTACCTTTTACACACCCACTGATTGTGATAGATTCGAGACAGAAGTTCAGATTTTTTCTTTTTTCTTTTGCATAATTATTCAACTTCAGTTGATTAAAATCACTCTATCCTTTTTGAAAAAACCCTTTCTCCTTATCAAGATGGAGCTGTGCTTTCACATGAAACATGCACTGATAACCTATTGTATGCACAGACAAGTTTTCTTTGGGTTCCTGATAACCTTAAAATACTATTATTTTAATCACCTTTACAGGATCTGGTTCCACAGAAGACCCAAAGACTGAGAGTTGGTTTTTATTTTTAGATCAAAATTACTTGGCAATGTCTTGTTTGATCCTAGATGGATGTTTGTGCTCTACTGTAACAGTAGTTATAATATTGATTATTGATTCTTCACTTTGCCTGCAGTTCAAAAAGATATATTTTTAATTTTGCCATTATTGACCAATAATTGTACATGGCTGATCAAATCTACCACCAAGAATAGTTGTTCCAGGCTTGTCCAACCAGTGATATTTAACTTTTATGAAATATTGGGACTGTTTTTAAAGGAAAAATGGCCTATGTTTAATAAGACAAATAGTAACTTCATTTTAGTTGACTTATTTCGAATAATCCTGAACTAAAAAGAGCCACATTTTATATCTCAGAACTGAGACTGGCTTTCAGTTGTAGGCTATTTGATGAAACCAACCCCAGAGGTTACTTTTGCTTTTATCTTGATAAAGCAGACGTACTGTTCCGTTTGGGTTATTTTATCAGTTTGGGTGCTGTCTCTCAAACCCCTGCCCTTGTAGTGGAGATAACCTTATATCATGTTACCTGGGCATTCAGGGGTCTGCCTTTATATTGATAAGCTGCATTGAGGTATTTCATCAGATTTTGGGAACTCTAGGGTAATTATTGAACCACACTTTATTTAAAAGTTAGGTATCATTGTTAAGACAACTTGATAGGCCGTTTTAACATAAAATTAGAAAATTACTAAAGTAATACAAAAGTATTAAATACTTCACTTTTTTTAGCTGGGTTGATTTTTTGAAAAAATTTTGACTTTATCAGTGCCATTTATTTGATATTTGTGCACTTGAACTTACTGTAGCCTCTCAGGAAGATTTCACTTTCTTATTTTATGAATCATAAATCCAATGCTTGATGAACAAAATTTTAACAAAAATGATGCTCGTTATTCCAGTACAACAATCCACTGCTTTATGAGTAAAGCTGTTAACTAACAAATTTACCTCCCTTGCGGAGGTAATAACTCAGTCAAGTGTTAATATCTTTACTGATGTTTGCAAACCCATTTGAGAGAAAAGTGACACTGACGAAAAGACTTCTACACCAGCATCCCTGTAGGTCTGATCTGTTTCAATCTGTTTCTGTGTAGCCACCTTTTCAGTGCCCATTATGTACATTATAAACCTTGTAGAGAGTTGGGATGTATTCAGTGCAGAAATAATTATAGAGGAGATGATGTACTTGCTATCGGAAATACTAAGCAGCATGAAAGAGAGGTTATTAACCGTTAAAACAGTTCATGTGCACTGAAAAGAACCTCAGGTGGGCTGGGATAACATTGCAAATGTATTGTCTGTCTTTAAAAGAGTCAAGAAAAAATGTCAAGGAAAATAATAACCTAATTGCATTTAGCTTCAAGCACCGCTCCCTTTCCTGATATCTTCATCCTGAGTTTCATAGTTTCTTTGAAAATAAGGGACGATTCCCACAGATATTTAGGCGCGACAGACGCTTTAGCCCGCTAAGCTGACAGTAATCTAGTGAGACTCCCCAAAGGGATAGATCAATCTAAAATCTGTGGGAATGGGGTCTTACTGGGAGCGAGAGGAACTCAGCAGAGCAGGTTTTTTTTTCTATAACTTTATCTTTTGGTGGATCTTGACAACAGGAAACACAGGGTGTTTCAAGCTTAGTCAAATGTTTTGTACTGCTGTGTGTACGCAGTGACATCTGGCAGTAGAGTATTTTAAAAAGGGTTTATGGCTACCATCTACCAGGGTGGCAGATTATATACTTTTAGGGTAAAACGGAAAATGACCGTCTATTTATCTAGAGACATATCTGTGAAGAATCAATCTCTTGCCCTGGTAGAGGGTAGTTTATGACAGAATTATCCTTGTGGCACTGCAGTGTAGGAGACAGTTTTTAAAAATAGTTATTCCCAAATTTCAGTTCTCTTTTCAGTTTTTGTCTTTTGTCTTACTGTACGTATGCAGTTCCTTCTTTGAATACCCATTTTTTTTCACATGTGCCTGTACTTAAAATATGGTAATATTTATTTAGTATCAGGCAGATTAATTGTTGGTTTGGAGATAGTCAGGGTGATAAAATATTCCAGTATGAAATTTTCATGATCATTGTATTACACAGTGTCTGTCACTGAGATCATGTGTGAAACAGATCTGTGGTCAGTTATTGGATTGTGGTATTTCTTTTAGAAAAAAAATGGACTGTTTAATAAAATTAGTTCAGGACTTGATAGATATCCAAGTGGATGGTTTGTTTGAGCCCCTCCCCCCCCCCCCCCCCTCCTCAAAGTGTTTGTACCATGTATAATGTGTGGTTAGAGAGATCAATACAAATCATGTGTATAAACTGATGATTCAGATGAAAAGGTTTGTGTGTTTCTGATGCAATGCTTCCTCAGTTATTACAGTTGGATCGTATTTAAGGACGGCATTTGTTGTGAGAGAATTGGAGAGAAATCTTTGAGTAATAAGGCAGAAAGAGTGTATAGAAAAAAAAAGGAAAATTGTGTGGCATATTTCACATTTTAATAACTGTTTCATTTTGTCATACGTCCTCCGCATGAAAAGTGATGTATTACTTAACAGAAAATGTAACCCCCCCCCCAAAAAAAAAAATCTGTTGCCAAATCTTTTGCATGACATTTATTGACATTTATTGATCATTGGAGAGAAAAAATACTAAAGTTTCAGGAAATAAAGAGAAAACTGCATGCTGATGCAATGTACAATAAGGTCAGATGAAATTTACATATATAGATACGTGGGAGACAGAAGTGCTGAAGGTATATGATGATGCAATGTAACAAAAAAGGGAAGTTTTACTATATTTGGCTTAAAATGAGCTATAGATGTAATAAAATTGCATATTTGTCTTGATATATGTGCTGTTGTACAGTATGAATATTGAGAAATTGGGCAGTGAATTTTTAGATTTAAAAATGCAGTGCACATACTTCAAAATGTCCCTTATTGACTCTATTAACACAATTGTTTGCATTAGTATTTGAATTTTTAGTGTCAAACACTGGAGTCCATGTATTTGGACATGCATATTATCAAATTATTCCTTGACATTGAACTGAATTTAAATGTCTGTGTGATAATAATGCAGAAATGCAAGGTTTACCAATAAAAAATAAATAAATAAATAAAACATCATGGTAATTTGCCAACAATAGACAAATTAAACCTGTGACATGGTTCTATAAATTTTAGGTTTATCGGTTAACAGGCAAAATCTAGAGTGACTTATTGCATGTAGTGGTGGTGCTGCAGTACAATGTATTTGCTGTTTCATTTCTGAATGACAGCTGCACTACCTCTGGCTGACATATTCTATGGCTTTCTGTTGACATATGTGTGATTCTGTTGACAAATATGTGATTCTGTAGACAAATGTGTCTAGCTGTAGAGAAAGTATGAATGGAACTTGAAGCTGTGCACCTGCAAACAGTGTACTATTGGCATGGAAAAAAAGCACAATACATAATTGATTCAGTATGTTGTTTTTATGTCATTGCCAATATTACACATTAATAAATGATAAAATCATAACCCCATTTTTGCTTACATGATATGGGTATATGTCTCCATTAGTCAGACTTGTCAAATATGATGTGGCTTAGGGTGGATGTAAACCTTATTGTACCACCAGCGTAGGAGCTGGCGGTACACATGGTTTTAGTCCCGACCCGTATGTTCCGCCGGCTCCTGCGGCTCCGCCGGCNCATTGCTTTTAATATAACGAACGGTTTTACGCTTTTGGTTACAGCTGTGTTATATATTCGACTTTATATCGTCGTGCGCCAAAGCATGAAAACGTCGGCTGCATTAGATCCTCATCGTAAATCGGAGAAGAAAACAACTATTACGCTTGGACTGTTGTTGTCAGCCTTAATACTTTTTTGGGCACCAGGTATTGCCAATATAGCCATCATTCACGCGATGAAGAAATTAGAAAAAGGATCGGAGATAGAGTATATTTTATTCATTGTAGTGCGCATCAACAGCATGTGTCTTTTGCTCAACTTTTTCCTGGATCCTATCATCTACGGAGCGCGTTTTAAAGAGGTTCGTCGTGGTTATAGGATTCTGTTTCGATGTTGTCAGCGTGGATCACGTAATGACAATAACACGGAGAACCAACGTTTTGCTCTCACGAACACCACAACAGCAACATCCATCACTTGTATCAGCAGTCTTTCAGAAAAAGAGCAGGAGACTAAATAAACGAGGTCTCTTTTTCATGACATTTCACACTGTCTGAGAGTGCACCTTCAGAGAGTTACTCCATGGGCTTAAAG
>NW_019773570.1:690411-700860 GCF_001039355.2 Lingula anatina | reverse complement strand
AGATAACAAAATATTATTTTTATTTCTTTTTTGCATTCCTAAAGAAAAAATGGCTGGCCAATACTCACCCCCAATTTCGTTAGCTGAAATAGATGCTATATCCAATTTGAAAGAAGGCATAAAGAAGTTACGAGAGTTAGGGATAGATCACGCTGGTGTGAAGAACAAGGACGACGTAGTCCTCAGATTGAGAAAATTCTTGAAACTACATGGTGTAGGTGTGGCTGAGGACCCACTGAATGTAAGTTTAAAATGCTGTAGGTAATAATTCATGATATCCGTTCTCACTTCGCTTTTTATAGATTTAATCAGGCCTACAACTTAACATATGCTATATATTAGTTTTAATTCACTACAAAATCTAAATGAGGAGACAAACGAAGGATATTTAGAGGCCGTTCGTAGTCAAAATATTTCTAAAAAGTGGACTTCCATCCAAAACCTGACTGGAAGTCAAATTTTGTAAATGGTCGCTTTATTTTTCATTTCAGGCCGCTGAACTAATGGCAGATGCCTTGGAGGAAGATAAAGAGACAAGAAAACAGCTACAGCAATTATACAAAGACACGATTGAGTATATTTCTGGTTTACCAGAAAGGAGACGTGATGACCTAAATCAAAACATTCCGCGAGTGGTAGAAAGATTAAGTGAAAGCATTGGAGAACTCTCTAAAAGCGAAAGTGGAATTTTAGTAGCAGGTATATCTGAATGATTAAAGAGGGCTTTACATCCCCAGAAATGCACTGCATGACGTCACGCTTAGCCCACTGCGCATGCGTGCACTTTTAATGAGTTGCTAGATTGCCATAGGAAAATGAATGGGTTCGCGATTCGTGGGTAATTGACAAACTAGCGGCCTGATGCCGATAGACAGCAACGCTGTACTATGCTTCAAGCAACTCCTGACCAAATATCGCTAGGGTTTTTTAAAAATTCTGTTGTACACACGTACTAAGAAGTTTGCCGTGTATTGTTTAGCCTACCCTCAGCAAAAAGCACATATTTTCAGAAATAGTGATTTTAGACGGCAGATTCACTCAGAAACAAAGGCAAATTAATTCGTTGCCGATAGCACCAGCAGATAGCAGCACCATACAGAGTCTGATTAAAAACTTTCGTGGCAATTGAAGAACTTTTACCACTGTACAATGGAGTCCAAAAAAAGCACTTGGCATAAATGTGAAACTGCCCAGTGCAAGGCCAAGAATTCAATCGTATTTTCAATCATATTATCAGATTCTTCATAAATTGACTTACAATATCACTACTCAGTATTTAACTAATCTCTTAATCCAAAATTCCTATCATCATTTTTAAATAATAAATAATAATGCAAAATTCTTCTTTCAGATTGCTATTTATTTTAAATTTTAATGCTGCAACTGTTCCAAAATAATCTTGTAGTAAAGGAAAAATGCAAATAAGAAGTGGAAAACCAATTTTACCCACATTATTAAATTATTTGAATATAAAAAGAATAAGATCACGATTTGACAAATTAAAATAATCTTTCATTAACTCTTTCATGAATAACATATTAAACAAAATTAAAGTTATAAATTAGTGGTAATGGCTTATTCTGGAAAATATGACCTCTGCACATCATCAGTACCTGACTTGGTACAGTATAGTTACTACTTGGATACAGAGTTAGATTTAATAATGTAACAATAAGAACAATATATATTACAATAAACATCTCTGCACATGTCAGACGCTTGTTACCATGAACTAACACTACTTGACAATGGGCTGAGCACTTATCACAGAGTCTGTGTGCGATGCCATTGTTGTGCTGTGATTGGCTTGTTGAGTCACGTGAAGCCCTACTGTAGCGCCCTCGCGTATCGCGTGAATGCTGCGCATTTCTGGCCATGAAGCTTTTAAACATGATTGATCAGAACAATATCTGCCATAGTGGCCCCTTTAATTTTCAAGTTCTTAGTCGAGAGTTAAGACTTAGCCCTGCCATGATGAGACAACTGTAGACCTACATGTATTTTTAATCTAAAACATCTTAAAATTAGGTTTTAACTATATGAACTCTATATGACTTGTGCCATGACTTGCGATATTCTGCTTTTTAGCCCATGCCAGCCCATTCTCCTACGATCTGTCAACTGGCATTTGTTTACATTAGCACACGACTGTGTAAATTCGCGATCATGCATTAATATTGATTTTGCATAATAATCGGACTCTTTGCTATAACATTTCAGTATTTGCCATATTTCATTCATATATATAATTCAGGTGAAACCGGTGCTGGCAAGAGTTGTCTGTTGAATCTACTCCTTGGGGAAGATCTTCTTCCAACGGATTTCTTCAGTTGTACAGCAGTGTTGTGTGAATTAAGGTACGGCGACCAAAGGAAGGCTGTTGCACATTTCTGGGACACCAGTTTACAACCTGTTACCTTGGACCTGGAAGTGCCAGATCCTCTTAAGGTTTTGAAGCCTTACATATTCCAGGAAGAAGGACGAGGGAAGAAGGAATTTCCATACAACAGAGTCCAGTTATTTTGGCCTATCCCTCTGCTCCAGGTAACATAAGTTACGCGTTGACAAATTTTGGGAGACCCTGAAGCAATATTAAACGGCACTTATTTCTCAAAGAATGATATATCGTTAAATTAGTTCCATAAAAAGTATTAATCGTACCCACATATCTCTGAAAATAAAGATTTCGTGGCGAAATGTCCGTCACATAAAATATTTCCCTTCTCAATCAGTATAATGAAGCAAGACAAATTTCAATGAAAATTTAGCATGCATTTCTTACAAACAGGCTATCAGTTAAATGATGTTGCAAGGGCTTAAGAAGTTCATAATTTATTCACGTATGTAAAATCTATTTCATATTAAAGGCATCTAAAAACATTTATTTACAGGGAGGTGTCTACATCATGGACAGCCCGGGTATAGGAGAGAGTGAAATGATGACAAAACTTACAAAGAGTTACTTGGCCAAGGCATTTTCCTTCATCTACGTCATCAACAGCATGGTGGCCGGAGGAGTGCAAGAAGATAGGGTAATATGGATTGCAAAGTTTATTTGTTTGAACATTTTAGGTGGATGAATAAGGGTAACGGGGATGCAACTTTGACCTTTTTCCTAAAACATTTTACGTTGATGAATAATTAAGCTAAGTAGAATGGTACAGGTACGGCTGCAACTTAATCTCTCTTATAGGATAAAGGGGTTTTAACTTAAAGTAAGTTAAGAAGTAAGTGATGACGTCGGTTTAGATAAATAAGGTTTTCTCTATATATAACTTTTTAAGAGATGAGCTTTTTGGGCAGCTCCAGATCAGTCGTAAAATTCAGCCAGTTTTGTGCTAATTTAGTTTAATGGTGTTTTTAATGTCTAATGTGTTCGAAATTCCGTGTCATTACATTTAACAACTTTTTTGTTTTGTCTTTTAAGTGTCAAAGCACCAAAATAGCAAAGGGTTATTACAGAGCATTATATACATATATTGCAATTTTCAATTTCTAAACTGTCTTGATTTGTCTTAAATCTCAGCCCATACTTTCCAAGAGCACATTTCCATCGAGTTTGAGGTTATTTTTCAATTTCAGCGAGTGTAAACCGAAAAATTAATCTGAGAACGGAGATTCCGCGTTTTGTGTAAAGTGATTTTTCTCTTAGGAATAAGGTTTTGTCAGTTTTGAAAAAGACAGAGAGAGAGAAAATAAGAATTTCGACGCAAAACACAAAAGGTACACCACAGTAGAAAAGAACATGAAATATTATACACTGTTCACCTCAAAGGATGAAAATAAGAGATGCCTTTGGATGGTGCCTTATTTTGTTAAAAAATATCGGGCAAACCAGGCTCATACATATTGTGCACTGAGGGAGGAGTACGCTAAAAATATGCGTTAACTCGTCAAAATTTGCGTTTACTAGATGACAAATACACATAAAATAAATGAATTGTTTTTGTTTCTTCATTAATATGTATATAAACTGCCTATCGGAAAAAACATTGTAAAAACATTGTAAAATATAAAGATAAAATGTCATATAAATAGAATAAAGCAAACGTTTATTATAACTTTAAAACTACTATGTCTCTATACCTATTTCTGGTTTGTCAAATTAATTGCAATAGTACACACCATATCATTCCCATTCTGAAAGAATTGCACTGGCTGCCTGTGAAGCAGAGGATTGATTTTAAAGTGTTTTAACTTACCACGGCGGTCCACACATTTTTATACTGATAATGATCTTATTTTAGAACATTCTGTTTTAGAGAAGGGGTGCCTCAAAAGTTTTGGAGATCGTGCTTTTATAATCTACGCCCCAAAAGTGTGGAATGCCCTACCAAATATTATTAGAAAAACAGAAGACTTTGACAATTGTAAATCTCTTTTAAAGACCCCCATTTTTAATTATATATATATATATATATAATTTTTTAATAAGATTGATTTTAGTAGTGGAATTTTAAATGGTTTCCAATGAGTGCTTTAGTCATTTTAATGATTTTAGTATATTAGCCATTATTGTGAGGCGCCTTGAGATAGAATGTAAGGCGCCATATAAGAATCTTATCATTATTTTTATTATTATTATTAATTTCTTTGGAGATTATTACGGAGGTATAGCTATCTATGAAGATCCACGTGATCTGATGGCAAGCACAGATTCAAGAACTGTGATAACTGCTTTTTGGTAGTTAAATGGAATTTATTCTTTTACTCTGAATTGTTTACAGTGTATTTATTGTGAATTAGGTATCTCATACGAACAACTGTGATCCCTTTTAGGCGAGAGCACTTGGTAAGTAATTTCGTTTTTTATATGGTAGGACAAGTTGACAGCAAAGCAAATCTTCAGTTGACTTCAGTGGTGAAGTTAGTAAGTCGATTAGTATCGATGCGCTGTCTCTTCTTTGTAGCTTCAGGATCTCCTTAGTGATGTAGTGAGGAGTAATTTCGAGACAGAAGACAAAAATGGCGGCACAGAAAGACTTGCTTCTGGTGTCCGACTGTTCAATCCTTCGACGGCCATCTTTGTTCTCAACAAGTGGGACCAGGTGCCAGAAAAAGAAAAGACAGATGTTTTTAAAGACACTCTTCGCAAGCTACAAAACATCTGTGACGGTTTTACTGCAGACCAGCTTTTTCCTATATCAGTAACAAAGGTGAGATTATATAATTAACCTTATTAACTTTATCGGACGCCCTATGGCTAGTTAATCCCAATGGATCAGAGGATCAGTTAAAAGCAGTCTTCTGATTCATCGTCTGGACCAAAAAGTATCAAAAAATCATTTTTTTTTGTGAAAGAAAGAACTGCCGCTAATAATGCACTCCTTTCATTAATTGCCACCGAGTACATCATTGTAAGCATGTCTGGTTTTCTGGTGAAGAGAGATATCTTCTTCTTTGTGTTAGCAGACTTCATATCACATATCAAGTTTTGGATAGATTTGGTGAAGACCCTGCGTGAACTGTTGCCCACGGGGTTGGCTCTGCCAACCTTCTGGATTCCATTCTTTACAGAACTCAACCAGTGTAGTGTAGTGTAGTGTAGTGTAGTGTAGTTGTATTTATCAGGAAAGTGTAGTTGTAGTCCTCAAGATGCATGTTCTAGCACCAGAAATGATAGAATCTATTTTGATTATTTTTTTCCAACGTGACAATGCTCCTCCTCGCCGTGCTCACAGAAAACAATTCTTCGTAGACCAGGAAATTGAGCAAGTAGGTCAACTGGTTTAAACACAAGCAGTGCTGAGATACTCTAAACCGTAGTGTAAATTGGTAAAACGACAAAGCTGGGCCGATTTCACTGGTTGAGCTGAAGTAGGCTTTTGTCTTGAGGTGGGCTTATTTCAGCCAGAGATTCATCAACAAATAGTAGACACTGGTTGATTTAAAATAGATGACCGTCATCTGGGTTGGAGTTGAAAACGCAAAATACTACCTCTTTGCTTACATTTTTACTTCTACTACATTTCTCCCCAATCCAGGATTCTTGGAACACAACTTAATCCTTTCACTATAAATTGCCGGTAATCTATCAATTCTATAATTGCTCAACAAAATAAACACAAACAAAAAACAAATCCCAAAAACAATTTGCTTAAAAGAAGAACATGAAATAATACTAAGCTAAAACTGGCTGAATTGTACTTAATATTTGAATTAAGTTTGAACTTACTGTAGCCGCAGCTGCAATATCCTGTTGGAATATCCATCATGTTTAGCAAGAGCACATCAAGCCGTGCACTTGGCTTTTTGGAACGTTATAACTATATTTTTGTACAAAATTGTATCACCTTAAATGTCATTTTACTTTTTGTTTTTGTTGTTGTAAAATACAGGACTAATTCGAAAATGGTTCCAATCGATCAATTATCTAAAAAATTTAGCGCAATTTTTATCTTCCTCGAGGCGCTATAACTTAAGTTTTAACAGCAGGATCTGCACCTTGTGACGCCTTTGATTGTTTATTGCTGTGCAATTCAAGGCAAGTTCAAAAATGGACCTCCTCCATATATTATTATAATTTTGGTAATTTTATGTTTTTTATAGAATATTTCTGAGACAAAACAAGTAGACAATATTTTCGATTAATTGAAAACCTTTTTAAGAAATGTTTGATTAAAATGCCATTGAAGTTTTCTGGTGCTATTAAACGTCTTCTTTGAAATGCTCACAGAATGCTTGCAAAATGTTTTTGTGGTATCCGTGGAAGCTTTCTATTTTCTTTTCTTTTCATAATCCGTTTTGTATATGCCAGGCTCATAGTGCACTAAAACAGGGCTGTGCGACACCTGAATTCTCCAAGTTTCTTGTTGGGCTGAGGAAGCTTTTTCCTAAAACCCTAAAATCAAACCAGGAGGATAAATACAGGTAACAAACGGTTCTTTGTAGCTGTTTACTTTATAATGGCTACCAAAAATATATCATTCAGTGAAAGGTTTATTAAGGATGAGCATGTTTAGACTCTGAACATTTTGTTTTATTACTTAATTTAGACAACCATTTAACCAGAGAAAATCTACTTTTCATTTTTCATTCTCAATTTAGATTCGTGGTCCATATTCTGAGAAGATCTGCATTTCATCTTAAGTCAGCTTTGAATATCTTTGAAAGATCTGAAGAAGAGCGCAACAGAAAAGCTGCTGAAATCATGCTACAGATTGGAAAAATAAAGAACAGTTTTGAAAAGAATCGTTTTAAATTGCTAGGAAGTTTAAACACAAAGGCTAAAGAAGCTGCACGACTAATCAAAGATTACCTGAATAAGAATAACGAGCGTGTCCTAAAATGGAAAGATGGCGATTGTCCAAAGCCTACTGATCACTGGGATGACCTTTACACACAAGCTAGAACCCTCATCCTCGGGAGAATCCGCGAGCTGCTTGAGGAATGGAACACCAACACGGCGTTCTTCACAAAAGCACAAAAGGAGCTTATAGGAAAGTTCCACGTAGAGTTCAACATCATGGAGAACCAAGTAGCTCTTTTGGAAGGTCAGTTAACCAGCAACGATATGCTGGAAGTCGAGGATGCAAACCCCACAGGCTTAAGAGACGTGGAGGACACTGCTACGTTTACCACCACTGAAAAAGTCATCATTGGCGTCACTTCTCCAGTATGGATTCCAATAGGCCTTGTAGCTTCTCTTTTTGTCATCCCTGTTGCCCTTGGTGTAGCACTAAAAGAGCATCTCTTCGAGAAGAAACAAATCAAAGAGTATAAAAAACACAAAACGGTGGTTATGGAATATATTGCAGGAAAAGTGCTCGAACATTTTATGTCAGAAGAAAACCTGTCGAAAGAGGTGATGCGGTACTTGAACTCTGCAGTTGCCACACTCAATAACCTACTCAGTGCTATTCCAAAACTCCTAGATGATGACCTACAGCTCATAAAAAGGTTGCTAAGTGAGAGTCAGACAGCAGAATCAGAGTTGCAGTTGTATCAGAAAAAGCTTCAACGAAATGATGCCTTAGAGGGATGTCTTGGGTTGCTGTACGTGACAAAAATCCGTGAGGACATCAACGAGACAGAAATAGATTGGGAATCGCCTGCTTTTACTTCTGGCACATTTGGCGAAGTTTATTACGTAACCCTTCTATCAAAAAACAACATGAATGCAGCGGCAAAAGTGATGAAGCAGTCCGCAACAGCAGAGAATGTGGGAGAGGCTATACTGGAGGAGGAATGCTTGAGGTGAGATGTACAGATTAGGATAGATGCTAAGGTTTTACTTTATTATTTATTAATTTTATCAATGGCGAAAATGTCATTTAAAGTCGTTTAGGAAAGGGTGGACGTATTAAAATGCTGGTGTGTGTATTTTAATGTGTGAAGGGGGAAATGATTTTGCTACATTTAATACGAAGATTAGCATGATCAGTTTGACTAGTTTTGTTGATACAGGAGACTTAACAGAACCCCAAACATCATCAAGTTCATAGGAACCAGCGCCATCATAAAGCCAGATGGTAACAGGCGCCTTGTCATTCTAATGGAGTACTGTCCTACAACCCTTGCTGATCGTATGTTGAATGCAGATGCGACAAGGCCCAAAGGACAACGAGAGACCATAAATCCTGGTTTGAAGCAGCCATTAGATCATGGCCTCACGCGTTCCGTCGCTAACTTTGGTAGGCAAATATGCACTGGATTAAAAAGCATGCATGCTCAAGGATACGTTCACCGAGACTTGAAACCAGAAAACATATTGGTAAGTCTGAAGTTGGCTGGATAAGATATTCCTAAAGCAACCCGCACACGGTGAGCAATTGGCGCGCGCCACTTGCGCTGCGCCAGATGCTTGCGCTCCTCAGCTCCCCGCAAACGCTGCGCTCTTTGCTCAGCAGAGGTGCCTCCCGGCCTGCCCCTATCGGACGCACTGTGAACTGTGGGATCATGTGTTTAAGGAAACATTACATATTGATTTTTTTCTGGTAGTAATGGAAAATGGTGACCACGTTAATCAATCAGACTAACTTTAACTGTGTACATTTTTGTTGACTTCGCTGGGGGATGCCATTTTTGTTTGTTTCCGTGTGTCTCACCGTGTGCGGGGTGCTTAAGATGGAAGTTTTAGTGACTCAGACTTTATTTGTTATGGATGAATAGCATTTTATATACTACATATACTTCTTCATGGTATTATCAAAACTTCTGTTTTGATTCAGTACTTTGTACAGTAATAATAATAATTATGTTTCCGTTGTACAACGTTTTAAAAACGTCGGAAATGTTTAAATCCCTATCCTGTGAATAGAAGGGGGCGGACAAACAATGGAGAGCCGTCTAAATCCCTTCAAAATTCGAACACAAAAACACAATAGTTTAGACGTAATAACACACAATATCTTAGGCGAGTGAACCCCATGACGCCGGTATCTGTGGTCCAGTCCGCTATAACATAGTGTAATTAACAGCAGGATACATCAGCCAGAAGGTCTCCATTGTTTGTTGTGGCGATAGGATTATAGCTGTAAGAGGCTTAAACCCATGCTACCAGGTGCCACTAAACCGTCTCCCGTAGCGAACTGTCCTTTTGTTCACTAGTTTGGCACGAGCAGCTGATTATCTTTTTTAGTGTTGCAAACAAACTGCTAGTTAAATTTGTTCTCAGGTATTTTATTCAATATGAATTTTCCGTAGTCAAAAATTGAACTAAGTATTGTTTGTTTTATTAACATGCATGAGAGTGAGCAACAACCTCAAAAAATTATTATTGCATTAATATATAAATGAATGATTTATTTATAAAATTACTGATTCAAGTATTTATAAAACATGAACGATAATGAATTCGGAATAAGGAAAAAAACAGCGAATAGCATTTTCAATAAAGAACAATACATGGCAAATATATTACTTATACTAGAATTATATTATTTAAATTAAATTAAATGAGGTGCATTGGCAGAGGCGCAAGGAGAATCCAACGTGCAGCACTACATGGGAGTGCGGTCAATTTAAAGTGTAAATCATCAGTTAAAGAGGAGGAGGGGTCTTAACATAACTCGCTCTCTATTGTTAAGTGCAAGTTTTTCTAACCACCAGGCAAATCAGCCAAAAAGCGGCAAGGTGGGGTTCTCACAGAATATACTCATTTTGCCCACAGTTAATCACCTTTGTGACCTTAATTTAACTGTAAAATATTAAAGCTTTCCGTTGCGTTATTGTCGAGATACAGCCATATTCATATTTCACTGCCTCGCGTGGCTCCCGTCTCACTTTTCAGCTGTGTGAGTGGTGTATTTTTCATCGAAGTTTGCTTCACAAATGTGCATCAAGTGATCAATACATTACTTCGGTCAATACCACAATTGAAAGATGGATATATAATCTTTATAACGACAGAGATTTATATCATAAATCCGTTGCTATGGTTACAAACTACCGAGGTTATTTGAGGTCACTTGATGACTGCCGCAGATACCCACCCTGTCAATAGCCTTA
>NW_019773570.1:652138-689659 GCF_001039355.2 Lingula anatina | reverse complement strand
TAATCGAAATAAAATACTGCCGGGCATCGGAGCGGCCTAAAACTTGGCACGCTTACCGCTAATACTGCAGGCTACATCATCCCGTCGCTCGTTTGTAAATTCCGTGCACAATCAAACCGTAAATCAAAATTCCACCTCTGATGTTTAAGTTGGTCCACTCTAACCTACCATTACGAAAAAGAAGCCATGCCATTGGACAATGCGACCTCTGCGGTTACGTCATTTCCTGAATTGGATTGTTGAGAGGACCAAGATAAACATCAGGGGTGATATTTGGTGATATTTGGCTTTACGGTTTGATTGTGCGTATGCCATGCACGGAATTTACAAACGAGCGACGGGATGATGTAGCCTGCAGTTTTAGCGGTAAGCGTGCCAAGTTTTAGGCCGCTCCGATGCCCGGCAGTATTTTATTTCGATTATTCTGTTGGAACTGGATCAGGTTTGTTTCAGAAGCTCATTCTATTTTATTGTCTCTATGGAGGTATATGGGGACTTTACGACATTCGGTTTGAAGGCTTTAACCACTTGTTATAGTTTATTTTTGCAATGTATTGGATTAATGTGGCAGTCCAAGGTTGTCCTAGGTGGTTTTCAAGTTTATGCACCCGGTTTTAATATCATTTAGCGATTTTACGACAATCGTTTACTATCCAATCAAGGTGACAGCCGAGCGTGACGACGACCTCAAAGCAGACGTTCTTATGCATTTCCAGAAACCAAAAATTGGAGAGTTAGTGCTTTCGTGACACATTTACGCAAGAGTTCCACTTCCGGCAGATGGTTTCGAGACTACGGTGAGTAACGAGAGAACTAGCGACCGAACTTTACGACTGAACCTAGCGATAAGTTAACTACTGCATCGTGAAACACCCCTCGAAAATCGCTAAGTTTGCTCGTTAGCGAGGTAGTTCAGTAGTTAGTTGTTCTAACTAACTACTGCTTTGTGAAACCGGCCCCAGGTAGGGGCCTACATTCGGCATTTTTTTGTGCAGATAATGATTAAATGTTTAGGCCTAATCCCATATCGTGTTTTTAATGAAAAGAAATTCAAAACTATTAGGAGGTTCACTGTTGCACAATATGCTTTTTGAAAAAATCATTCATTCGTCATTTTGTTTATGAAAATAACTGATTTTTTAGAATTAATTTTTTTACCATTCAACTAACATACAGTAGATGTTATTTATTCTGTTTCTAAATGCATCTATATATGTTATCTTTGATGCCTAGTATTGCCAGCATTTGAAAATTAGCTCTATGTCAGTGGTTGTCTGAATTTTCTGTCAAGTCACCATTATCATTGACTGAAGTGGTAAAGTCAAAGTTAGTCTAATTAGTAACTGAAATGTTTATAGCTGGCTGTTTGGACACTTTCTTATTTTAGCACTGTTAGTTTGGAGACTTAGGTGGTTTTTCACATTTTTAAATTTTTATTTATGCTGAGGTGATCACGCTGTGCACTTTTTAAAATTAAATGTAACGCTTCTGTATGAACTTGTAGCCTATCTTGATTTCACAACAACACTGACCATGAAATCCAATTAATTAAATGTTAAATTACAGAGATGCAACGATGATTCTGATTATCTTAACAGGAATGTTGGAAACAAAATAACTATAGGCCTACTATTCTAACAAACGACAGCTTCGGGAAACGGGCCCCAGGTTATGAACAAATTCAGTATTAACAAGTAAAAATTTTAAGCTTTAACTACAGTTAAGGACTCATCAACCCCAACCCCCATGTATTTTAAAGAAATTGTACCACGTAACTTTAAGTATCATCCCCTCCTTCAAGATAAGTGCCAGTTTCTCCCGTAAGTTGGACTGACATTATGGCTGCCACATTCACAGTTAAAATTCCGAGTAATCAATTCAAAAACAAAGAACTATTTTTTAATCAAAAAGTGCACTAAATAATTTCAGTACTGGCTAGCAGACTCGTGTAATTGTCACTTTCCATTTCATCAAGTCTCACATGCTTCAGGAAGGTTCAGGGAATTTGATATTTTGTTTGTAACATTTTGTACAGCAACAGGTACAGGCATCACTGCCTAATTTCCATTATTACATGAAACAATACATAACACAAAAAACATAACACGGTAAAAATAAAAAACAGGGCATAACGCCGTAAGAAACAAAAAGCAAACTTTTTCGTATTCTTAGAAAAAAAGCATTTAAAAAGCAGTAGAAAACATTGTGCACTCTCACACTTTAACAGGAATAAATACCAAACCATGGGCACTTTTATCTGTGCACTGTAATGGTCCCAATAGCCCTGCCCATATCATTAAAATGTGTTATAAGATACCATTCATAATTTTCTGAAAAACATTTAATTCTTAGTCATTTCACTTGAACTAAAATAATACTGTTTAACTTAATCCGGTATTCAAAACTGACATAAGCTATCATGTCTGCAAAAGGACAGCACATGCAGTAACTTTCAAGTCTGTTATCCATCCAAAAAACCTCAAGATAAGCATAGCCCATCGATAAGTAAAAAATCTAGGCCCTGTTTCACACAATATCTAAAAAATTGAAAATTGGTCTCAACTTCCTGGCCAAGACTTTTTATTTGACCCAAGATAAAATTATTAGTAGTCCAATGAATTAAATATTTTATCTGGTAAATATTCCCCAAACACCTTGTTATTGTATAGAATATATACATGAAAAGCTACCAGCAATGTTTCTTTCTCGGCTAGTTTATCTTTACGATCTGCAATCCAGTCATTTTGCTTTGTGAAGGTATTCTGCCGTGACTTGATAACCTGATCTTTGTAAAAGTTTACTCTATAGTGCATCAATGGCAGACGGGTGCCAGACAGAAGCAGAATCTGTTAACAGATACATGTATATTGTTAAGCCTACAGAAAACAAATTCTAACATGTGTACTTATAAATTTTCATTATCCATAAAATATTTATGCTTCAGAATACTGAAAAAAAATATTCGTTGTAATACCTAAAAAATCAAAATTCAAAATTCGGTGTTGAAATTCTTCTAAGCATTGTGGCAAATTTGAATTGTTGACATAGTGAAATATAGTGCGCATACATATCAAAAGGTTAGACTACCAGCTGATTGACCCAATGTTAAAATGATACTTGTTAGTCATGAGCTACTATGAAAAAGTAATAGAAATGTACTTCATTTTTTCAAGTGCCTTTTACTTATTGGTGACATTGATGATTTAAATCATTAAAATGCAAAAGATGAAAAACCGTGATTCGCCACCATGTGTGACTTTTAGCTTACCCCCTCCTGTACTTCATTTACCCCCCCCCCCCCCCCCCCCCCCCCTCAGAGAATTTTCTGTCATAAAAAAATCATAAATATTTCAGATAGCCACTACATGTACATATTTTACCGTAATATCAAATTATCATCATCAGGCCGTCTTTCGCTACCAAAGATTACTGGATTAAGCTAGAGGCCTTGCACAAGCAGGCTAACTTGTGGGATGTGAGACCCACTTTGGATTTGCAGAAATGCTGACTTCTTTTCATAGGAAATTGCTTGAACTAGCAATGAGCACGTTGGTATTTGGCTGATAAAGCCTTTCCAAGAACAATGATACAACCTACACCTAACAAACGTATCATTCTTGAAAAATACAGCTACAGGTCTAGTGCTCAAGCCTCACATCAGACTCGTCTTGAAACGGGTCAAGGTCGCTATCAAAGAGGGAAGTTCAAAAGCAAAGTGGCTCTCTACTTTGCGACAAATTTCATGTGATATGTAGATCCAGAGATCCTAAAAATCGGCAGTGATGTTCATGAATGTTGAAAGAAAACAGAGCTGCTAAAAATTTGAGACTCCAAAGTTGGCAAATATGTTTTTTTTTTTTTTTTTTTTTTTGACTATCTTTGTTAAAACTGAAAGCTGGACATAAGCATATTGGAGACTCAGTGAGAAGTGAACAGTACTCAGGTCTACTCAGTTACCATCCATCCTTTGGCTATAAACACCTGGTTAGAACAGACATCCACAAAACAAGAGTGTCGTAATTAACCAATCAAAGTTATAAGGGTACCATTGCATTGTGTGAGAAGACTATGGCATAAGCATAGTAAAGCAGATAATAGAACAATGTCCAGGTTCATCACACGTGACAGTGAGAAAGCAAACAATAAATCACACACAACAGGTGCAGGCCTAACCAACTACCAGACTCGGCACCTAATGATCCTGAATAAACCGGTATATCGAACCACACTACCCGTTTTCAAGGTGTATGTCAGATCGCATTTCGGAGACTCATACCCCACAACAAATTTTGTAGGACGACTGCGGGCTCATCCACGCTCGGCTGAACAACCTTAAACTGTGCTCTTACTTTGGAGTACTCTATTTCATTGTATCTATGGAGGCTTTACGACATTCGGTTTGAATGTTTTAATTACTTTTGATAGGGCTTTTTTGCATTGTATTAGATTAATGTGGCAGTCTAAGTTTCATCTAGGTGGCTTTCAAATTTATGCACCCGGTTTTAAAATCATATAGCGATTTAATACGACAATCGTTTACTATCCAATCATAGGCTCATCCTGTCGGTGTTCTGACTGATACTCCGAAATGCGATCTGACACACACCTTGAAAACGGGTAGTGTGGTCCGATATACCGGTTAATTCAGGATCCTTAGGTGCCGAGTCTGGTAGTTGGTTAGGCCTGAGGTGGGAAGCCAAAAAGACCACATTCCGAGGTGGCCAACTCAAGCTCTGATGAAATACAATTACTAATGAATGAACTATCTGAAATAAAAAGTGAAATTCAGGAAACCATTAAAAAAAATGATCTGGAAGAAACAGTCTCTAGTGTTATAAACAAACTTCTTCAGAACTTCCAAGCAGAAATAAAGCACATGTTGTCTGATTTAGAAGCAAAGTTTCAACAAAAAGTTGAGGAACTGAAAGTAGAGACTGAAAACCGCTCTGAAAATATACAAGAGCAGGTTGATAGCCTCATGATGGAAAACAATAATTTGAAAGAGGTTCTAAGAGGTAAAGATAGGGAGACGAAAGATCTAAATGAAAGACTAAAACAAAATGAATACTCTACGAAAGAAGCCGTTCGCCTTAGTAATCATAATGAACAATACTCCAGAAAAACAAACATACGGGTGATCAATTTTCCAGAACAGAAGGACGAAAAGCCAACTTTACCAACTTGCTAAAAAAGGAGTTGAAGCTTGAAATCCCTACCACGGACATCACAGCGATCCACCGTATACCAGGAAAACAGGGGCAGGTGAAACCACTGATCGTAAAACTAAAAAACACTGAGGTTAAAAAAACAATCATGAGGAAAAAGAAAGAACTACAGTCTGGTGTGCGCATGTTTGACGATATAACCTTGAAAAACTTGACTCTCCTAAACAAGCTCAAACAGTATGAGGAGGTAGAAAGTGCCTGGCCCCGTATGCACAAAACTTCTTAAGTGTATTTTTTTAATAATTTCCCTAAGAATTTCCTAAAGTGATCATCCTCAACATTAGTAGTATGCACAAAGCATCTTAAGATGAGAATTTCCCCAAATATCTCCTTAACTTTAAGGTACCTCATTGGGTCTCTTAAGTGGAAATTTTGTCCTTAGATTCAGTGACTGTACAACACAGTGGCATTCATTTGTGCTAGTCAAAGCTGTGCAGCGACATTATTTCTCTATGGCTCTTATTATTGCTGTTTATCGTGAAGAAGTGGATGAACTGGAAAGGGCAGTCGCAAGACCAAGAATATTTCGGGACCGCAAAAGTCCTTTGGATTTTTACCCAGATCATGAGATTTACCAGCACTTTTGTTTTGATAGAGAGGGGATACTTTTCATTACGGATCTTCTGGCAGTTACATTTGTAATTTGTCGTTCTGTTAAGGAATATCTAAAGTGAAAAATTCTGAGTGGGCACTTTTTATGACATGTTGCTTATGAAATCCTCGAAAACCACCTATAACACGGAATCTCACACATTAATGCTTATACAATTAACATAGGTATTTAATATGTGCATACGTGGGGTCAATAGTGAAATTAATAATTAAAATTAATATTAATATTATGAATTACATGCCACAATTTTTCTTCACAGATAACACTATAATATGTAAGTCGATGACATGTAAATAGCTATAGTCATGAAGTAAGTATAAGCTAGGGCTTATTTCTTTTTTAGGGCCCATGAAAAAATGTTACTTTATAATCCCCGGTCGCATTACTTTTTCTGCTCACATAAAAAATTATTATGTAAATTTTCCCCATCAAATGTGCACCTCATGCACAAAAACAGACTCTCCCTGTACTAAGAGTGCCTCTCACTGCAATTTATGTTACTATTACCTTTGCTCATGGCACGTTCCATGTTTTAGTGTATGTAATGACGGTCCGGAGGGCATCGTTGGTTAAATTCAATGTGTTTTTGTATGAGCAAAAAATACGCCCTACTGAATCACTTCTTGTAGGTAACAATGATGGTAAACTGATATTTTTTATGGGGCCTTTTTACAGAACTATCGCCGATAGGGGGATGGGTGCACATGTGTTAGCCAATAGAGATAAAACATTTTGATTAAAATGTAATTATGTCACTGGATTATTATTATTAGTGTTTTGTCTGGGGATTGGATGACATGCCTCTTTTTCTGTCAGAGTCTGAAGAATACTAGGCCTACACAAGAAGTTACAACTTCTTGGCCTACACATATCTCAATTCTTCTAATAATAATAACTGATAGGCCTATCATATCCAAGTAAAGGATTCCTTCAAACATGGATTCCCCAGGAATTCCCCAGTGTGAGCTATTGTAACAGGTAATTCTATTGGTCAATGCACAGGCTAAACATAGCTCAACACATAAGAGTAATCCTACAGAGTTGAGAAAATTCTTGGCTTAGGAAATTCTTAAGGTACTTTGTGCATACCACTTAAGGGGTTTCCTCAGCTTATGAAGTTAAGGAGAATTTTTCACTTAAGATAAGGATTGTTTATGCATACGGGGCCTGGTTTTTTAATTGTAACATTTTCTGTCAACTGAAAAATGGAAATGGTCGCAGGATGAAAATTGACATTTGTGATAACTTGGACGAAAAACTTAAACTAAGGAAAACTTAAAGGACCAATTAAAAAATGTGAACAATAACTCACAAGCAAACTGCCTAGCCCGATTATCATGAATGTGACTGCATATAGACATATGTTTAGAATTATTATTATCATCTGTCTAACTTACTTCTATTATTAATGTTTTTAGGTATATATTCAGTCTTCTTTACTAAGATTCCTCGACTCAGGAGAAAGTGTTCAGTGGTATGTACAGTTTAACTCTTCATTCACACTACTGAGACGAGGTGAGTCAAGCTGTGTTATAAATTTTACAAACAAGATTTCTCTTAGGTTACAATCAGCTTAAATGGCATTGATTTTACTGAAAAAAGTATTTCATTTGTATTATTCACTTTCATGTAGGATCTGTGTAGATTTATATATTCTATAATGAATAATGTGAACATACTGCATATTTGAACATCTGTCAGTTAAATAATTTCACTTATGTGGTTTACATATTCGTGGTGTGCGTGGGCTCTTGTATGTGTAGGATTGCATGTTTTAAGTGAGTTGTATGAATGGTATGTCAATTCTGGTAGAATGAAAATTTCATGGCTCAGGAGAATCATGCACAAAAACTCAAAATGGTCTTTCTTTTTCCTTAGTCTGATCCCTGAAAGTAAGGGTGTACACTGGTCTGAAATGGGAATATCTGAAATGCAAACAATTAAGAACGGATCAAAAAATGCTTTTTGGAATCAGGTCATTGATGCATGGTGCAGACTGTTAAACAATAAAAAGATTGATACAAAAGAAAAATTTTAAAAAGAATGTTTATGGCTAAATGATAAAATACTGATAAAAAACAATCCTATTCTTATAAGAACCTGTAATAAAATAGGTATAAGAAACGTAAATGACTTGATCGATACAGAGGGAAATTACCTCACATACGAAGAGGTCAAGGAAAGGCACGGGAATATAATAAACTATGTTACATTCAAAGTATACTATGCGCAGTAAAAAAAATTCAAAAACAAATGAATATAGATAATTTACACGAAAAATTGAGCTCCCTATAATTTCAACCCAACTTAAATGGTTACTTAAATTTACAAAAGGAGGGAAACCTTTTTACAATATTTTGAACTCAAACGAAATGAAAAAGACTAATGCAATGTCAAAATGGGAACTCTTTTCTAAAGAACCTCTCACAGCTGAAGAGTGGAAAATCTTGAATAACATTCCTTTCCAATGTACTTTAGATACTAAACTGCGCTGGTTTCAATTTAGAGTATCAAAAAGAATTTTAGCTACAAATAATTTTTTACGAAAAATTGGGATAAAAGACACAGAGACCTGCTCCTTCTGTAACGAACACCCTGAAACTCTTCAACACTTATTTATTGAGTGCAAAGTAATTGCTCCCCTTTGGGCACAAATACAAGACTGGATCCACTTAAAGACTGGACAAGTATTACAATTAACAGCATCTGATATAATTCTAGGAATTCCAAATTTGAAGTGCAATGCGCTCAACAGTTTGCTGATCATAACAAAATTTATTATATATAAATTTAAAATGAAAAACATTACCCCGAACATAGAAAATATTAAAATAGAATGGAGACAGGCCTACATCGCAGAGAGAAATATAAGTCTAAGAAACATGACAATAGATAAATTTAATGAAAAATGGAAAAAGCTGCAGCCTCTCTTCCTGGAATGATATCTTCTGTCGTATGTTCCCCTGCCGATATTTGATAGTAAAACACATATTAGTTTTTATCTGAATTAGATCATAGTATTAATTAGTTATTATCAAGTATTTTACTATTAGATTATATATCGTTGTTGACAAATATTTTAAATGATGCAATACCTATATATATATATTGCAAATGACTGAGTGTCTCTTTGTGAGTGAGTAACTGAGAGAGTGAGTGAGAGTGATTTTTATTTAGTTGTTTATCAATTTTGTATTTTTTGTTGAGATATGCAATGAAAAAAAAAGACTCGTCTTGAAACTTTTAAATACACTTAATTTTACCTATTGATGCCCAGAAGCTTTTCTCTTCACAAAGCCTCTAGGCTTTCAGAGTTGAGAACTTGCAATGCAAAGCAATGCCAATCTGTTTTAATATCAAAATGAATGTTACGATTCATGAAGTTGTATTTTAACTTAAATAAAGTAAAAATGAAGCTGATACTGGATCACCTGGGGGTCTTTTAAGAAGGTCGAAACGTAGTGTATTGGATTAAATATTCCCTTTACTTTAACTATTATTTGGATGTTTTCGCAGCTACCAGAACTTGGCAAAAGAAGAAAAAATTTATTATGGATAAGCAGGTCAGGGAAGCCAGGGAAAAGTTCCGCTTTCTCAGCTGGGTCAGGTGGTGTTCCTGTTTAAAGTTAACTGATTAAGTCTACTTTTAAAGCAATTTATACAGACAATGTCAGATTTTAAATGATCGGTAACTCGGTTACATTTGGAACAAGCTTCGTCCCATGATAAAATTAACATACATAGTGTTTAGGATGGTACGCATACGGAAACCAAGCGTGGTTTTGTCTTTGGCATTTCTTCTCCATTGCTTACTGCAATCACTACCAGCATCGGTGAAAATACCAAAGCAATTATGTTATAGGACATTTGCGTGAAGTTACCTCACGTTCTTACGAAAGGAAAGAGAGAAATGTCTGATCGATTGCAGAGAAGACAGGTACAGCCCATTGCATCGATTATGCTATCATCATATTCTACTGACTACGCATTAAGAGCTCTGGATTCGTTTCTGCGGTAACACAGCACAGGCTTCTTATTCTACTGACTTGCCACTTACCGTTAAATTTACCGTCTTTGTATGCTAACAGAGAGGTAAAATATTGATTATAAAAATCGCACTATGACAGGTACTAGAATCGTTTATGGGTGGGAGAGAGGGGCACTCCAAGGTCGTCTACACTAGGCCGGGAACCTGGGATCTCCCTTTGCTGTTTTGAGTATACAATGTAATTTTCATAACACCATTGAATATATCAAAAACGATTCTGAGGGTTAGAAATCAGTGCCGTGTTTTGAAAAAACTATTCTGGCAACCAAAAATTAGTGTCGTTTTTTAAGAGCCTGGCAACCTGAAACAAGGTCGTTTTTTTTAAACGATTCCGACATTGCACTGTTGATTTAATGAAATGAAAGCCAATGAGCCGGAGAGTGCAGATCATTATCAGTTCATTCCTCGGTATACTGATAAAGCAACTTCTGTTCATTCATCAAGCCAGGGGCAGCAACTTTTTAAGATACCTGTGCAGCAAATTATTATTTTAGAGTGACTAAATAATGAAAACGACTCAGGCACACAGGTTCTGTTCTTTTCCCTTGATGGCACAGTTTTAAGAAGTCATGATATAGCATCGTGCAGAGTACATGGACACATGTCAATAGTGTTATGAAAATTTGACTTGCCAACGAATTTTTTTTCGACCATAATAACAGCTGATATCATTGGAGAACCGCCTTACATAATTTTACAACAATAGAGTATATATTCTTATTTGTAAGGCCAGTCTCCAGGCAAATTACCTCATCTTTCAACGATAATACAGAGTAAACTTCCCTCTTTAATCTTCAATTCCTTTAATTAATTTCTTATGTATTTACTTCAATTTGAAGAAGAACTTCTTAAGTTGTTTCTGAAATGCGTGCTGCAGAAATAGATGCCACAGAGTGCTTTGCCAGGTCAGCCCGATTCAGATTCAGATTCGCGATTTATTTTAGACAGTACACTAGTATACACATCCAACATGTAGGACCTGAATCAAGCACTTTTGCCTTGTAGAAGCACTGTTAGGTTTAAAATTGATAATGGCTCTCAAGTGAATAATTTACTGAAACATGTATTAGACTCCATTAACCATGTAGCGGACCTGCAACCCAAAAGTAAGAATGGTCGGTCATTAGAAAACTCAGTGATATCTATACGTCAATGTGACATATTTTATAAGAACATTTGTCGAAAAATAAGGAAATAGTCACTAAAATCGGCCTGCTTTGTTACTTACAACACGCTAATAATCGATTTCTCAAGTCAGACTTAGTAGACAGCCCGATCGCAAAGCGATATTAAGGATATGTGATTTTAAGGATATCGTCCCCCTTTGCCCAAAACTCATTATTTACTGCCTTACATACATTCTTTTGGGTAATGAATGAATTTTCGGTGTCCAGTGACTAAATAAAATGACATTTACGCATATGTCATCTTGCAGGTGACGTAATATTCGCGATTTTTGGGTAAAATTGAAAAATTGGTTTCTCAAAATTAACTTTTACCTGAGCACCCACGATCACCGTTTTAACGCTGATTTAATGACACTATTTAGTACTGCAAACCCTGCCAGCGATATTTCATAGAAGTCTTAGTTGAGATTTTATCGTTGATAAAGAAAAACAATGCCTTTTTTAATGAAATCTGTTATTAGGGACTCATAACCCTAATTCCAGATAATAAAAACATGTAAACCATACTGTCGGCACAGAATTGTAGTCTAGACAACTTCGTTCTTCAACAGTGGCGACGTTTAACAGATAGCATGCCCTTTTATTTATTTATTTATTTATTTATTTATTTATTTTACTTTGTTTAAATCGAAGATAGTAACGCGCCATAGGGTTTTTTTCACGCACCGCTCAGTTCACAGTGTTTAAACGATAAATTGTTGCCCTGTCACTAGTTGCCCTAATTTCGCTATCCTTGAGCAATACTGGCTATAGGAACCACTAAAGAAGTTAAATGCGCCGTTGGTACTGGGTTTTCTTTTATTTTGTGGAGATTAACGCCTATTGTCGGTCGCACCTCACTCCGTCCACTTCTGATTCTGGTTTCTGAGCATCAGAACCGTTACAAATTGTTTTGAAAAAACTAAATGAATTTCTGGGTGCCAGGTTCCTTTATCGAAAACCGACACTGGTTAATGGTAGAGCGGATTGTTTTTTTTTTTTTTTTTTTTTTTTTTTTTTTTTTTTTTTTTTTTTTTTTTCGTTAAACAGAATTTTTTAAAGAATCGTTTTATGAAAAATTTAATTAAACTAATTTTTTCTCCAGACAGAAGTCTTGCATCGGAGGTCACCCCCTCACCTCTCCTCATCCCCTCACCCCCCTCAAACACACAAAGAACACTTCGTCAAAAACGACACTAGCTTCTCAGTGACAGAGTCGTTTTTCGATTGTATTAAATCAAACTTAGCACCCCCCCCCCCAGCAAAACGAGTCACCCAAGGCCAGTTAATCCTCCCCCACCGACCTACTATATATTAAATCGTAGACAACGAGCCCTCCTACGTAGCGGAAAGAGACCGTGATACCCAGACACCGTAGACACCGATTTGGCCTCCCTGCACGGCGGTTGTTCCTGACACCCCCTCACACATACACACCCAAATGATTCTAGCAACTAAGTATAGTAATGTTAATTTTCCACGTTGTATTAGAAAGAAAGAACGTTTACTATTTTGTTGCCCAAATGTTTATTCGTGCAGTCTTAATTTACAATTATAAGGCTTCTTATCATGTCACATTCCCATACCACGATGCATCAAAGTTCTCTGGTTTTCAAAAACTTTATATTTTAACTTTCCCTTCAGTTTACTTTCACTTCTTAGTTAATGGTGGGATGTTTTACGCTGCAGTGAATATTTTCTTGAGTTAATGAAATTTTAAAAAAACATTTCCCCTACACCAACAAAACATTACATCACTGTTCAATATTGCGATTTATATAAGGTTAGGATGTATGCTAATCATATATAAAATTTAAACAGTAAGTCTTAAAGTTGCCTGTTTATCCCCATACAAAACCAAATGCCATCACTGTACACAAGCTAGCGTAGGTTTCTAACAGTTAGAGCTTTTCTAGATAAAATACATTATATACATGTATGTGTTTCCAAAGAAAATTCAATGAAAATACGAAAGTTATTATGTGAAAATAGTGGTGTACAAGTTAATGGACTAAAGGAATTGCCGCTGAAAAAGCAAATCTTAAGAATTGGTTTATAATACACACACACACACACACACACACACAACATAGATAAATGCAAATATAAAGATGAATCATCATTAGACAGGTACATGGTCTTTGTATGAATATGTGATTACCCTGTACAAAATCTAGGAAATTAAATCAACAGCTACATTGCATACTCCATTTAATGAATATCATATTTAAAGATCAAAGTACTCCATATTAAATACGTGCCCCATTAATGAAAATGTGGTAACTTGTTCTGCCGTTCCATAAAAGGCATTTGTTAACATGTTGGATAACAATTAACACCATCACACAGCACTTTCTTTTCGGTTCAGTAAATCCTTTATTCCATGCATCCGAACTCTGCAGTCTTTCATGGCTATTTCCCCGGAGAGACAAGCCCTCATGGTCTTTTCCCAATATGCCTCCAAGGTCGGGTCCATTTTACCAGTTTCAAACTCTGGGGGGAAGTTGCCCTGCCTGATGCCGGCACTGAAGACTCTTACTGCAAGATTTCTGTGAATTTTGTATACGTGTCCATTATGCCATATCTCCCACATCATGAGCCCAAGGGCGTAGATGTTGGCATCTGCATCGTAGGGTTTGGTGCCATCGAGGACGCTGTAGGGGAGATAAACCATAGACCCTATGGGGGAGTTGGGATCTGGGGGTGGCATCGTGACAGGCTTGCTAATGTTCACTAACTTCACGGTTTTTTCCCTCCCAGCCTACAAAACAAAATATAAGGGACCGTTCAGATTGAATTAGCACTTACTCCTCGGGGACCCTCGCTGAATGCAATCATATTAACAGACTAACACGCCTCCTCTTGACGTTGAGTAAAATACGGGGAAAGAGTACGCCAGTCACGTTGAAAACAACAGGATTACTCTGTGATGCCACCGTGAAGTTTATGTGCATGAACTATTGCGACCAACTCCCCTAAGTGAACAGGTACATTTGTAAACAGGTATGTGTAAAAATATATAGTTATTTCTTTTACATATTAGGCGATATCCCCATGCCACCATAAAACTATATCTTTCTTTTGGAATATCATTACACATTACGTTCAATTTCACCATGTACACCATACCTTGTGGAAGGATGTAGGTTCGCGACTGTTTATGTGTTCCTTGTAATGCTTTTTGCGCTCTATATCAAAAAGCAACAAAATCAAACTAAATCACAGGAGAAAAGAGAATACAAGATCAAATTTGATATATCTTTTTTATAAATAGGCCCTACTCACGGTAATCATAACTGTATCCATAGACAAATCCAGACAGACGAAGCCATTCTTGTGCAGGTAGGCCAAGGCGTCCGCCAGTTGGATTAGACAATCTACCGGTTCTTTGAGTAAATAATGGACCAGCTGACTCCGGATGACTTTAGTTGCGCCCTTGTCACTGCTAAGGACCCTCAAACTGGTCAGACGCGGGGTCATGATAAGAGCTGGCAGTTCGTTTGTTGAATCCAAATAAGTACCCAGTATGGTGGGAATGAATCTCCTCTTTTGTTGCTTCATTTTTCTGGAAAAGAATAATTTGTCCTTGTGTTATGTCCTATTCAATGTATGGTGCCAGCCAATCTCTAGGATTAAGAAAGGAAAAACTGCATTGAAATAAGCATAGGAAATGTTTAAGGCAAACAAGTGGCAACTTCTTATTTCTACACACCTCATTTCAATGATTTCCTCACGAACTTGCTTCTCACATGTAGCCCATTTATATCGTTTTACAGATATCTTGAGGGATTGACCCTTTGGAGATTTTAAGATGGCAGGAAAAACTTCAGTCCAGTTCCCTTTATATGACGTTTGCCCTTTAACACGTCTGATGTCTGCTTCCACATCTGTCTCGTTATAATCATACGAGAAAAGATGTGTAATAGCAAAATCTTCCAGCGCACGGTTAACTCTGGTAAACTTCTTGACGACAGGGTCATAGGTGGCGATGAGCTGTTCCTTAGACCGTTGGTCTTCTTTAATGGTCTGCATGTAGTCTCGTGTTGATGATATAAGCTGTGGAATGGACTCGCGCATCATCTGTAGATGATCCCTGGCCTCTTGGAGTTGAGCATCGACATAGGCCTTTGTAACATCTGGCTTAGCCATTATTTTCAAAGCCTCGGATGATCTGTCTCGAAGAAATTCACATTTTTTCTGCTCATATTGCTTTAAGATTTGTTTCTCTTTCCTCTTCCTTACATGTTTTTTTACGTCAACAAAAAGAAAAGCCGGTGACGCGAGAAGCATACCCAACGCACCAATGGGTAAAATGATTGGTGAAAATAAACCGAGTGCAATTTTGTCACCTAGGTTTAAGTCTACAATCGACATTTTGTTCACCTCGTTGTCCATTAGGTCTTGCAATTCTATATAGGCTGCCAAATCTGCACTGTCCCTAGAATCGGTTTCTGAGGACCTTTCCAACATGTTTTCAATCATTCGCAGCTCAGATTCAATTAACTGGAATTCTCTAGTGAATTTCTTGAACAAGTCTTTCTTCAGGGTTTCAAAATGTTTTTTCTCCGTTTCCCAAGAGCTGATGGCGTCAATGATTCTTTTACAAATGGCATCTTCTATTCTACCTTCTAAATAGTTCCAACTAATCCCATAAGGAGCTTCAGCATTGGTCCAAGAGGTAACTCGATCACAGACAGGTTCGCTGCCAAGATATTTAGATAAAGAATCAGTAATGGTTTCACATTCTTTATAAAGATGGTCCTCTAATTTTTTCAAAATTTCTTCCGACCTTTTCTCAAGTCTGTCCAACCGTATCTTCTGTGAGTTGTGCTGAGCCTCAAGTTCATCCCTAGTCAAATTGGCAGAATGAAGATACTGCTGGGCATAATCTATGGTGCGCTCTACCATATGTTTGCCCCATCTAAAATAAACATAGTATAAATAACCTGTATTATGGAAAATATTTTAAACAGCCCCAAGAACTGGCCTAGAATCATATAAATGTAAACGCACATTGGATACAGATAGGGTTTAATAACACAAGGTTAAATTGGGTGTCGTATTATTATTCAGGAACACGGAATGAGTTCGTTGAAGTTTACTTAAATAAATAAATTAATAATGTAAAATTAAACACACCGGTGCACATGCTCCGTCCTTCTTTGCAAACTCACTGGAATCAGGCCCTTGATGCCTCTGACCAGTCGCCTGTAGTCGTGAGTCATGTACCCCGCCTGACTATGCTGCCACGCCATTTTAGCAGAAAAGGTAAATATCTGCTTTGATGAATCCATGGGCCGGTTCCAGCCCTCACTCACTGCCAAACGCACATTCTCTAAAGCCTTTTCCCTTGCGTCCTCTGGCACCAGATCCCAGCGGTTGCAGACAAAAATGGCACAGCCAGGGTCAAATATTGGCTCTCCAGCAGTATCCTTCATATCTTGAAGTTGCCGCAGCAATTTTTGGAGCTACAGCAAGAACATCAGATAAAGCAGATGCTATCATATGGTCTTTTCACGCTTGAAAGCGTTTCATTTATTCTCTCATTTTCAAACGTGAAGAAAAGCCTATCACACATATTAGATTAAATGGGACGTGTTGGAAGTAAGCTAAAAATAATTTCTGAAATTCATATTGATTTTAAAATTATTACAATATTTAAGTCAATTTAGCGAAGATATTATTCCTGACTGTTGGTGGCCGTTGGATTTTAAACAGTAAATCAGAAAAACTTCTAGTCACACGTGGGCTGGAATAGTGGTATGAGGCTAGTTTATGAGTATTTTATATACACTTTGACCAAAAGCCTGATCAAGCCTGCCTCAGCTCATTCCGTATAATCTGCCAGTCCTCTTTCCTTCTTACTGCACAGTCTAGAGCATCTCAAAAATGCTCTATGGGATTCGAACAAGGAGAAAAGGCAGGATTGTCTATTTGCCCGATAGGCCATTGAAGAATTGTTGCGTTCTTTGATCCCGATAAAGCTTGTTGAAATAGAAAAAAGACTGCTTGGGCTTGGTCTGATGATGGTTCGACCTTCATTGTGACTACCACCGTTGGCAAGTTCTAACCCAAAAAGTATTGAGCAAACCTACTAGTATCCCAAAATTGACATGGAACAAGGAGTCTTATATCAGTACTATGAAAAAACAACTACATTTTATCAGAAAACCAAACGTGCACCTAGTAACGCACGTGAAGGCAATGAAGTTGATGGGTCCATTGTAATGTGGGTTCTTCTGTTAGGTGAAGAAAATTTTGTCTGAGTCCTCTGAGAAAAATCTGACAACTGTTCTTTGACTACCCATCTGGTAGAGCATACGATCCTTCCAGGTTGTAGTCTTAGGTGGGAAACCACTGCCGATGACTGATCACACATATTTCTTTGACCTACAGCTGGATGATATTACGATTTATCTCAGGAAGCTACAGTATCTACTTTTCACACCTCAAGCCTTAAACAAATCAAGGACTATATCCAATGAAGATCTGTTAAAACAAAACAACCGGAGAAGCGTTAGTAAAGTCATCAGGAAAAGGAGATGGAAATGGTTTGGCCAAGTTTCACCACAAAAGTAACCATGTACTAGACACCAGAGGGACACAGAAAAAGAGGCAGACCTAAGACCACGCGGAGGCTGAAACAACTGAGGGAACCCCGGGGAATCATTCAACACCTAGCTCGTGACAGAGCGCAGTGGGGGATCTTTGTCGGTGCCCTAGACGCCTGACTGCGTGAAAGGATATAGTAGTAGTAGCAGAATTGACAACCTATAACAGCACTAGACAAAACTGACATGCGACTCCAACTCCAACTCAAAAATGCAAGTGACCCATCATATCATTCTGATAAGATATGTCACATAACCATAAGGTTATCAAATCTAATCAGCACTTTTGTATTAGGAAGGTGTTTATCACACTTATACCATTGTGACGATAGTTAAGCTATTTTCATATTTCTGACAATTATTACGGTACACTTTGAAATTAAATCATCTCTTGTTTTCGAAATATTCCATTATTTTAGCAAAGGAGTAAGAGGGCTAATATATTTGTATGGTGACTGGTGGTCACTTAAAGGAAGTTCATGTTCACCCCGCAAGGGCTCTTCGCAACTTTAAGTATGTTGATTTGAATATTTTTAAGCAATACACACTCAAATGCTTTTAATGCAATTTTGTCTGGGGAAAACTGAGCAAGTATATTGCCAGCAATATTATTGGAGAATTGAGAAAAGCTTTGAATACAATATCAGTGCAGTTTACTTACCCTATCTTCTTGTACTCCGCCTGACTTATCAGTCATAATGACGTAAATGAAGGCAAAGACGTCATTGTTGGCAATGAAGTCAAGAACCACGTCATCCATGACACCACTCTCACCAATACCAGGGCTGTCGATGATATACACACCACTCTAAGGGTATAACACCATTTTGTTTATGTATTTTGTGGATACTTAATGTGAAGGCATCATACCTTTGACAGAAAGTTTAGCAATTTTCTGTGAAATTACATGTATATACCAGTTCCCAATTTAGTTTCATGTCACAATTTTGCACGGACAGAGAAGTAGATCTCTAAAAAAACACAATCTATACATCATTTTCCATATGCCCTGTCTTTATGAAATACGTCATTACCTTTAACAGTTCAAACGGCAAATAAACATCAACAGTGCACTTTTCCAGTTCATCCTCCCTCGCTGCACCCTTAGGGAATAGAACAGGCTCCAAAGCCGAGCACAAATCATCAGGCTTCTTTATGGGGACTTCTGACGACTTTCTGCTGCCGTCAGCATAGTGTGTCACTTTGAATACTCTAGGTTCTTCTCCATACTTTATTCTTGTTATCGCAGCTGTACAGCTTAGATGGGCTTCCGGTAGGATCTTCTTGCCAAGGAGAAGGTTCAAAAGCGTGCTCTTCCCCGAAGAAGTTTCGCCTAGATTGTGAAAAGCCGTGTATATGTGAAAATATATATAATAAGGTCAAAGTGATAAACAAACAATCAAATGTAAAAAGCAATGTTTATTACATAAACGAATGAACCGATAAAATAATGTGAACAGGAAAGATTAATTTAAAAAAAATTAAAAATTAATGACCCAATCTAGAAACATCATATAGATAAAATACATGTATTTATTATCAAATATGCCTATGCATGCGTGTGTAATCATCGGATATTGTGATTGTGTTCCCTTTTACAACTGCACATGTCATAATACAGATGAGCTCAGAAAAACGCTCCCGGTTGTTATCCGTCCGTTACTCACTTGTTAACAGCAATAATTATAAGGTATTAGAGCTGACATGTCTGGGGATAACACCCCATGCTCCAATGGGTAGCTCAACGACTGGCTAACGATAACACAGTTAGCAAACATGTATTGTGTTCATGTAATACAATCCATTCATAAATGAAAAAAATATCGCTACCAGTTAAGTGATAAAGCAACTGTTACTTTTGTTAACATCTAATTTATTCTGAACTCAATAGTATATATAATTTTAATGACATATTAGCAGAGGAAGAGTATTAAGTGCCCAATAATTTGATTATAAACAATGAGTTGTTTGATTAATAACTCCTACCTGCTACAAGTATTGGGCAGTTACCAGTTTCGAGCATGGTGATCCTTTTACGCACGTTTATGTCTGCGCTCTCAGATACAACATTCTCAGCTTCCAGTCTCTTTAAGATGCTCAAGTCAAGTAATTGTAGGGACTCCTTAATGGTTTTAAAGATCGACTGAAGTGCATTTCTTCTTTGCGTATCATTCTCTCGTAGTTCAGCGAAAACATCAGCAGCCTAAAATTATATATTTAAATAAACATACACAGTAACTTTTGCACCCTGGTGTCCAACAACATATTCAATATTCCCAACTGGTATAAGGAAAACGAGGATCAACTGCTCCACGTATCAAATATGGAAGACCCTGCATGAAAGAAGACCAGACAAATCCGCAGATAGGCTCCCCGCCTCCACACGCGCCATTAAACGATTTAATTCCCTAGCCCAAGGTTTAATTGCTGGACCTCTGCAAGGACGGCGCATGTGGAGACGGAGAGACCATTAGCGGATTAGTCGGGTCTTCTTTCATAAAGAGTCCGCCATACTTGATCCGTGGATCAGAAGACCCTCAGGTTTTTCTATTCTGAATGGCCTCTATGTTTACAAAACAAAAGCAAACAAAAGTAAACGTGGGTATATTTGAATAAAAAGAAAGACATAGACTATACCTTTTCCAATCTGGGAACTTGAGAGTGTTCTGCCTCGAAATGTAAGCGAAGCCTTTCTTTTAGATCCTGTAGATCTTCAATGTCGTCAGTGTATATCTCATAACGATCGCAAATATCAAAGGCCTCCACGGAGTCGTTCAAAGACTCGATGGTGTCTAGAGTTATGTCAGTTATATTTGCCATTGCTGCTACCGCCTCTTATTTCCAAGTATTTTGTGTTTTCTGTTATAACCTAAAAATGATAAAGATGTGAATGGGTCGGTGTTTTTAAAAGAGAGAAAATGCACTATTATCTGTGTCAAAATTAGATTAAAAGATTTCTGGCCTTGAGAGTAATACAAAAATGCTGGTGATTATGGTGATTATAATAATACTAATAATAATCATAATAATAATAATAATAGTTTATTAGGTAAAATTGGAAACCTACGGTTGAAGTTGTACAAAGTATGTTTAAAAGAAAATCGACAATAAACTTTAAATCATAAAGCAATATATGTGGTGTTTCGCCGAATTTGCAAATTTCGTAAATGGAAGTATCATCAACATCTGGACAACAAGTTTTTCAGGTCATTGATCATTGCAAGGAAAAGAGTTAGGCCTAATTTAGTACCCTGAAGCACTCCTCCAACCAATCAGAATTAAAGCTACTGCATTTTACTCGCAAAGAAAGGAATAAATCCATCGTCTTTGAAAGTCTGGTTTCACTTGAATTTCTAATTTTTTCATTTAGATATTGTGATCAATCCTTTTGAAAGCCTTAACAAAATTTAAGAATAACACCTGACCATAAGACTTTGTTGTGGGGGATGATTCAAGTCCTCCTATAGTAATTTATGTGTCAATTTAACTAGGGCATGGGAAGTTGAACGAGCACGCTGGAAACAAGATATCAAAATCGTCAAATAGGGGCGTTAAGGCATTAATTTCTAAAGAGGTTCTGTGTTGTATTCAGATCCATTGACCCATCAAGGTAACAGCCGAGTCTGTCTCTTTGTCACCTTGGTTATCACTATGGCAATGCAGTCGAGGTCAATCGATTATACGACAAGCGTTGTGCATTGAAAAGAGGAGTTATATGGCGTCATATCATATATCTGGGACCCAACAAGCATATACACTTGTATTTGTGAATCTTAGCATACATGTGACTGACTTAAATCGCAGATAGGACTATTCTAGTTCTGCTGAGGGTGAAGATATAGCCTACTAGTTCACTAACACCCCCCGGTGGTTTTGTTGTTGTTATGCGTTTTGTTGAGACCCTCACTTTACAGAAGGGAGCAAATAGGCTGGGGGCTTAAACAATGATTCAATTTCGACGTGCTACATTATTCGCCATTCTGCTGCAAAACTTCAAAAGGCATGTGTCAATGCATTACGATCACGTGGTATAAGTGTAATGTACATCTAGATTACCACGCGATCTGTTGGGCAACATCATTTGTTCGAAGAAAAAGCAATGATTCTCCCCCAGAAACTGAGGTCGGCGAAAAAAAAAGAGATTGAATCCAGAACAGCAATATCTGAGTATAGAGCAATAAAAGTAAGACCCCGTTTCTTAACCAAGATCGACATAGCAAGATCGACCCATCTCCGAAGGGTTTCTCGTTTAATTGCATTCCGCTTAAGCGGCTCTGATATCTGACACACCTACTGAAGCTATTAGGGGGTAAACAACTATCGTTAAACAACTTCAGTAGGCGTGCTAGACATCTAAATCACTGAAGCTGAATGCAATTTAGCGAGAAACCCGTTGGATCTGGGTGGATCTTGCTAGATCGATCTATGTATTGTAACGGGGTCTAAAATACGTTTTGTAGGCCTTTGTCATGCACTTTATATCATTATGACCCGTCATTTAAATATGTATTTAAAAACACAATATGAATTACATGACGTGACTTTAACCGAAAAACCTGCTTATGTCCATTGTGTTGTCAGACTGCGTTATCCACGTGCAAATAGGGTCAATGGTTAATTCGTACGTCAGTAAATATAACAGAATCAGGCAAAACTTACCTTAACTGGACATAACGTGGATTGAAACGTTGGATAAAAGAACTCCACGATGTAGTTCTTTTCGGCGAAACGAATCTCTTCCAAGAATGAGCGACTTCCACTAAATCGACCCCCAGATCAGCTGAATTCATTTGTATAACAATGACGTAGGTCAAAGTTGTTTTCGCAACGGGACATCCAGGTGTGCTTTCAAAATTAATACATATACCTATTTTGTTAACTGCGGGCGTTGTCGTTGCAGCGAAAGAGGGATCTCAGGTGGGAACAACATTATTAAGGTAAGCTGCCGTATCTGCAATACCTTGTATTACCTGCTAAAAAAACAGGATCCATACCGATTTTGTTTTTGTGACCAACAGGCAGGTGAGTGTATATACGTCTCATGCATCAAAATGGCGCTGATTTTAGAAGGGTGGGTAGACATTTTTCGTCGATTATATATGTCACAGGCCAGATCATAGTATAGTCCACTTCTTAAGTGACCCAGACCACATCCCAATTTGGTCTTTGCATTGTTAACAGCATAACGATGTTAAATGGCCAAGTAATTTATAGGTGAGTTGCCAGTTTCTTTGTACACCATGTGTAATTAAATAGGGGTGTCATAGATCAAGGCACATATTATGATACTTACAGGTGTGGCAAATGGTGTGACAGATCCAATACAAGTCGCCGAGCTGTACGTGAAATATATTCCGACTGTAACACGCGAGTAATTTTCACTGTAAACATCTCGGCGACAAGTGTTGTATCTGGCTTAAACCACGGTCTCCACACTGTCCTTGTGATATAATATTCATACATGTTATTTTTACGTACAGCTCGGCGACAAGTGTTGTATCTGGCTTAAACACCGGCTACTACACTGCTGTTGCGATATTTGACTCAAGGGGGCCTTGTGGTCACTTAGTCCTGTGTTGGACGATCAAGGACAAGGCTGAACATACATTTATAACGCCCTTGACCAAAGTCAGTCCCAGAAGTAATTAACTGTCTTGATTGCTGTCATGCAGACTTAGACTGGAACTGCTAAGTGGCAGTGCCTGAGCAGTTATGCAAACAATTATCAGCCATGTAATCAGGCTTGAGATTCCTCAACAGGGTGAGTTCCGCCCTAAATGACCATCTATCTAGCTAGAGACATATCTGTGAATATCTGTAAAAAATCTATCACTCGCCCTGGTAGAGTGTTGGCCCTTATCAGCTAGTGAGTAACGCACTCGTACCTGACGTGATTGCATGTGGAATACAGAACGTCTTTTGTTCTACGCGCTAGCCGTTGTTTAAATATAGTTGTATTCATCTGATGATATTTTCAATACTATTGCATTAATTTATAAAGGTAAAGCATTTAAATTTTAAATTTTAATACAATAGAAATGAGATATATTAACAAAAATTTATGAAATATCTTGTAAAGGAGTGTTTAATCAAACGTGTGGCAGGGAAAGCAAGCAATGTTTCATTTGTATAAATTTAATGAAAACCTGTCCATTTTCCCAAGAGTGAGTGGTCATTTTAAGTACCAAAAAGTGGATTTTATCCAAATGTAAAGATATTGAGCTCATAGCATCAGGCTGGCTTCACGTCTGACATAAATTGTCTCTANTTACTTCTGTCAGACATAATATCTGGAATAAATAACACTGTAGAATTTACACCTTTGAGGTGATTATTTCTAAATAAAAGCAAATGCAATTGGGGGGGGCTTTTTGAATAACGTTTTTTCTCAACTAGGAGAGGTCCTGAGATGCTAAACTTGTAAGGATTTATAACGAAATATAAGTTATATTAAAGTTTTAAGAGGTGTTGGTTTTAAGGGTATTGCTCTCGTCTTGACCAGCAATACACGCTCTATCACTTTAGACCCATCAGATTTGCCTTCGAATACATGTTTGAACTGCTCATTTGACCGGTTATAAGCAAGAACACGTTCGAGAAATGGGTGAAAATTATGTTAAGGTGACTCAAATGCCGGCTGAAGAAAGCGGCGACACTACATATATTCATATATTCACATATATTCCGCCATTGTTATTCACTGTTTATGTGTAAAATCCACGGTCGGGATGTCTTATAAATGATTTAGTGTTTAGCTTCAAATTAATGCATACTAAAACACATAAATGGAATTGCATGTAAAATAATCGTTAGTGGTCAATCTGTTCAAAACCATACTTCAACCAACATATCGATATAAGAACACTACAAATGTATCGTTTGAGAAGATAAAAAGTCATTTGAATTTCTAAAGAAATTCGAAAAACACGTGGATCTGATAGCAGTCATCAACAATTTCTAAATTCAAACTTTTTTGCATTATGAAGTTCAAGTTTTATATCTTACATATATCAGTTTATGTGAGATAACTGTTCGGGTCTGTTTTAATTTATGGACACGGATATACAGTGCATATATACCATCAATTCAATTGTAAATGGCAGACTGAAGGAAATTAAAAGAAACATTTGAACAAACTACTTTTACACCATAAAAACCTGCCGGTGAAGATAAGTGAAGAGCAAAGGCCAAAAAATGATTCAAGAAACACCTCGCAGGATTTAAATATAAGTGACACACTCTGGTGATTTAACTTGTTTTCAAAACCTTATCCTATGGTTTATTATACACAAATATATTGAAAACCTAATGCACACGTAAACAGACGGGATACTAGTACTCCCATCTAACTTTAATTGAAATGCAAATGTAAATTAAAATGCACCTACCTGTTATGAGAAAGAAAAAGACTACATATTGCACTGCAAATGAGGCCTTGCTACACATAACACACAGCTCTGTCACACCCATGGTTGCATGTTGTTACACTGGGTTTGAAACAATGCTTCCAAATCAACATTATATATACTATTTCATGTTTATAGAAACAGGATATAAACGCTATAATTCAAAGAATTACAGAGGTCTTTGCATGACATATTCATCACTCATAGTCGTATGTCCATGTACATGTATTATGTCCAGCGTAAGGAAATCAGTGGACGAAAAAAGCTGAAGATCGTTTTTAAATTATACAGTACATTAAGGACTTTATATCACAAAAAAATCACTTCACGTAATTTTGATATCTTGAATGCATAGTGCAATAAAAAAGTAAACACCTGAAAAATACACGGTCCCTCCAATATTCCCCGTCACTAGAGCATAGTCTTTTCTGATGTGATTGAATAGGCGAAAACGATATTGTTAGTTATGTGAAGGAGACCTGTTTGAAATCGATATTATGATATCATCTCAAAACGCTGCAGTTATTACGCCATAAACTACAGACTTGACATTTAATATGGAATATTTTTTTCCAAATTATTTTTCATCAGTTTTTTCCTATTTTGCTGACTGATAAATGAAAATTAGAATTAAAATCATGTTTTAATAACCTTTATTTATCTCTTTGATGTCATTGTGACACCAGTTCATTAATTGAATTCGCCAGTGAAGCAAACAAAAATGCATTGCCTATTTTAAGTTATACGACAACCATTGAAAGCAATATTTTGGATCTGCATATTTTCCAAATTACCGTCCTTAAAAGAGTTACACGCCCCACAAAGGACCCTCATGTCATTGTCTTGTCACAGCAACGGTTGCTGTTACACCTGACCTCATCTGGTTGCTACCAGAGCTTTCATGCGGCAAGACATTCCTTAGGATAGGTTTTCAGAGTTTAATATGGAAAAAAATTCCAGGCAACGGTCAAAACTTGTCCAACTTGGTTCAGATTTGTTGTAGGACATGCAGGCCGTTGATTCGGCGAGTAATAACCTACCCACGTGTGCCTATGTGGTTCAAATATGGCGATTTTGATTACCAATGTATCTGCTCAATCCCTTGGCTCTATAAGTTTTCTGTTAAGAAAAGTGTTCTGTGTGAACGGGCAATCTCATCTTGCAACCTAAAATTGTTCCTAAGGTGCCCCCTATCAAATGATAGTCAAATGGTTCCCAGATTATTCCTTTATTTCATCTGGTTTAGTTTTTCATCAATGACTACCATTGGTGTTTTGGCACCAATGTGGTATCCACTCCAAATACTGACGCTGCCAATGACCCTAGTCACTTTAAAAGCGGCACACGCCTTGTCGTAGGTCACTTTAGGATGTTTGTAAACTCTGTTTTGATCAGTTAAGCGGTACAGGTGAAATCTGACCTCAATAAAGAAAGCCACGCGGTTTCAGTGTTCTACTCAGAAACGGTTATGATCCTCAATTCATTAGAGAAACTGACGACGCTGTTTTGCTGTTTACAGTGGCTTCCTCAGAGGTCGTTTGGTATTCTGACCTGCGAAAACCAGTATTGTATTCGCTAAGAGCCTTGAAAAACGCGTTTTGGTCACAATTTGCCCCTCATTCTGAACGGACTGGGTGGATTTTGTTTAGTTGCAGCAGCATATCCTGAAGGACAGTGAGTCCTGTGCCCTGGTGGTAAGATGCCAATACATTGGGCGTGGCCTCTGTGTAGGTACATCAGTCTGGGCATAAGTCCATAGAACTGTGCAGACCATTCCGTTTGACACAATAATCTCTCTGGCAATGTCTGTCTTTTTCGCGCCATTCTGGCACAGATTAACAAATTTGTAAAACATTGTTGAACTCATTTTACGGACTGCAAAACCGACCGCTTACATGCAAAACTTCAAATTCTTCTATGCAGTAGTTGCCGACATATGGATACTTTTTTGACGGAACCATACTTCGCCAAAGCCCAGCTTAGACCAGGCCAAAGGAGCACTACCCAATCAAATCACTGCATATTACACAATGCAACAGTGCAACAGGATTGGTAGTCAGTTAATTGGTAGTGGCACACCTGACTTTACACTTCTCCAGTCAGATACCTTATATGAGATCTGAGTTTTATGAAAAAAGAACGCATTTTTACCTAAGCATGCCGTTGAAACTGAAATATTCCATATTAAATGTCAAGTCTGTAATTTCAATAAATACACCCCGCTGTATAAATGATGCGTCAGCATTATTTCGTATTGAAATGCTTATTCCAATATAATTTAAGCGGATAAGGAAACATTAAACACATTGACCCCCCCCCAAAAAAAAAAAAAATAAATAAATAAATAAATAAAAAAACCGCTATGTTGTATTTTTCTGAGCCATTAATTCTGTCAGACATAATATCTGGAATAAAAAAACACTTTAGAATTAACACCTTTGAGGTGATTCTTTCTAAATAAAAGCAAATGGAATTGGGGGGGGGGCTTTTTGAATAACGTTTTATCTCCACTAGGAGAGGTCCTGAGATGCTAAAATTGTATGGATTTATAACGAAATATAAGTTATATTAAAGTTTTAATTAAGAGGTGTTGGTTTTAAGGGTATTGCTCTCGTCTTGACCAGCAATACACGCTCCATCACTTTATACTCATCAAATTTGCCTTCGAATACATGCTTGAACTGCTCATTTGACCAGTGATAATCAAGAAACCTTTAGAGAAATGGGTGAAAATTATGTTTAGGTGACTCAAATGCCGGCTGAAGAAAGCGGCGACACTACATATATTCTGCCATTGTTATTCACTGTTTATGTGTAAAATCCACGGTCGGGATGTCTTAGAAATGATTTAGTGTTTAGCCTCAAAGTAATGCATACTAAAACACATAAAAGGAATTGCATGTAAAGTAATCGTTAGTGGTCTATCTGTTCAAAACCATACTTCAACCAACATATCGATATAATAACACTACAAATATATCGTTTGAGAAGATAAAAAGTCATTTGAATTTCTTAAAAAAAATTCGGAAAACACGTGGATCTGATAGCAGTCATCAACAACTTCTAAATTCAACCTTTTTTTGCATTATGAAGTTCAAGTTTTATATCTTGCATATATCAGTTTATGTGAGATAACTGTTCGGGTCTGTTTTAATTTATGGACACGGATATACAGTGCATATATACCATCAATTCAATTGCAAATGGCAGCCTGTAGGTAATTAAAAGAAACATTTGAACAAACTACTTTTACACCATAAAAACCTGCTGGTGAAGATAAGTGAAGAGCAAAGGCCAAAAAATGATTCAAGAAACACCTCGCAGGATTTAAATATAAGTGACACGCTCTGGTGATTTAACTTGCTTTGAAAACCTTCTCCTATGGTTTATTATGCACAATTATACTGAACACCTAATGCATACGTAAACAGACGGGATACTAGTACTCCCATCTAACTTTAATTGAAATGCAAATGTAAAATGCACCTACCTTTCAAGAGAAAGAAAAGGACTACATGTACATATTGCACTGCAAATGAGGCCTTGCTACACATAACACACAGCTCTGTCACACCCATGGTTGCATGTTGTTCCCAGGGTTTGAAACAATGTTTCCAAATCAACATTATATATACTATTTCCTGTTTATAGAAACAGGATATAAACGCTATAATTCAAAGAAATACAGAGGTTGTTGCATGACATATAAATAATTCATACTCGTTTGTCCATGTATAAAGCAGTTACGCAAAACAGCGATAACTATTTCTGTTCGCCTGGCCAAAAATTACATTCAAAGACACATAACTCGAGTGATTTCACTATTCAGTTACCTGTTTAGGAAATCAACATATACCGGCCATTAACAATGTATTCGCGTTTTCCTTTAATCAACTTAAAACATGGCAACAGCAAACTTGTTTTGACACTCCTTGAATCCTAATTTATTTTGCAACATAAAATATCAGCTGAATAATTTACTTTGTTTTGGGTTTTGTTTATTTGTTTGTGTACCATTGCCTAAGTTTCTTTTTAAGGATTTATGAAAAATGGAGCCATGATCTCACAGATTTTAGAGAAACGGATAAAGACCACTTTCATCACATTTGATAAGAATTAATTTTAGATATATTAATTCGAAGTTGTATTATGTCCAGCGTAAGGAAATCAGTGGACGAAAAAAGCTGAAGATCGTTTTTAAATTATACAGTGCATTATGGACTTTATATCACAAAAAAATCACTTCCTCTCGCACAAAAAACAACATAATTTTGATAGCTTGAATGCATAGTGCAATAAAAAAGTAAACACCTGAAAAATACACGCTCCCTCCAATATTCCCCGTCACCAAAGCATAGTCTTTTCTGATGTGATTGAATAGGCGAAAACGATATTGTTAGTCATGTGAAGGAGACCTGTTTGAAATTGGTATTATGATATCATCCCAAAACGCTGCAGTTAGTACGCCATAAACTCATTTGATTAAATACACCCCGCTGTATAAATGATGCGTCAGCATTATTTCGTATTGAAATGCTTATTTCAATATAATTTAAGCGGATAAGGAAAAATTTAAACACATTGACCCCCCCCCCCCCAAAAAAAAAAAAAAAAAAAAAAAAAAAAAAAAAAAAAAAAAAAAAAAAAAACAAACGCTATTTTGTATTTTCCTGAACCATTAATTCTGTCAGACATAATATCTGGAATAAAAAACACTTTACAATTTACACCTTTGAGGTGATTCTTTCTAAATAAAAGCAAATGCAATTAGGGGGGCTTTTTGAATAACGTTTTATCTCCACTAGGAGAGGCCCTGAGATGCTAAACTTGTATGGATTTATAAAGAAATAATAAGATATATTAAAGTTTTAAGAAGTGTTGGTTTTAAGGGTATTGCTCTCGTCTTGACCAGCAATTCACGCTCTATCACTTTAGACCCATCAGATTTGCCTTCAAATACATGCTTGAACTGCTCATTTGACCAGTTATAACCAAGAAAACTTTCGAGAAATGGGTGAAAATTATGTTAAGGTGACTCAAATGCCGGCTGAAGAAAGCGGCGACACTACATATATTCCGCCATTGTTATTCACTGTTTATGTGTAAAATCCACGGTCGGGATGTCTTATAAATGATTTAGTGTTTAGCTTCAAAGTACTGCATAATCGATAGTGGTTAATCTGTTCAAAACCATACTTCAACCAAAATATCGATATAAGAACACTACAAATATATCGTTTGAGAAGATAAAAAGTCATTTGAATTTCTAAAAAAAAATTCGGAAAACACGTGGATCTGATAGCAGGCATCAACAATTCCTAAATTCAACCTTTTTTGCATTATGAAGTTCAAGTTTTATATCTTGCATATATCAGTTTATGTGAGATAACTGTTCGGGTCTGTTTTAATTTATGGACACAGATATACAGTGCATATATACCATCAATTCAATTGCAAATGGCAGCCTGTAGGTAATTAAAAGAAACATTTGAACAAACTACCGTACTAGGATTAAGAATGTGTACATTTACCCCGTGGACCATTTGAAGATTACACTGCGATTAATGCGGTGGAAAATACAATAGAGAGAGTGTATAATGATAGGGTCGCTAAACGATTGTTGACGGCATATAGTAACTAGCCTAATCCCCTGGTCGCCTGGGTAGCCACGCCCCTTAGAGTACTTATGTAAACAAACGGTCTCCCGTAGCGAACTATCCTTTTGTTCAACAGCTTCGCGCGTGCAGCTGATTATGTATGTAGTGACACTATAGCTAACTGCATATAATTTTGTGCTAGCTGTTATTTGATTCCTTCTGCTGTGTCAGATGTTGTGGATCAGCCCACTGGTTCGTTAACGTATGTTTTTCTGAAGATTGGTGGTGCAGATTTTGAGTGCTTAATTATTTACCCTCCTTCTAACAAGAGAAAGGGGAAGGGAGATAAAAAGAGAGAGTGTCAAATGAAACGGGTAATGAGTAATACATTACATTAAATAAAGGGACTCGCGGTGGAAGAAACGATAGACTGTTTTGCATCAAGGTATGCCATTATAATCCGACATGGCCCATAACATGATCCATAACATGACTCATTGTTGTATGCCTTATATTTGTGCCGACTAATATTTTACTCTCGTTCATTTCGTGAAACTATTTCCTTAAAATAAAGTTTTGCCTGTATAAATTAACTTTGTGACATGAAGTAATTAATAAAACGCGCCTGTTGAAAAGGGGGCTTTTCGTAACTAATAAAGGTTCACTATTCAGAAAAATATCGTCGCCGTTCGTCGCCGCTACCTTCAGGAAAGCGTACCCTCCGCGTGGATCACCGGCATTTTTGATTATCTGACAAATTAGGGCAATTTACGTTTTAGCTAATAATTCTGAATTTACTAATATTTTGGACTAAATTCGATGTCAGATTCATAGCAATGACGGAGAGCCGACAGAGTAACTGTTTAATTTTCTAAACTAATCAAACTAGAACGCGTGGCGATAAAATGTGTCGCTAGATCTTGTAAACACTCAGCGAAATGCACCTAGTGACTATATTCAATGTGCCGTCACTTAATTGCTTTCTCGATTTCATTAATTGACGATAGTAATTGCAGATAACAAGGAAGAGGAAATGCTGAAGACAAAACAACGTCGGGTCTTTGTGTGACTTTCTCCCTAAACACTTTTTATGTTGCTGTCAAAGAAAAAGGAGTCTAGATAGCGATTATTTAAACCACTGCTGCTGCTTTTGCAGGTAGACTTCCTCGTTTATCATTTAAATGCTCCCCTCCCCCAGCAGACCCAACTTGATGCATGTACGTCTTGGTAGCTATAGTACAGATCTTGGTTCAAGTAATGAAAGGTTTAAGCACAAAACGATAATTTGAGGCTATTTTTTCATTCAAGACAAAATAAAGTATCTATGGTGTGTGACAATAGGGACTTTACAAAGCTTAATTTGTCCTTAAATATATATTCCAGTAGCATAGGCGAGCGACGTAATTGTAACCTCAACTTGAGGTATCCTCGATGAAAGCGGAGTACAAAAATTAACTTTTTTAAATATCGATTACAACATGCTGTACAATGATATTGAGACTAAAGGGTTTAATGGACTTCTTTGCCTTAAAAGCAATTCATTTCAAAATTAAAAGAAACAGTTTTTTTCGGGGAGCGCGGGTAGACAGTTTACGTCAGGTGATTCGTTAAAGTCGAGGAGTGTTTCACTATCAAATGTGTAAATCATATAAATCATAAAACACTATAAGAGTTTTTTTTTGTTACGATCTGCAACATTTGTTCATTTATATAGCAGGGCGAAGTTAAAGCCAGAGGTAAATAGAACCTAATACCGTAATCTTCCTCGTCCATTTATTTAAATCGTATCAAAACGTTTGATACACAATGTTCATTAATGTCATAATTTTGGCGATTTATTAAAACCATATTGGTACATAAAAGCTTAAGATTAGCATAAGTTAAGCAACAACCAGTATGAAGAACAACACCCTTTTTAAATGAGGCAAGACACCCTCTTCACACTGATTATAACCTTGAGAAAGACATTATGCAACTTAAGGCAAAGGAGTTATGCAAAGTTCTTTCAACTCGTGTGTGAATACAACACATTCTTTGTCACTTTTACAAGACAATGGAGGCGAGCAAGTAGAGTAATTACAATATACCATAAAAGGACATTAGTATAGAAAGCTTACTTCGGGTCAGCCCTTTGTTTGTTCGAATGAAAGAGATAGATATCGCGCCGCGACTCCCTTTATTAAACCTTCGTGTGTTTGTGTAAAAGTGTGAAAGACAGGCAACGGTCTTTAGTCGCTGTTGATATTGTTCGCGATTTATATTGAAGTATAACTCCTTCGCCTGCATGTAAACGTGTTACTTTTCCTCATGTTCTCTATATTTCTTTTAGGTGGTGGAGACAACGGGATGAGATCGATAAAAGTAAATGTTAATCTAAACAATTAGATGCGATTTTTGTGAAATGACTTATTAAGTGATGTGCATGTACCTAGCATGTTTAAATTCTTGAATTTCTAATTTGTTAAATCTTTCATACACGGCCTCATATATGTATTACTCTCAGGCCTTCGATATTATTGTGTTACACGGGACTCCTGGAAACCTGAAGCACAGGTCTACGGAGTCTTGTTATCCTTCATGCGGTTTTATGGCTGGGATGAACACTGCGAAGTAGAAACAGGCTTTACTTAGCTTTACTTAATATACGACAGTTAAAACAAAACCAGTCGGCAAGGCTTGCTTTTATTTGGCGTTAACCTTACACTGGTTTTAAAAGAACAAATATAAATATGTTCGATGGATTAAATGCCGGCTTCGTTATATTTTAACTAAATGCGTTCATTTGCACAGTTACACAGATAATATTTTTAAGTTGTCTGTCGTTTAGCACGCATTATAGGCGAGTAGCTAAATAGTGACGGTGATCAATCCAAGCTCAATCTTGGCAAATATTGTTTACAAAATAGATCATGTTGAATAAACTTAATTACGCCTTAATAAATAATCAACACATGGTTCGGTTATTGTCACTTGAAAGCTTTCGATCAAAGACGTTCAATGAAATCACAAATCATTTGACGATTAAAAAATGGACAGGTTCAAGGGACAGTTTTTGTTTCAGCTAAAGGGACTTCAGGTTCAGGTAGAGGGTTCAGTTACGTGTTTCAGCGGATGATAGCATCACGCCCTAGGTCTAAGCGAGTTGAATAGAAGCTTTTTATCCAAACATCCTATTCCTAACTACTGAGTTAGGACAAAGGTCTAGTAACATGAACTGTGCAATTACTATTAATGGATCAGATGCATACTTGATTGTTTTTCCTCTGGTGTCGCACGTATGCATCCTTTCTTGAGTGATCTAAAACAAGTCGCTAGTGTACCATGTTTCTCACTGTAGCAAAATATGTTCGACATGGCGTTTCTGAACGGTAGCCGGAGACACAGTAATTGTATAGGCATGCTTTAAGCTTGTTCGAGAGATAATAACAGTCGGGTTTAACAATAGATAGCGAGCTATAGTAAGACCCCCTCCTCTTTAACTGATGATTTACACTTTTAATTGACCGTACTTTCGTATATTGTATGATCATACAGCCAGACCTCCCCCTGTTGCACGTTGTAGTTGGATTGTCATTGCGCCTATGTCAATGCACCTCATTTAATTTCAATATTATAATATAAGCATAATATAAGTAATATGTTATTTCCTTATTCCTCTTTCATTATCATTCATGTTTTATAAATACTTGAACGCTTGAATGCAGATATTTCAAATTAAAACGTAAGTACATAAATAAATTACACATTTATAAATTAATGCAATAGGAATTTTTTGAGACAGATTGATGCTGACGCTCATGCATTTCAACCCAACAAACAATAATTAGTTCAATTTTTGACTGCGGAAATTTCATATAGGATGAAATAACTGATAACAAAATTAACTAGCAGTATGTTAGCAACACTAAAAACCAGTTGCGCGTGCCAAACTAGTGAACAAAAGGACAGTTCGCTTCGCGTGGCACGCCTTAGCATGGGTTTAACCTCTTCAAGCTATAATCCTATCGCCGCAACAAACAATAGGGACCTTCTGGCTGATGTATCCTGCTGTTAATTATACCTAGTTACAGCGGATTGTCGCGCTCGCGCTGGACCACAGAAACCGGCGACATGGGGTTCACTCGTATTAAGTATTGTGTTATTCCACCTAAGCTATTGTGTTTGTGCGTTCGAATTTTGAAGGGATTTATACGGCCCTCCGTTGTATGTCCGCCCCCTTCTATTCACAAGATAGGGATTAAAACATTTCGAACGTTGTTACACCGGTGTACAACGGAAACAAAATTATTCCGCCCACTGTATAAATGTCAAATTGTCTTCTGTTCATCACAGAGTATTCAATTATAATGTAGGCAAGGTAGATATAGGGTACTACTTCTCAATCGAATTGTCTTTTGTTTTTATGTACAGACACAGATGTGTCTGTACATATAGCCTTCACCTGCATCTGTCGTCATTGCCGTCATTGCCGTCGTCGTCGCCATGCACTTTCACCAATAACACGATAAGTGAATAACCATTTTACCTTTTGGCTTGAAACTTACAGAACTGATGAATATTCATAATACGCAGGTCAAGTTCAAAAATCAGCATGATCAGGCCATATTTATGGAAGTTATGCTATTTTTTCATTTTATTCAGCATAAATGCAACACCGATAACACGATAAGCGAAAAACTGTTTTACCTTTTGGCTTATAAGTTACAGAAATGATGAATATTCATAATATGCAGGTCAAGTTTGAAAATCAGCCTGATCGGGCCATTTTTATGGTAGTTATGCTGTTTTTTCACTTTTTTGAGCACATATGCAATACTGATAACACATTTCAAGGAAAATCAATTGGCCAATTGATGACCATTATGGAAAAAACATTTTACTTATGATATTCTAACTTACTGAAAAGTTTCATAGGACTAAAGTGCAGCTTGTGTTGGAAATAGGTGTGAATGTTTTCTGTTTTGGAAGCAATGCAGCTCTATAGAGTGCTATATGGGGCTACTGTTTATGGATGGTGGTAATTGTCCCTTGGGGTAATCGCTAGCTCAATTCAGAGCTATAAAATCACTTGCCTAATTAATTTTCAAGTGCCCATTAAATAAGATTACATAAAACACACGTTGATATTTCCCATTCAAGTCCTATAGGTTAAGCTCTCTTAACTGTGTCACATAATTAAGAATCGGTGATAATTATGAAGGTAAATGTTGTTTAATATTGCAAATAAGTTTACAAAAGAAAAAAAATTGAAAATTGTGTAATGCCAACATTAATGTTATAGATGAATAACAGTGCCTTATTATCCTCAAACACATTGGGGTTATTCATATCATGTTTATACAGCAAGATTAAAAGTTTGAATAGCAGCTTTATTGGAATTTTTTGTTGTGTTTTCTTTTTAATATTTTTTCAAACACTGGCATTTTCAACTCCTATCCACCTGAAGCTCTTCACATTCTGTATTTCCACATAAGCAGTTGCATATGTTTTTATGTCTTTAAACATTATGTAATATTATTTTATGCACTGTCAACATTTTTCAAATATTGGGAGTTTCATTATGTGAATTTGAACTTTCATGGTGCAGAAACTGTAATCTTATTGCAGGGGTGGATTGAGGCCGTCTTCTGGGTCTTTCAGATGACGGTCAGATTTTAAAGTTTACATTGACAGGTATCATTTTTTTCTGTTGGAAGACCATCAAAAGTGGAGGATGGATCAACAAAGATAATTTGGAATACTGTCAGAAAATACCTCTGGATCTGCTCCTGTTATATACCTTGTTACCTGTTGTGCATGATTAAAATTCAGTGTTGATTGACAGTGCTATTATAAGCATTATTTATTATTGCATCAAAATTGACAAAATGACCCATTTTCTGCATTTTTATTTTCTGTTTTTGTCTGTACATTTGACAGCTTTGCTGCCTTGTTTAAGTTGATTGTCTTTGTGCAGTATCGTATATATATTGTTTATGTACTTGTTAATTAAATACAGTATACCTGAATGTGGAACCTTATGAGTGCACAGTATCTTGTCATGCCATTTAATTTGTTACATTGTACTCAGACAAATATTAAAATAAATATTGAATTAAATATCAAAGGCTGTGCATTTTACTAACTGAAAAGTCAGATGATAAAATCAATAATAAGTTAATTGTGAGCTCCAATTAACACACCTTCCTTAATACGTATAAATAACTTTTCAAATTTTTATAGACAACTAAATGAATTAATGTCACTTAACTACATCGTAAACTGACTTACTTGCTCTAAGCACAACCAGACCTGCCTTTTATAATGAGGACAGAAACACATATCTCCAGTAACAACTTTGCAATAACATCTTACAGATGCATATGAGTTCAATTTTATGCCACAAAAGACTAACCCAAATACCAGCAAATAGTTTCAAATAGTTTAACTAAGAGATTTACCAAAATACATTCTTCAATATTACCCTAAAAGTGATATTTGAACGGATTTTTCTGCTAGCTTTCTATACTGTATATATATATATGGGGCAGAAAATTAGGTCAGATAAGTAGTTTAAATTTCTGACCAAAAATTTAAGGAAAGGAGCCATCTAAAGCTTTTTTATGGCTGATCGAGTGATTTATTCAGTTAATCTCTTGGCATGTTAAATTTATTTGAGTGGTGTAAGAAACTACAGTAGAAGTGGTTTTTATGTGTTACTGGGAATCCACTCTCCACTGATGCTTAGTTCATAATTGTACCTTTGAGTTTGCAGCAGGTTTACAAGGAAGTCTTTATGTTCTAGGAAGTTTCCAGTTTTTTTTTTTTTTTTTTTTTTTTTTTTTTTTTTTTTTTAAACTTTTTTTGGATTTTTTT
>NW_019773570.1:618634-650961 GCF_001039355.2 Lingula anatina | reverse complement strand
GGGGGACAGCTGCCCCCCCCCCCCCCCCGGAGGCTACGGCCCTGTAATTGGATATGCTCTCACTGAGGTTCATTTAAACAGTTTCACTTATCTGTAATGCAAAACTGCAGATACATTGGTGAAATGCGCTGCAGTCAATTAAGAGAGAGTAAAAGATGGAGAAGAGGGAGAGAGAGATGAGATGGGGCTTTTAATCCAGTCATGGGATTTGGCTCATATTGAGTTCATATTGAGTCACATGTTGTGTTTGTAAATAAATTAAAAGTCCCCTGGTTTTCTAACTAAAACTGTATTTTTATCCAATGAATTATTCTTTCAAACTAAAGATAATATTTAAGCAAGTTTGTCTTTCATGGTGTTAACAATGAGATGCAGCTACATCACTGTATGTGATGTACTCTGTACTACAGGTAACATTAAGTTCAAGGAGTTTATAGCTAACAAGCTGTAGAGCTATAATTTGAACGACTGGCTGTTTTAGCTGAATTCTGTTGCACAGAATCGTTTATTTTGATGTTATACTACATAATGCGTAAGCAACATCAAGTTTTAGTCATTAGCAGGTGTTTTTTATTTCTGCTATCTCCTCCTAAAACATTGCATATAACGGGAAACTTGAAACACCGGGGAATGATCAGCCTATCACCAGGAATTAATGTGTGTATGGCAACTTCGAAGTTTTGATATGCCTAATATACATGTATACTATTGCCCAAAATGGTTGGTACACGTCGAAAATAAGTTTACTTTTTGGAATATTTTACTCTTATTTCTAAAACGTAATACTTGGTACAAAAAAGGAGTCGTTGCAGCAATTGGCTCGACATTAAGTAACATGCATGTGTACTATGAACACTTTTCAGTCAGTCACTCTCCACTGGTTATGACTGGAATGTCTGGGGTGTGTGAAACATGTCACAGAGTTTTGAGACAGTGCTGGTGGGGTGGGGTGCGTTTGTCATGTTCTGTCAGTTTTCGCGGAGATTTGCAAATATTAGTAACTGTGTCTACCGATTACTGAGACCATGCTGCGACCTACAGATATGATAATACGACACTAGATGGTTGCATATGCAAATGTCACAGCACAAAAAGTCAATTTTCAGCTGTTTTACTCTTCAGGAAATGGGTCTGAATATTCTCTTTACAAGCCTTTTCAACGGTGTAAAGCTCTACCGGAAAGGTCAGGGTCTACGGGTTTACTACCCTTTTATGCCTAAGCTTAAAATTGTAGTTGCACTATTACTACGTCTTTCCGATCAAGTAAAGGCGTCTAAAAACAACCTCTTTACAACTCCTTTCCTATCAAATATAGGCGATTTTTGACACGTCTTTATAACCCTTTTCCGATGAAGTAAATGCGATATGAGGTAAGTCATTATAACCCTTTCCGATCAAATAAAGGCGATTTTAGGTAAGTCGTTACTACCCTTATCTAATCAAATATGGACGATTATAGTTATTTCAATTACTTATAGCACTGATAATGTTTCAAATTCATGTAGCATTTCTTTTAATGAGAGGAAGGCTTGTGAATCTTCAATTATAGTAATTTATTGCAAAAAAACAACAATAACCATTACAATGCAGTGGGAATTATGTTTATAAAGCGCAATACAGCTACTTTATTTCACAAGTGGAAAGTAATCTTACACTAATGTATTATTTTGTACACTCATTATACGCACACCCTAAACAATAGCGAATACCATTAAAAAATTTACCTAGTAAAATAATTACGCAAATAAATACGAACTACATTTAAATACGACTTTCCAGAACAAAATCTAAGCAAAAGTACAATTACAGGAATGTCACAGATTCATAAGTAGTCAGGCTTTTTCCATTATTTATCAGACATCTGGTAAACATATGATGAAAATGAAAACGACTACTACTTATCCATCGACTTAATGTATTTGCAGAGAGTGGCCGCTCGTTAAATAACATGCCAATTATGTGTGCCCTAATTGCCCGACCCCGTTTTAAAAATTACACTCATTAGGTATTTTTGTTCACATTGAGTAAGGCGATGAAGCCTAGCTTCCAAGGAAAGATGAAATATTGTCACCAAAACCCTTAAAAAATGCGTAGGCTTAAGAAATAAAATAACATTAACATAAAATAAAATTAAAAAGAAGAGAAACGCAACACATTATGTACCTGAAATATCCGACTAACTTAAAGTATTTAATCAAAATCAAATAAATGCTGCTCAAATTCTAAGAGAAAAATGTACTTTCAGAATAAATCTGTAGAAAATACAGCTATTTATTTCTTGAGGTGTGTGAAACGTTCATCTTATTTAGCGTGATTCGTGAAGCACCCCATTCACGCGACTTGTGAATGCAATTGTTTATTCTCCGCCCTTCGTGAAACGAAGACATTATACCCGGTGATACGTGATTTTCAGGATATTTTTAAAATGCCTACTATCAGTGAGATAATAATACACTATGATTTGTGTATTGATGATTTAGCTTCCCGCGTACTGTGGTCATTCCCCTCCCCAATTGAACTTTCAAGACTGGGCCTGAATTAAAACATATCAGTTTACTTGGGATCACAGCAAAATAATATACAAATATATGTTCAAATATAAGAAGTACTGATCTCATTGTAATAACAATATATATAAAAACAGTAAATAAAAATTAATCACCGTAAAGGAGATATATTAACATTTTTCATGTTGAATACCGTGATATCTAATCTACAACTGTGGACTCAAATCGCCCTTGCATGTAAATTATTTTCCACACATCAATTTGAGCACTTCTTTAGCCTGGCAGACCCCCGCGTCAGATATTTCTGCCGTTGCCCATTTCAACGCCTTCCTCTTGTTCAGTGCTCTATCGCCCTTTCCTTTTTCCAGTGCGGTGTCTTTCTTAATGGTTTTTGTGCAGATATAACGAAATGATATCTATATATATAAATATATATAAATATATATAATGTGTAATGACGTGTTAAACATAACTGAGTAAAGGGAACAGCATGTCTGACTAAAAAAAATTCAGAGAAAGTATCAGGATTGAGAATTACAAGAATGCATGTACCACTACAACAGACATGGAGAATGTAATAAAATCAAAGACTTGGTAATTTATCAACACACATTGATAATCAATTATTAAAAATGAAAATAAATGAATATCATGAAAATAACAAAAGGAATAAAACCACTTACTGTCTTCATCCTCTCGTTTTTCCTGTACATATACTCTGTACTCTGTCTCTGTGGCTATCTTCACACCACACCACATCCTCCGCTTTGTAGTTGCGATTTAATATTCGTTGTTTAGGGGTGGTCGGCTCATGTCTTAGTTGAACTAACTCTTATCAAAATAACACGATCCAGGACTGGGCCCCTGGGGACGTGTGTTTTGACAGCGCCCCTGGTTAAAAGCTTTGAGATTGCTTTTGGGACGTTAGAGTTTAGATTGAAGTATAAAAGTCCCTTCGATGCGTTATCACGTGTTTGTGAAGAGATGACAACGGTGATAGAACGTGTCCGTCTTATAATTCTGATTCGAATTATGTTAGATAACTATTTATTGCCGTATTCAATATTATCGGCTGTTGTTTCACTTCGGTAAATTGTGAGAGAGGTGTCTCGCCTCTGTTTGTGTTTGACCTGAAGGGCCGACTGTACGAGATACACACAGTGCGGCGGGGGAAACGAAAAAAAAGGGGGGGGGGGTGGACTGGTTGCAGAAAGCGCTTTTCGGTCAACAAGTGACCTTCATCAGCTGCAGAGTCCTGAAAAAAAGAGGGGGGGGATGTGCTTAAGCAAAGAAGTGAGAAACCAAAAAACTTTGTTAAAGCCTTCATCACCGCGGTTGGAGAGAGGTTACATAAAAGGTTAAATAGCTTATTGGCCACCATGCTGCTTGTTATACTGACCTCTGCTCATGAGTTATCTCTCGACCACCTTGTTTCAATGGTACTTCATGTGAAAACTGTGTTAATTACTGGTAGCAATCCCCATACAAATACAACCGAATCCGGCTGTCATCTAAAGCAGGCCTGTCCTTCTCTGTCAAATCCCAGAACTTAAAAACAAAATAGCCGTTTTTGACTTGCGGCGATTTACTTATCTTCATGTGAAAAATGAATTTCTATGAAGAAATCAGTATATTGCGATATGATACATTTTCATTAGCAGAAACCGTGTAAAAGTGACACACGATGCACGTTTAATGTGCAGTGATTCTTCACTTACGTGGTTTAACCACCCCCCTCTCTTCGTCACCCACTGTGAGCAAGATATCATCATCAATAGAAAAGTACTCCTGTTATATACGTATTACAGCACATCATACTGATAATGTTTGCTATATATCAACATATTTATCGCTGCTTAAACTTGCAAAATAACAATGGTCTTATAGTTATTCAGTTTTTCAAGCAAGGTTTTTTATGACAGCTAGTTTAAAACTAATGGTTTACTAATGGTTCTAGACAGGGTCTATCGAGCGAAATCGTATCGCGGGATGTACTACGATCAGTTGTGGGGCAATACTTATTCATAAAATAAAAAAAAATGTTCTAATGCATCTCCAGTCAACATTGGTATTAAAGTATTTTTGTTTTCGTCTTTTAGCTGGATGAAATATTGAAGGTGGCCGTGACGTACATTGTTGTTAGTCGGGCTTTGTTGAAATTTCCCCGGCCAACAGCGCATAGAGTGACACATCTTTATCTTTTTTTGTTTGTTCTCCGCTCAGTGTTGATTAAATATTAGAACGTTTAACGGTCACCCGCTGGTTCTTCCAACTCCCTTATTAATTGAAGATTGGTTGCACCACTGCACACGCTGATTCAATGCATAAGCACTACGTCCATCAGTGTAATAAACATTACGATCTATTTAAACTGCCGCAGTCTAAATCGCGATCGTCTAAGGAATCTTTATTTTAAAATACACCTTATTAATTGAAAAAATAAAAATTGAAAATACACTGACTGTGTATCATGATTTCAGTGAAATGATTTTTACTCTGAAGACACCTTAAAACGTATCCTATAAAATCCAGATTGTAAGCGCAACTGTGATTAACAATTTCTATAGTACAAGCGACAAGTTAAATGCTAGACGGTTATGTTGCTGCAACCAGAGTTGCATTATTCAAGGCCGCGGCCAAACTTTTAATAATCAAACAGCATGGAATTGACCAAGTCTTATTCATTATAATTAATTGCAATTTTATGGAAATAATGGTCATGTTTTAAATATAGACTTTGATATCGCTTCCAAGCAATCTGTATTAATTTAAAATGGTTTTTGAGACTACTGTGAATTGGACTGGATTTGATAGATCAAATACAACTTTTAGGGATAAATCAGCAAAGAGAAATGAAATAATGAATAACAAAATATGATAAGCTCTCGGGGGAAGCTTCCTCAGGAGAGATGTTCTTATGATCGGGACGATCACGAATTTCGTCAGTATATACATGTAGCGCACCTAAGAGAGCGGGCCAAAACTGCCAAAGCCATTGCCTTGGAGCAACAGGCCCAACATTTGGCTCGATTGTCTCGCCAGACGGTAAACCGCAGGCTGTTGGAACACCCCTATCCTTCAAGAAGAATGTTGAAGAAGCCACTATCGGCACCTGCACATCGAGCAAACAGGCTGCAGTGGACGCGGCAGAACCGTAACCTTATGGTCCAACATTGGAATCGCATGGTGCTTGCTGATGAGTCCCGTTTTCTACTGTATCAAAGAGATGGAAGAATGAGAATGTACAGACTCGTTGGAGAATGGGTGTTGACTGAAAATATCCAAGAAACATAAGCTGGACGAGTTGTTTCTGTACATGTTTGGGGTGCCATTTGCAGCAACGGCACTTGCCCATTGCTTCTTTGAATGAAAACCTTAACGCTGCAAGATACAGGGGCATTCTCTAACAGAACTTGGAGCCATTCGCAAGAGGGATATATAGAGACAATTTTAGATTGCAACATGACAATGCAACTCCCCATACAGCCCGCTAAATTAACGACTATATCCACCAAAACAACATTCAGCTAAAGCCACAGCCAGCAAGCAGCGCAGATGCATACCCAATTCAGCACAAGTGGAACTTCCGCTGCAAATTTAGATCAACTTCGAGATGCCCTTCAAGTTGAATGGACCAGAATTCCTCTCCAAACTGCTGTAACTCTAGTTCACAGTATGCCACGCCGTCTGGCGGCCATAATCCAAGCTCGCGGTGAAGTATTCCCGCTACTGAGATTAATAATGAAGTCTGAAGGGTTTTCATTACAATCTCCCCAAATTTCATATTAATTGGCAATCACAGTACAAATTTATGTTTAATTTTTCACTTGTACCTGTTGTATAAAAAATACACATTTCGGGGGGCATGAGGAAAAAACCCTTAATAAATAAATGCTTATCTTAGATTTGCATTTTTTGTTTCTCTTTCACTTTGCTTATCCTCCAGCTTCACATATTTAGCAATGTAAAGGGCATAATTTTGGTAATAACAATAACAATGAAAGAAATTGAGCAAAATGCATTCCAAAATTTCCGTGTACCAACCATTTTGGGCAAGAGTGTATGTTTGTCAACTACCTCACTCTAATGGTCTAGGAGGAGATTGCAGGTAACACATTGTGAGAAAAGATTAGAATTAACCTCCCTCCAGGGACAACTAGGTTCATTAAAATTTTACAGTGCCCATGTATAGCCCTGATGCCAGGTCTACCAATCACTCAAGTTTCAACTTCATAACTGTAATGGTCGATGAATGGGCGGGATTACTTGATATCAGGATTTCGTCTCAAAAGTGTGGGGATAAAAATGAATAAATAAAATGTTTTTTTCTTGGTGTGGGGTTTCGGGGACCCTCTTAAGGGCCCCCAAAATTTGGTATTTTAGAACTTTGCCATTTGAACGGTGCCGTTTGGTGCAGTTAACAACTATGATTCTGCTAGTCAAAATTCTAATTTTCCAAGGAGGACCATTGGTGTGATTTTTTTAAAGAAATTGAAGGAGTGAGGACGACCTTGACCCCACAACCTTAAATCTGCCACTGCCTCCGTCTTCCCCTATACCATTAACTAGCCAACTAGATTTTTGTTTATGCATAAAAATTGGTTCAATAAAGTCAGTCAGTAATTTCCACTCAATTGTAGCTCTGTTCTGACAGGTCTACCATTATATCTGACGCCAATCTTCTCAAAATCATGCACAATCGTGTTTGATTTTATACTATCTTCGATGATAGGCAAAACCGCAAGTATTCATATTGATTCCTCTCATATATTCCTGGTTTTGATTTATACAAGTTAAATTAATTTTGTCAGTATTCCATATTATATTGTTATTTGATGGACAGTATCATATTACTTTTTTCAGCTGAGTCTGTCGTCACCGTCGCCATCGTTGCAGTGCACTTTCACTGATAACAGGATTATTGGAAAACCAATTTACCTTTTGGCTTGAAACATACATAACTGATGGATATTCATAATACGCAGGTCAAGTTCGAAAATAAGCATGATCGGGCTATTTTTATGGCAGTTATGCTATTTTTTCACTTTTTTCAGCATATACGTGTATGCAATACCAATAACAAGTGAAAAACCGTTTTACTTTTTGGCTTGAAACTTACAGAACTGTTGAATATTTATAATACTCAGGTCAAATTAGAAAACCAGCTCTATTGGATTATCATTTTTATTAATTTTATGCATTATTTGTGAAATTTTCATTTTTCTCATTCTGGCATTTTCTAAGTGTGAACTTCAACTCTCATGGGTCTGAAGCCTTGTGTTTTTACTTTCATTGGTATCACCTGTTGTGCATAATCAAAATTTGATATTGACTGTGCAGTTAAGCATAATGAATTATTGCATGAGAATTGACAGTCTCCTATTTTGTGTATTATTATTTTCTCCTCTTTTTAAAGTGTCACTTATGGGCCTGAAGGCCTTTGCTAGTCACATTTGGGTGGTCAGTCTGTCATTTTTCCTTGGGTAATCATTAGCTAAGTTCAGGGCTATTAAGTCACTTGCCTTCAATTAAGATACATGTGGCCATGAAATGAGATTACATAAAACACCACTTGTATTGCCCTGTAAACTCCCATAGGTTAAATTCTTTGCCAAATAAGTGTTCATAATAAGTAAGCAGTGATAATTATGCAGGTAAATGTTGTTTAATATTGCGAATAAGCTTTCCAAAAAATTATCATTGTCATAGATGAATTATTATCCTCAAACTCAATGGGGTTATTCATGTTAATACAGTAAGTAAAAGTTTGATTAGCAGCTTTATTCGAATATTTTTGTTATGTTTTCTTTTTAATTTTTTGTCAAACACTGGCATTTTTAAGATGTGACTTTTAACTCCCATCCACCTGAAGCTCTGCACATTTTCTGTATTTCCACAAAAGCAGTTGTATTGGTATTTATATCTTTAAACATTATGTTATATTTATTTATGCACTGTCATCATTTTTCAAATATTGGGATTCTTTATTTGAATTTGAACTCTCATGGTCCTGAAACTGTAATCTTATTGCAGAGGCGGATTGAGACCATATTCTGGGTCTTCTGAAAGACGGTCAGATTTTAAAGTTTACATTGACGGGTTTCTATTTTTTCTGTAGGAAGACCATCAAAAATGGAGGATGGATCAACATAGATAATTTGGAACTCTGTAGGAAAATATATCTGGATCCGCTCCTTTTATTGACCATGCCACCTGTGCATGATTAAAATTCAGTGTTGATTGACTGCATTATTTATTATTGTATCAAAATTGACAAAATGACATATTTTCTGCATCTTTATTTTCTTGAGGATGTAAAATATTGCAGAAGAAAGATAAGCAAACTGTTCATATTTTGTTTCATTCCAGCATAGAAGTATAAAGCACTAAGTGTAAAATCAGCCAATCAGTGATGGGATTGTTGTTCTGGCGGCTTCTTCTGGTTTTGATGGGTTGTGTCTTGGTCCGCCACACTGTCTCATCAGGTAAGTAAAAGGGCAGGCTGAAAGAGTATATATATATATATATATATATATATATAGAGAGAGAGAGAGAGAGAGAGAGAGAGAGACTCATTAATTAAGTAGATGGACAAAACTGACAGAGAATACATATATATATATATATATATATATATATATATATATATATATATATATATATACGTAGATTGACGGACTGTTCTGCCGAACATGTAAATAAAGGGGCCAAACTGACGGATAAAAGGTCTATACTGCATTACTCATCAGGAAAACATATTGATAATGTAATTAATTATATTAGTTTTGGTTTTGTTTAATTCTGTTTTTTGCTCAGGGGAGTTGGAGAGGAAATATGATGAATGATATATCAAATGTAAAAAAAAGGTTTTACTGTGAAAGTGAAGTAAATTTAAATTAATCTGATGAACTATAAGAATGGTGACAGTGTGGACATCAAAACACATATAAGAGGATGTTTTAGATTAATATTAATACTTAAATTTCCTATATGTAAGATGTAGCTAAATTGTAAACTGAATGAAATGTTAAGTATGTAATTGGTTAAATAGTAAATTTCTTTTCAGCCAGTTGTGAGTCTCACTCTCACTAGTGCGCTTCAAATGGTGTTTATCTGCAATTTAACTGCAATTTCAGAACACTTATTATTTTACATCTTCTTAACAAATGAGTAAATCTATTATTGGACTATAATTGGATAAATGTCTCCCCGCACACATTCCCCCATTGTGAAGGGGAGGTATCCCCCAGAGTGAGGGCCCGGGAGGCTACTTAGTTTTTGTGAAGGTTGAGGTAATGTTTGATTTTAAAAGCAGAGTCAGTCCAAGGTAAGATCATTTCTACGGATGTAGAGGTGGGGGTCAGGGGGGTCCTGACACCCCGTTCGGTTCCTGAAAAAAATGAAACTAATCATAATAATATTCCTCCTCCGTTAGAATTAGATTTTTATAAGCTGATTTATAGTACTAAACCATACCCAATGGCACCATTCACCCTTTAAAATACCAAAAATTTTCGGGGCCCTTCAACAGCCCCTGAACCCGGGCCCACACCAACTGGGATGAGGGTGGCTTTGTATCCGCGGACCCCCCTTCAAATTATCCTGGATTTCGCCCCTGGACTAAGATCATGTAAATCATTTGTGATCTGAAAGTAAGATTAAGATCATTTTAGGCCTACTGATGCCTTGCTATGATATATATATATATGTTCAGTATATATATATATATATATATATATATATATATATATATATATATATATATATATACTGAACAAAAATATAAACACACGAAAGAATATGTAGATTTATTTTCATATATGGAACTAGAATATATAGCCAAAAATAACAGCATATTTTTCTCGACGAACAGACATCACTTTGAGAGCATTAGGGGAAGTTTAAATGCAAAGTCCAAGAGTTATGGCATCAAATACACCATGGGGGTCAACATCCTGAGTTCACAGACACCATTAAATTTGTGCAGAGCAGTACACCAGCGGCGCATGGACATCACTTAGTTGTCAATAGAGGCCTGATGGATATTATCCCATTCCTCCTGGAGTGCTACTTGCAGTTTGCAAACATTCTCGAGAGCTGGAACATGATGGCTGAAAACTCTGATCCAGAACATTCCACAGGTGTTTGATGGGCGACATGGTGCATGAGGGTGGTTCCTAATGCTACCAGTGTCTCTGAAGCGTGTTCCCAGACGACTGGCAGTGGAATGATGCACATTCAGGCATGCTGCAACTTCTGATACTGACCAGCCAGCACTGAACATGCTGATTGCACAGTTCCAGACATCTGTGGCATGTTGACAAGTGACAGAAATACACATTTTGGTGTGCCCTTTTATTGCCTAGACGGTAGAGAGTGTCTGTGTATTGGTCTTGCAGATTGACCTCCACTCTGTGATGCTCCATTAGTCTTATGGGTGTAAAAACTGAACCTTTGAGTATACTCACTGGGAGCGGCCAAGTAAAACCAGACCACTATACTTAATCCAAACAAATCCATCAGTTCACAAATAAACCATCAAGCTGGGCATATTTCATGATTATCCATTTCAACCGACCATTTTAGTTTTGTGCGTTTATATTTTTGTTCAGTATATATAAATGGTGCAAGAAAAATTACAAAAATAAATAGCAACAAAATTACGTTTATATAGATAAACATCATTTAATTATATATCTGGCATTTCATAAGCAAAGTTCACTCTTTAGTTTAATCATAATTCAGACGCATGTGAGCCTAACCCTTGCCGTAATGGTGGGTCTTGCAATCGCACTGGATATGGATCTGAATTTGGATTAGACTTCGAGTGCAGTTGTCCCATACGTTATTATGGAATAATTTGCCATTATGGTAAGCTTTGCCTGCTAAATTCTGGATATGCCGACCTTTTATTATAAAGACAGTAGATAACAGCAAATATTTCTGCGAGAAATTTATGCGAGAAATGAAACTGGGATTCATAATAATTGTAAATAAATGGCATCTTGGAAGAAATTATTAAAATAACTAATATCATAAAATTTCATAAATATAAACTTTGCAAACTGAAATAGCATGTATAACATGTAATTGGTATTACAAAATTCCTTTTCAGACAAATGTGACCCTGGCGAATACCCCTGCTTTAATAATGGCACTTGCATAATGTCATATGATAATATACATCATAGTTACAAACAGGCATGCAAGTGTACTGCTAATTTTCATGGAGACTATTGTGACTTAGGTAAGATTATAAGGGCTGTACATAAAAGCAAAACGTTCCAGGTTATAATGCAAAAAATTAACAATGACAGAAGTTAAGTAAATAAATATAGCAATTGCATTTGACCCTCATGATCTGCTTCATTTACAACATGTATATGTGTGGTACCATTTATTCAATGTTGATGAACGCGTTTGGTAATGACACGGAAAGGAGTTTATCTTTTTAGTGAGGAAATTGTGAATTTGACAGATACTGAATTTTTAAAGTCATAAATTCTTAAAATTAAAATGGTCGTTGGTCCAAAATAGAATTCATTTATTCTAGGCAATGCACCCACCAGAAATAAAATGTTTTTCTACAGACCTCATTCAGATGACATACCTAACACATTTCAAGTGACCAAATGATTAAGTGATATTTTATATAATCAAGTCATATAATGATGTTGATTAAAAGTAAACTATATCAACTTACATTTTTCTTTTTGGAACTTAATTTACAGTGACATGTGGAGCAAATGCCCTGTGTATTCATCCAGGCACATCTAAAATATTGCATACTCGGGAATGTCCAGCAGTACATGTAAATGGCTACAAATGTGTTTGCAATTCTGGTTATGCAGGAGATGGAATAAACTGCACAAGTAAGTTTTATGAATTCATCAGATAATAGAAATGGTTGGAAATATGTGATTTAAAATAATGGAAATGATGGGGTGGAATAGTAGATAATATAAGTGAGCCTGTGTGTAGGAGTTGATGACACTTCCTGTACTGAGATTCTGTATCTGAAATATTTGTTTGTTAAGTTTTCATCCAAGTTCTGTGTACACAGTTTTTACATAATTACAATGCCTAAGACTTCAGGCACGGCTGCACATAGTTGAATTTGTGCAGCTTAACGCAACAAAATGCCAGCAGTCCTCATTGGGTGAAATAAACTATTTTATAATCTTCTTTTGTTGATTACATGTCTGTCTTCACATATCAGCTGTGGCAGAAATGTCTGCTGTATAAAAACAGCTGCAACAGCAACAATTTTTGAAATATCTCTCAACCGTAAGTAAATGAAAATGAACTGCACTATATCTAATGGGGATATACCCCATGTGATGAAAATATTCAATGTTATAAATCATTTCCACCCCAGGTTACTCGCAAGTCATAATAATAATAATAAATGATCAGGTTTACTATTGTGAACTTGGCTGCCTAATTAATAAGCCCCTGAACCACTAGGGTGGTGACCCCTTTACAGGCATCGTTGGTCCAAAGGTTTTGTAGTGAACATTCGCACCAATCAACGTTCGGACTATTGAACCTTTGGACTATTGCTACAGCCCCCACGTTAACAATACCACCCAGCTAAAACGGGAGACCCCGCTGCCCATGGGAGCCCAGGTTGCCATAGAGACTGCCAGGGAGACTGCTCTTTTGCAGTCTGGGGCTCCAGTGTGCTTTCTCCTTGAGAAGGCAGTCTGCAAAGGGGGCTGCAATAACTTAAACATTTTGCAGGAGACTGCAAACGAAACTGAAATAACTGACATTTTCAGAGGATTGTGTACACCTTGACACCACTATACCTGTATAGCTCTCATATCGAAACCGGCAACTGACTAAAATTGTATATCATGGACAGTTTTTACCCAGACAACATGCATACTGTACTAACTTCTTAGATATACCGCGGGTATAATCTAGACGCTAGGGGCTCTAATCCACCGTTGAAAGATCCTATAGGTACGGTACGCGATTCCCGACTTGGGTTATGCCCGGAGAGAAGAGTAATGCCACTGTTTAGTTACAAAAATCAAAACTCGTTTATTGCCAGGTCGCAGCCTGATTTTATACCTAGCTTTGCGTGACAGACTTGTATCTTTATTGAGACTTTACTATAATTAAAGGAGATAAGATAAAGAGATTAACTTTAGATAAGAGCTATAAACTTCTATTGACATGTATTACGAGTCGCGTGCCCAAGCCGGTAACTCAGATCGAATAAATTTCCATTTTTATGTACAGACACAGATGTGTCTGTACATATAGCCATCACCTGCGTCTGTCGTCATCGTCGTCGTCGCCGTGCACTTTTACCGATAACGTGATAAGTGGAAAACCGTTTTCTCTTTTGGTTTGAAACTTACAGAATTGATGAATATTTATAGTACGCAGGTCAAGCTCGAAAATCAGCATGATCGGGTCACTTTTAGGGAAGTTATGCTGTTTTTTCACTTTTTTTCAGCATATATGCAGCACCGATAGCACGATAAGTGGAAAACCATTTTACCTTTTGGCTTGAAACTTACAGAACTGATGAATATTCATAATCTGCAGGCCAAGTTTGAAAATCAGCATTATCGGGCCATTTTTAGGGAAGTTATGCTGCTTTTTCACTTTTTTCAGCATATATGCAACACTGAAAACATGATAAGTGGAAAACTGTTTTACCCTTTGGCTTGAAACTTACAGAATTGATGAATATTCATAATAGGCAGGTCAAGTTCAAAAATCAGCACGATCAGGTCATTTTTAGGGAAGTTATGCTGTTTTTTCACTTTTTCAGCATATATGCAACACCTATTACACATTTTAAGGAAAATTGATGGGCCAATTGTCTTGAAATTTGCAGGAGTGACCAGTGTTACTAAAATACAGATTAAGTCTTGAAAATAAGCTTGATTTGTTAAGTTTTGGTGAAGTTATGCATTTTTTTGTATATAAGTGTTTTTTCCTCAGGCACATTAACAGTCTCATTTTGTAACTAATTAGATATGTAAAGTTGTTCTTTTGACATTTTCTGCATCTTTACAATATTGTTAGTTGATTATATAAAAATGATGGTAAACCTGTTATTGTGTATTGTGTAATAAAGTGTCAAAAATGGAAATAAAATCATATCTTTACAGTTTGTCAGATTCAATCATTCACTATGTTCAGAATCTCTGAATGGAGCAAATTAGACATTTAAAATTGTTCTACTGATATTTTTCCTATGTCAACAATTTTTTTAGTTGATCATTTAAAAATGACAGTAAATTGATTATTTTGTTTTATGTAAAAAAGGTGCTGAAAATGGTAAGAAAATCATTTCAGTACAGTTGTCTCTTGTTTACATTTTGGCATTTTGAAGGTGTGACTCTTAACTTCCATGGCCTTGAAGACCTTTTCATGTCACATTTTCTGAATATCCATGATACTTTTATTATATTATTTAAAATTGATGGTTATTATACTGTTAAGCATTATGTAATATTGCATCAAAATGGAAAAAAACTTTTTTGGACACTGATGACCATCAAAGGAAAACCATGTTACTTGTGGTACTTACTGAAAAGTGCATCTTGTGTTGGAAAATCAGTGTGATTGTTTTCTGTTTTGTAAGCAATGCAGTTCTATAGAGTGCTATATGATGATACTGTATGGATGTCAGTCTATGGAATTGTCCCTTGGGTGATCGCTAATTAAATTAAGGTCAATAAAGTCTTGCCTAGTAATTAATTTTCAATTGGCCATTAAATGAGATTACATAGAACACTCTGTTGAGATTTCCCTGTTAAGTCCCATAGGTTTAGCTTTCTTAACTGTGTCACATAATTAGGATTTGGTGATAATTATGCAGGTAAATGTTGTTTAATATTGCAAATAAATTTACAACAGAAAAAAATTGTGTTATGCCAACATGCTATAGATGAATAACAATACCTTATTTTTCTCAAACTCAGTGGGGTTATTCATATCATGTTAATACAGCTAGATTAAAAGTTTGAATAGCAGCTTTATTGGAATTTTTTGTTATGTTTTCTTTAAAAAAAAAATTTATTATTTTTCAAACACTAGCATCTTCAAAATGTGTCTTCTAAGTCCCATCCTCCAGAAGTGCTGTGCATTTTCCGTATTTCCACATGAGCAGTTGTATTTATTTTTATGTCTTTAAACATTATGTAATATTATTTAATGCACTGTCATCCTTTTTCACATATTGAGATTTTCATTATGTGAATTTGAACTCTCACATATGGTCCTGAAAATGTAATTTTTTTCACCACGTTACCTGTTGTGAATGATAAAATTTAAAGGGATAATAACTGTTCGTTTTGGCCAAAAATTGAATTTTCCTGGAGTAAACCACAATTTTCCCATAATTAAAAATGGTAAATGAATCAATTTCTACATTCAAAGTTAGTCCGTGAATTTTTTCTAAAAAGTTTTTTTCTTTTTTGTAATAATCTCTTAGGAGATTATAACAGAGTATATCCATCTGTGGAGGTCTCATGGTGCAATGTCAAGCTCAGATATCAGAATAATAGTTATAACTGCCATTTTTGTGGTAAAACAGAATATATTATATTTCTATGAGTTTTTTACAATGTCTTATTGTAGAATATACAAATGTAGATCTCATACAAAGAGTTATTATCCCTTTAAGTGTTGGTTGTGCTGTTATAAGTATTATTTAATATTGTATCAAAATTGAGAAAATGACCTATTTTCTGCATCTTTTAAAGGTGTGACTCATGGGCCTGAAGACCTTTACTGGTCACATTTGTAATATTCCCTTGGGAATAAGTTAAAAGCTATAAAGTCAATTAAGATTCAAGAGGCCATTAAATGAGATAACGTAAAACATACTTGCTGATACTGTAAACTCCCATAGGTCAAGTTCTCTGCAAGATAAGTGTCCATAATAAGGAAGCAGTGATATTTATGCAGGTAAATATTGTTTAATATTGCAAATAAGTTTTCAAAAAAAATTATTTTGTGTAATGCTAACATTAATGCTATTGATGAATAACAGAGCTTTATCTATCCTCAAACTCAGTGGGGTTATTCATATCATGTTAATACAGCAAGATTGAAAGTTTGAATAGCAGCTTTATTGGAATTTTTTTTTTTTTTCAAACACTGGCATTTTCAAGATGTGACTTTTAACTCCCATCCATTTGAACCTCTGCGCATCTTCTGTATTACCACATAAGCAGTTCTATTGGTATTTATGTCTTTAAACATTATGTGAATTTGAACTCTCGTGGTCCTGAAACTGTAATCTTATTTCAGGGGCGGATTGAGACCATCTTCTGGGTCTTCTGGAAGACGGTCAGATTTTAATGTTTATATTGACGGGTATCTATTTTTTTCTGTTGGAAGACCATAAAAAATGGAGGATGGATCAACAAAGATAATGTGGAATACTGTCAGAAAATATATCTCCTGTTCGCTCCTGTTATTGACCATGTTATCTGTTGTTCATGATTAAAAATCAGTGTTGATTGACAGCATTATTTATTATTGCATCAAAATTGACAAAATGACCTTTTTTGCATCTTTATTTTCTGTTTCTTGTCAGTACATTTGACAGCTGTGCTGCCTTGTTATTAATGTTAAATTTTACTATTCTGAACACGCTTTCCTTTTTCACCAAAAAAAATTATGAAATACAATTTTTTTCCGTTAATACGTTGCTTAAAACATTTGTTAATATAATTCTATTATGCTTCTATCATTGAACTCATACAATACGTTGTGCCAATGTTGGAGAATGGTTTGTTAGCATCAAATTAAGTTGGGCTTGTGATTAAAATTAACTGGTAACTTTCAATAGGCCAAATTCATTTCAAGCCAGGGGCATGTTTATCTTAACTGTCAGCTTGATATAAACAGTTCGCCTACAGCTTGCTCAATCAGGTCAAATAACTATACATAGCACAGTATTAAGCGGGCAACCGTTGAGCTGTTTCAAAAATCTAAGCCAGAAGCTATGTCAGGAATATTCTTAGGAAGCTTAGAGGCAAGAAATCTGAAAACATTGATTTCTGGATTGAAGAAGGACACATTTTTTTGGAAAATTAGAAAGACAAATGAAGAGATAAAGAGACAGGATACGAAGTGAGCATGTAAGTCTTTTAATTTTGTATATTCCTACAATTTACTGATGCACCAAGATCCATAGAGCCTTGGAAAGTGTTAATCTTTCACCCAGCACTTTGAATTCTGTTTGTGGTTGTGATCTTATAGGATCCTATAGGACTTTTTCGTTAGGGGAGGGACTGCCCTTGCAGTCCCCCTGGCAGCGCATTCCAAAAATGCAAATTAAGACTGCCAAGGGGACTCCCTCCATATTTAAGGATACCCGCAAAAGAGACTGCCATGGGAGCAGGGACTTCCAGGGAGACTGCAAGGCAGGCTCCATAGGGAGACTGTAAAGGAGACTGCAAGCAGACTGCAAAGGGGACTGCTTTTCTAGTTGGGCAGTCACAAATGTACTACCCCGACGCAGAATTACTTGCCTCAAGCTTTCCATTTCATTACACAAACAGCTGCCATCTGGGTCTCGCTCGGTATACAAAGGAATCCTGCAGGTTCTTTTTATTTGGCAGTAAAGCATTCTCAACTATCTCCAGCTCTCTTGGAACGTACCAAAGGGGTAAATAAGCATATATTTAAAGGGTTTATGTAATGAAATGCTTAGGCATGTAGTTTAGGAGAGATCAAACTAACACTTCAATATTTTTATTAGTTGAAACGTAACACTGATGTTTTCAATGTTACTTTGTTATCAACACATCTTTGAAGGAAATATTATGCTCTGTTTAAAGCATAATTAAAGGACAAACAAGTATGGTATTGTTTTATTTTTTATTATTTTTTTTGTTAAAATCTCTTAAGAGATTATAACATAGTATAGCCATCAGTGTAGGTCACGTGGTCTGAAGACAAGCTCAGACATCAGAATAATAGCTATTACTGCTGTTTTTGCTGTAAAATAGAATACATTATATTTCTATGAGTTATTCACAATGTTTTTATTGTGAAATATAGACCTCGTACGAAGAGTTATTTTCCCTTTAAGAATAATCAAACTAACAGTTCAATATATATATTGCATGAAACATTACATTGATTTATTCAATGTTATTTTGTTATCAACATATATTTTTGAAGGAAAACATTATGCTCTGTTAATAAAGCATAAGTAAAGGACAAACATATGTATGTACTCAAAATTTGGCTGGTGACACTGCTTTTACTGAAAGTAACATACATGGTGTGAATATGATATAACCTTAAATAATGTCAAGTAATAAAAATTATGTAATGTTTTACACCTGGAATATGCAAATATCTAAATTAATAAGGCATAATGTAATGAAAACTTTTATAATTCTACCATATAATGCGCAAAACGCAATCTGCAATTGCATGGTTCATGTCAGATTTACATAAGAAGAAAACCAAAGGACACACAATGACCAGTTTTGCAGATTATATTTGTTGATGCTCGGTAGCAACTTCTGAAATATATCGCACCTTAAAGTAAATGAAAATAAACTACACTATATATATATATATAATGGGGATATATATGGTACTTGAAATATGGATGGTGACATTGCTTTTACTGAAAGTAAAATAAATGGTGTGAATATGATATAACCTTAAATAATGTCAAGTAATAAAAATTATGTAATGTTTTAGACCTGGAATATGCAAATATCTAAATTAATAAGGCATATTGTAATGAAAACTTTTATTATTCTACCATATAATGCGCAAAACGCAATCTGCAATTCCATGGTTGGTGTCCGATTTATGCTAAAAGAATACCCAAGGACACATAATGACCAGTGTAATGGTTTATTTGTTGACGCTTGGTAACTACCTGATCTACATGAGATAACCATCTTTTGAACCCTACAAGCAATGCATCTGCCATGAAGAAGCAAACTTGTTTCTACATACTGGTATCAGAAGACTTCCTGTTTGATAACATACTTACATAATTCAAGTGATTAAGTGATATTATGTTAAAGCAAGTCATATCATGATTAAAATGAAGCAATATTATCAATTTATATTTTCAAAATCTTATTTACAGAGATGTGTGGGGCAAATGCCACATGTATTAATACAGGCAATTGTGAAAGAGGGCCCAGTGACCACTGCAATGAAGATCTTGGATTCAAATGTGTTTGCAATCATGGATATGAAGGGGACGGAGTTGTTTGTATCAGTAAGTTTTATAAATTCCTCACATTACTGGGAGGATCAGAAATTAGCTACTCAGGCTCTACAGGTTTATATCTGAAATATTACTTGTCAGTGAGGCATGGTTCTCAGACCTTTATTTATTTATCTATCCCCTCTTGTTTGCCCATATAAACCTCTCTTTCTATACAAATATCTTTATCTTCAAATAAACTGTCAACTGATTGCATAAGTGCATGTATGTCTATACACCTGGAAGAGACATTTGACTTACTCAGCTACTAGTATTTTAATGCTTTAAAAAATATTATATATATTGATAAGACACTTCATAACATCCTAATATTGAAAATGTACAGAAAATAAATTAAATAGCAGACTGTAATAAATTGATAAATTTTAAATTTCCTAAGCCCATGAAAGGGTAGGGAAACAGAAAATTTGTTTAAAGCATAAAATTAAAACAACAGCCCCGATATTTGGCACTGTTTAATCCAAACTCTGACGCCAGTTAGGTAAGTTTTAGCTGCTTAAGGATATTGTTACCTTTTGCCAGAAACCTTGCCATTGTTTAATGAAAATCTGTAGTTAGGGGCTCATAACTCCCAAATGACACCATTAAAACAAAAATGATGGCTACAATCCGGTGACCTTGGCACATTTTACGTGATAAAATCTTCAGGGATGAAGTTAGGCCTCACACCGATTCCTATCTCAGCTCAAAATAGAACGGTGTTAAACTGATGATTACATTAGAATTACCTATGCTTATACATAGCAGCAATAAATATTAACACTGATATTTGATATTTCCAAGGGGATTTTTATTGTTTTAAACCAGCACAAAGATATATGCATTATTGAACAATAAGATGCAAGAAACAACACTTTTTTCGGTATCTGGATGATAATTAAGGGTGACCATACCCTTAAAGGTACACATAAGCAAACTTGTTTTATAACCAGGATCAGATGACTTCCTCTTTAATAAAAATGGTGACATTGTGTTGTGTAAGCAAGATATACGATGATGCTGATTGATAGCTGAATGATGTCAATTTACTATTTTTCTTTTTTGAATTTATTTCCAGAGAAGTGTGATACAAATGCCATGTGTATTGATTCAAACACGTCTCAAATATTGCCTACTGATCATTGCTTTGAACCCATGGGCCTCAAATGTGTTTGCAATCAAGGTTATGAAGGGGACGGATTTACTTGCAAGAGTGAGTTCCACAAATTCTTCAGATAATTGAATGGGTCAGAAATATGTGATTTTAAATAATTATAATCAAAGCTTAGTCAACTTCATATTTTATCAATTTAAATATTCAATTTTAGGTAAAACATGTATTGTGACAAATGATCGCTGGTATGAAATTAACATTTTGATTAAAATGCTGTTGTGTTTTATAAAGCATGAAGGTTTGATCCTGCAATTAAGTATATATTCAGCCTGGATTATTTAATATATGCAGTGCAATATTTGCAGGTACTAGTAGTCTTTGTGTTCAATGTAAGGTACTCAATAACCAATAATTAACGACCACTGTTTTATCATTATTTTAAAGATTTTTTTTTTTTTTTTTTTTTGTTTAAGAAGTATACATTAAGATATTTAATGGTGTACAATGAATGAACCAAAATGAAATCATACTGCTCATTTACTTTTTCATTTCTTACAGGGACCACTGTATAAACTTTCCTGAAATCAATATCATGAAGTAATTGTTCAAAAAGGAAACTAGAGCTGTATTATTATATTATCTAGAATCACAGATGGAAGAAAGATTTATTTACAGAAGCATTGAATTTAGTGTATGAATTTTGTTTCATACAGATGAAAATAAAACATTGACGGCATTGCATTTGGTACTTTTTTTATGTTCTCATATTGTCAACAGATATAAAGGGCTACTCAATTGGACTTTCTTACCAAAATAAATTTTTCTGAGGTAAAGAGCAAGGCCTGTCCCAGCATTTGGATTCAATGTTTTATTTCATTAATTGAAGACTTTGATTAAAATGACTAAGCAGTCATAATAAATGATGTTTGTGGTCACAAGCATTGCCTTGTTTTCACACAAGAAAATGAGGAGTAGTTTTGAATAGCGTCCTTGCGCCGTGTTTAATAGAGATGTTGCAAGTTAGCAATGGCTACTCAAGGAGGCAGAGAAGATAATAATGACACAATGACCCTTATTTAAGGGGTCTCTATTGTCTTTTAGAGCCTGAATTGAGGAAACATAAAAAGCTTACAAGATATACATATGGCTGTGGGGGTTTTCAAACACATGGAAAGAACCTCTAACAATTCATTTGGGCAGGAAAATCCTGAGGAATGGGCCTTTAATGGATTACTTTTCAATGTTTCAATAACAGCACATTATGCAAAACTGCAGATAAAACTTAAAAAAACACATTTTGTTTAGACAGTACTCACATAAAATCAATAAATAAAATAATTAAACTAGACTAAACAGCAAAGCTGGCCAAAAACAGGCACCATACAGGAAACAAAGCAGTAAAGCTGTCAAACATGTATATATAAAAGCCAAGCTTTAGTAATGTTAGTAAAGTCTTTAAAAAGTCACATAATGCATGTAGAAATTTTTTATGAAAAAAATCATTTGAAAGTACAAATCCCTTCAGTTTTCTAAGTGGATTTAAAATACATTAGGCTTTGAACAATTAAGCAAAATATTTAACAAGATGTAGAAGTGTTGACATTAAATCACAAGAACCAAATCTTTGGAAAGAGATCCAGGTGACATTAATAATACTAAGGTGACAGTGTGACAAGCAGTATTTGTCTTCTCAGCTATTGATGCCCAGGAAGCACCAGCCCCACTCACTTCCCCTGCCAAAATCTGTGTCATTTAACGTTAACTTACGTTTCTCAATCTATTCTAGAACATTTGGTGTCATTTTTGTACAGTTCTAATATTGTACTGTAATCAATGTAACAGTTCGAGAACTGCTTTTGGGAAGTCCTTCAGAATTTCCCAGAACAGATTAAGAACATTTTTCATTAAAAGAGAAAAACATCATGTTGTAGGACAGATTGAGAACAGTAAGTGTTTTCTTGGACCTGTCTCTCCAAAATACACAGTGATGACTCAATCTTTTCAAAGGACAAAAATGATCAAACTTTCTGTTACAAAATTTTATAATCACAAAATTACATTTCTATAAAGCATTTTTGTGGTACTTATACTGCATGCATAGAAAAGAATTATAAGACACCCTGTTGTTTCTACTCAATATAGGAATGTTCTAATATTAAGAAATTATGACATAAAAATACAGTATCGGTAAAATTCACAATTTTCCCCCATTGAGATGTTGTTATTACCATACTCTGTCACAGCTCCCACAGCTGATCTTCTCCACTATTTTACATTCCTTGCTGTCCTCTATCTTGTCTTTTGGGTGTACTAGAAAATTTATGACTTTTGCAAGTGGTTCAAAGGACACTCCTCTGTTTTTCTTCCTCACTGCATTTATTATTTTCTCTATGTTTCTATCACAATTTGGATTATGATTTGCCCTTTAAATTTTGTCAGAGTGAACAGAGAAGCAGTCAACGGGTAAAGCAAATAAATACATGTATGTAGATCTATGATAAATGAAAACTTTTAACTGATTGTTTCTTCAAGCCAAGTCCAATTAGGAGTTACTGCCACACAGTTTTAACTATGTGTTTGCAATATATATGTCTATCCATGTCCAGTTGTGCTGTGTTATTGTTATGCAGCTCCCGAGGCCAAAGTGGAGCATTGAAATCAATTCTGCTTCTTATTTTTCTGGCACCACCTGGCCAATCCAATCTAGGTATGGTGGATTTCCATTTTCAATCTGAAAAAAAATGTCCAAGAGTAAAATAACCTGGGGCAAGTTGTATACATATAAATCTGTCTGAATAAATTATGATCTTATTTAGTCCACTCCTGTTGTTGGTATGGAGAATCAAGCAGTGATGCCATTACTCCCAAACTGGAGACATTTCTTTCTGCATAATGCTTACAAGTGTGTTACAATGTACATCTTACACTTACTGGACTGAACACCTGTTTAAAAAGGATTGTATTTTTCCAGGTAAATACTATGTCATAGTTAGGATTATTAGTTCAGAGGACCTGGGGGGAGGGGGGGGGGAGAGAATAGTCTTTGTATCAAATCTGAAATCTATTTTTCAATTTTGGTACCGAATTTATTAATTTTTTATAATTGTTTAAAAACAAAAGCTTTGAAGCCAAACTAAAACATCTTTACTACAGTTCCATTCAGCAGTTATTAAAAAATTGATTAAATCTTTAAAATATTTGACAGCATCTGATATTTTTTCTCTTAGAGCCCATTCCCAATGAAACTATTGTTCAATGAAGATCAATCCAATTCCATGGGGACTCTTGCTGAATGCAATCAGAATGAAGATTAAGACACCTCCTTCTGGTGTTGAGTACAATACAGAAAACCTGGGCTCCGTATCTCGAAAGGTTCGCTATGTTGCGCATGTGCGCAAGTGTCTCGATTCCATAACCGATTCTATTTCGAGATACGGGGCCATGGAATCGAGACACTTGCGCACGTGCGCAACATAGTGAACCTTTCAACATACGGAGCCCTGGTGATTAAACTAGTACATCAGAAACAAGAGAAGGCTTTCCATTCAGTTCATCTGACATTGCATTCAGCAAGAGTCCCACAGAGTTGGATCAATCTACTAAGAACAATAGTGCCCTTGGGAATGGGCCCTTAGTTAAGGTATACAGTCTCAGATATTTTACAGTACAAGCTTTCTGTGTGTGTGTGTGTGCGTGCATGCGTTTGTTCACATCCTTGTGTACCCCAGCTATGCTGCAGATTGAATAAACTTACAGGGGTTGAAATGACCTCTGCTACATCATACGGATGGTTCTTCTTCACATACTCTGACAGTTCATCCACTAAAGAAGTCCTGGTTTTGATCATCTGAAATAGAAACAATTGCTTAAACTATTTTTTGGACATAAAAATATTACAACAGCAATTTTTTCTTTGCTATATCTTTCCAGGATTTAGTTGAAAATTTACTCTCTTAATAATGACATAACACTGTAGTAAACTCCTTTTCCTAAAACACAATCTGTGAAGCACAGAATAATAAAAAAAAAAACACACAGACAGTGATACCACCCCTAAAACAAACTCATTCTCTACATGTCACATCCATTAGAGGTACAAATCTAAGCACTCAAGTGTTAATATCATTCTTGAATGTTCGTACCATCAAGACTTCATCTTCTTCATCTATCTTGTTTTCCCATTCAAAGCTGGAATGATTTTGAAAATGAAGCATAAAGACAAGATTCAGTGCAACTGACTTCTTGAAAAAGAATATAAATGAGAGCAATTTTTCACGAAGTCTGCAACAAATTACATTATAATTGCTTGAACTATTTTAATGCCTCAGAGGATGAAGCAAAATAGTGAATCAACAAAGAAAAAAAATGACAGACCTTGATACAAATACTACATTTACTTTTATTGTTTCTGAAATATGTCTAAATAAATTATATAAATCTACTGTCATAACTATCTGCTGTAATTAATAGGCCACTCAGGCACCCTATATTTGTGATTTCCTACCAAGGCTCTCCTCTATACTCAATATGTACATGTTTCATTTTTTCAGTTCCCAGCTACAGGAATTGTTAGAATCTTCAGAGATAGCTCAAACTCTCAAGACATCGCATGAAATCAAGCAAGACCTAGGGAGATCTGGAGACAAGTTATCTAGTCTCTTATGAAGTCACACAGTGCTGACAGAGTGGTTTTAGGCTACTTAAGATGAATTTGGCCCAAGAAATGGTGCAGGCATGCTGGTAACAGAACATACTAACATAAAGACTTACACGGAAATGACTCTGGGAACAATATTGACACAGGCTGCCAGTTTGGAAGTCACCATTCCTCTGAAACAAACAAGAAGTACATGATCAGAGAGCCAATTTATGTTGGTTTACAGATAGCTAGCTAAAAGATGAAAAAGACCCCAAGGTAACAAACCTAGGAATACCTTAATTACGTAAGCAATCATAAATAATATTTTACCTGGCCAGAGTTTTGGCAACATCTTCACTTGGCGCTGTGACATAAGCAATAGAGTGTTGCCCCTTAACATAATTGCTGCTTGCAGTAGTCATGGTGCTAAGAACTCTTCTCGTTACAGACAGAAACACAGGCACACATAGACAAGCACCACCTACAAGTAGTACCTGAAATGTTTAATAAGTAGATACTGTAGATCCTGCATCTTTGTGAATTTTTGGATGAAAGCATATCCGTTTCTTAAAGTTCTGAGATTAAGTTAAGTAAATTATATATCGGCCTTTACCGGCACATAGCAATAGTCCAAAGGTTCAACAGTCCAAAGGTTCATTGGCTCGAATGTTCATTACAGAACTTTGGACCAATGAACCCTTGATAAAAAAACTGGCGAAAATTTTACTATTTTTCGGACCAATGAACCTTCAGACTATTGAGACACCCCCTACACCAACATATACTAAATATCAAATCCCCAATCAATTTTTTTTTAATCTAAAATTTTACACACATCTGTCCGTCGAGTTTTTTAAGGCTTGTTGTTTCACAATATAATTTACTTCTGTCTCATGTAGAGAAATGTAAAACTTTAAAATCATTTATTATTCACTAAATGACATTTCCACGTGTTTTATGCATAATTTAGCAGACGAACTTTACGTTTACGGCTTTGACATTTAACAGTAGTAGTAAAAGTAAATCGGGTTAAACAATTGTCTTTAGTAAGTAAGTAGTCTTACACATGGAAATATTGGTTAAAAGCATCTTCATTTAAAATTACGTCATCATTTAATTTTCATCCACACAGGCGGATGCATACGTTACAGTGAAACTATGAAACTGTGAGGCTTTAACAAAGTTGACAAGGTCAACTGATAAGCCCATTCTTCGGTACTAGACGTGATGGTTAAACGCTCAGTTTAAATGCTCTGTTAACTTAAACCCAAGCCTTATATTACCATGAACAACGAAACACTCGACTTGTTTGGCAGTGGCATAAACCGAAAGTACAAACAAGCAAGCCTCGGTATGGATTAGTTAGTTTATTTCCTGTTTTGTGTCAGTAATTTTGATTGGGGTGTGCAGAAACAATTCAACGAATCAACATCAGGTTAACATAATTTCATTAAAAATGGCAGCGCTGAAACAAGTGGCGGCTGCAACTGAGTAGAATTATTCGGAAGTCCTCCTCTACGGCTCATGATCTTTTAGGAAGTTTTTTAATGCATCTTGCTGTATAATTCTGTTCGCCCATCCACTAGCGTCGTTCGTGAGTTGGTGGCAATCGTCTTTGGAAGTTTACTGCAGACAGAACGGTGAATGTCATTGAAATAAAATGTGCCGTAATTTGCAGATTTGCATTAGTTTGCGACATTACATGCCAACGGTAACCGAGTCGCTACCTTCAGTTGACAAAAGACGTCGTAAACAGTGAATGTTAGGGGGAAATAAAACGTAACAAATGTAAAAAAAAAATATCCCACGTCTATTTGGTTAGAAATTGCCCTAGGTACATTGCACATGCAGTAGTAGATGTAAATGTGTATGTTTCTACTAAACTTACATGTAGCAACATTTGTTTATAAATTACAGATGAATCGCCTGATTCGACTCATCACATTTGATGTGAACAAAACCATGATCAAAGTGAGAGGAAGCCCAGGGTTACAGTATGCAAACATCGCCAAAGCCTGTGGGATAGATGTTGATGTCAACACCCTCGACACTGCCTTCTTGGGAGCCTACAAAAACGAAAGTATTCAGCATCCCAACTTTGGAAAACAGCAAGGTTTATCAGACTACCAGTGGTGGAGTAACGTGGTACACAACTCCTTCCATGTGGCAGGGATTTTTGACACAGATCCTGTTTTGGTGGACATTGCAGATAAATTGTACCGTCATTTTCTTACAGCAGAAAGCTGGGAGGTCCTCCCAAACACTGTAGAAGTTCTAACAACGCTGAAAGAGAAAAACTATCAGCTGGGCGTAATTTCAAACTTTGACAGCAGGCTTCAGGCAGTGCTGGCAGCCCTTAGCTTGGATCAGTACTTTGACTTTGTAGTCACATCAGTGGAAGCAGGTGGGAGTAAGCCACATCCTCAGCCATTTCAGCTTGCCTTGAAGTTAGCAGGTGACACATGTCTGTCACCAAGTCATGCTCTGCATGTTGGAGACAGTTATGAAAAAGACTATCAAGCTGCTCGTAAATTAGGCTGGAATGCCTGCTTAATTTCCAATCAAAATGACACACATATCAGCCAAGCAGTTCAGCCTTTATTTGTTATTAAAGATTTAAGAGATTTGATCAGTTTTGTGGATGGATTGGAGAAGGATAAAAACATTTTGACAGATGAGAACAGCACGGTTAACAGTGAAAGCTCTTTGGCTGAGTCATCAGAACAAAGCAAATGTGGCAACTCAAATGGGGAAGCTGAGGTGTTGGGAGCTGTTGTTATGGAGACTTCCTCATCACATGATATTAGAAAGGAAGACACTGGGGAATTGAAGAAGATAATGACTTCTCCCTCAGAAGACCCAGTGTCTACAAGGATTGAAATACATGATACAGTTCCAGAGTCATTTGATGGAATTTCTGCTCTTGACTGTACTTCAGAGAATGGAGGCAAGGTAGAATTTTCTGATTTAAAAAGAAGTCAAATAGGAATGACAGAAGTAAGTGACTTGGATAAAACAGAAGCAAGTGAATTGGATGAAACAGAAGCAAATGACAAAGAAAAGAGACGTGGTAGCAAATCCAGAGTAGAGAAATGGCTTCCACACCTGATGTGGATTCTGACCAGAAAGGAGCACCCAGTTATAGCCAGGTGTCCCAGCTGTAGGGCAACAATAAGGAAAGGGGATTTACATATCGCCTTGAAAAGTCTTTGGATTCCTAAAAAAAATGCGAAAGAAGATAGGAAACCCATACAGCGAGTGTACCGCTATTGTGTGCGGAGAAGGTGTACACAGTTCCCTCCGCAAGGCAGTGACGTCCCGGGTTTGGACGGCAAGGCCAGGATGGTGGATATCTATATTGACCCCTTGTTAGAGCTTACTGAGGAGGAGATTTGCCGTGTGAAGAAAATGGGATTTAAAACTGAGGAAATGCCTTCCAAGATTGGAATGAAAACTTTGCAGAAAAACAAGCACTTGGCCAAGTTTGAAAAGAAATAAAAATATACAGAAGGAATTGTCTAGTAGCGAATGGATAGGTGCTTTTTTCTAACATTTAGGTGGAATATTTTTATCAAATTGATCTTCATTTGACATGGAGGGACATTTCTGATAATTTGACAAATAACAGAGCATGTTACAATTATGTTTCAACTAATACAAAATTCAACTTACCTTAAAGATGCATACAAAGTCAATTTTTTGTCACAAAAACCAACCAAATGCCAGCATATAGTTTCAAGTAGTGTAACTAAGAGAATTACTGAAAGGCATTGTTTAATTTTACCCGAAAATGATGTTTGAACGGATTTTTCTGCTGGGATTCTGAGCTGTATGTCAATGGGGCAGGAAAGTAGGTCATGAAAGTAGGTTAAATTTACAACCAAAAATTTAAAGAAAGGAGCAGTCTAAAGGTCTTTTATGGCTGATCGAGTGATCTATTCAGTTTATCCCTTGGCATGTCGATTTTTATTAAAGTCATATAAGAATCTAGTAAAAGTGGTTTACATGTGTTACTGGAAATCCACACTCCACCGATGCTCGGTTCGTATGTACCTTTAATGGCTGTTAAAGTTTACAAAGTTATCTCCTTTAGAAATTTGTCTGTTTAAGTTCGGTCAAGAGTTTGAGGTGCCCAGTTTATATTGTCATTTAATGATTTCTTTAATTATAGATTCAAACATTAGAATTTTGATTAATTAAAAATGTTATTACAAAGTTTTTATTTTAATTTTGCATACTTTTATAAACCCAATGCTTAAAATTTTTAAAAACAGGAAAACTTCTTTTCGAGTAGCACAACATTAACAAAACAAACACATAATATGTGTTATATGTTATATAACTGAGTAAGAATCTTTATTTGAAAAGTGCTCCCTTTAAATGGAAGCTTCCATTTACTTAAGTAAATGACTTTGTATGAAGAAGACTTTATTCACAAAACATCCGTGAATAAGGTTATCACTTTAGCACTGACACTGGATACACACACCTCTTGCTTTGATATACAGAAATTTTTATTACTACAATGAGCCAGAAATGGTGGTATTTCTTCATGTTATGAAATATTTCTTCATGTTATGAAATAAAGTGGTCAGCATTTCATAATGTATGCAAATCCTCATTTCATTACATAAATGTATGCATAAAATATACAAGTCCTCATTTCTGTCCATGAAACCTTAGAATTGAATTAAAAATGCAGATGCCTCAGAAAAAAAAAGTCTTCTACATAGATTTTTAATTACTGAAAAACAATGTCATGTTTCTGAATTTTTTTGGCGAGTGTATATTATTATTATAGGAGAGTGTCGTCATTTGTGTACATGTATTCTATGCAGAATCCTGGATCTGTCAATGAATATCTCTCAAATAACAAGATTTGCACTAAGCACAAATCTTTTTCTTTTTTAAGCGCTTTGCTATGACTAATGATGACGGCAGTCTAGGTCCTATCATTCCACCATAATCCTCACCTTGATATGACCTTGGAGCATTGTTTCTAAAAAACTTTCTTTTATGCTGACTGTTCTCTAACCTCTGATCACGATTACTTTTGTCTTTACTATGTCTGTTTAAAGGTTCCTGGTTCACCTCAGCATAATCCTCAGGGCCACAAAACTGATTGACATTTTGAGTGGGACTGAAATGTGCCTTTTCATTATTCTCCACTGTGTCTGTCTGCTTACTTTCTATGTATTCCGTTTTATTTTCATTTTGTTCAGAAATTTCATGATCATGGATCAAGGGTTTCTCCGATTCTTCTGCCACATCTGTTTCTGACAAATCTGCATCTGTCACTGACTCACTAAGTTCACTGGAGTCTGTGAAATGTTTTAGTTCCTCTGGCTTTTCTGAATGTTTTGCCTCCATTTGTTCCTTTTGGCCATCCCCCAACAACTGTTGAGTGGAGTCTGTTATTTTCAACCGGGGAGAACCTTGCAATCGACCTATTTTCCTCTGGGGCTGTAATTTCTTCCAACTCATGAGAGGCTTGCAAAGAGATATATTCTCCAAGATGTTTTCAATATCAAAGTTTTTGATTAAAAGAGCATGGTCTAATGTGAAGTTGCCATAGCGCACGCGCCGTATTCCCGTACAAGTTGCTGTTGTTTTGGCAGACATTCCGATGTCGTGGATCAGCTTGGCTAAATACATCATGTCCTCGTTGACAGAGTGCACTTCTAGAATTTTAATAATCCTTGATGATCTTTGATTGTTTTAATCAGACATTTGCTACAGAAGCATTATAAGAATCAACCAAGACAGAATATAAGCTGGTAAACTAAATTAAAAAAAAAAAAAAACAAACTAGGACAATTCTTTTAAAAATGACAATTAGTCTAATATATACATTAGAATATTAATCACATTTGTTAAAAATGAACAAGAGTAAACTGATTTTTTATACTCTACTATGGCAGTTCAAATCATACAAACACGTTCATCTGCCAACAGTCTATCCTTACCCACTGTGAAATGAGGTGGCTTGAAGTCAATACACTTCACATTGTATATGATGGGTTTTCCTTTTTCATACAGGGGTCTCACCATTCCTGACACGGCCATGTTATATGCCTCTTGACTCTGGATGTCCACACCTGTCAGACTAAAATGATACTTTTTCTTTAGAATTAGTTATTAGGATTCCCCATAGGGGAATACTATTGTTTTTGCTGTTCTTCTTCTTCTTCTTCTTCTTCTTCTTATTTTTCATTAAAAAAATTCTTTCTAAAATTCTGAAAAAATTCATACTGATAGCCTGTGAAAAGTTATTCCGGTCCACCCAATTTCATTGACCTTGACCTCATTTTCAAGGTCACAGAGCCTTTTAAAATGAACTTTTTGCAAATTTCAAAATGCAATATCTCCTAGAATTTTCAACATTTTGACAAATCCTTTCAAAGGTGAGGTCACACAATAATTTTATATCATGTGACCTATATTTAGGAAAAGTAGGTCAGGTCAAGGTCAACTTATTGCACGATATGCTCTAAGTGGTTGGCATTCAGCAGGGGGTAAACCAGATGTCACAGAGCCACAAGGATGATGTAAAAAGTTGCCCTAGATATCTATCCAGTACAGTTGCTAATAATATTGACAACTGACTGATTAGATTTTTTAATATAGATTTTTAAATATTAATAATTTCACAGAAATAGTGACTTTGTCAATTTCTCCATGAAATATTGATTTTTTGTGATAACATGGTATAGTAAACTACCCCAAACATATACCCAACACCCCCAAATCAAATGTCAAATTTGACCTTGACCCTCATTTTCAAGGTCATTCGGCTATTTCATGGAGAAATATTGAAGTGGGCTAAAAGTGATGTTTTGTTGA
>NW_019773570.1:595325-618123 GCF_001039355.2 Lingula anatina | reverse complement strand
CCCCCCCCCCCCCCCATTCGCACATGCTCTTTCAGAATATGGGGTCAAATTTAACCCATGACCTTCACATGACCTTGTAAGAGCATTTCCACACCTATTTTGCTGGGGAATCCTCCGTCACTGGCTTCAGCCAGTTGCAGTCTAGTTATTAATATTATTTTATTTATTTATTTATTTTTTGGTGGGGGGGGGGGGGATAAGTATTTCCCCCATTTTCACAAAGTCAAAATCATCCTGGAAAGCATTAAATTTACAGGCTTCTAGCTGGGGAGGGGAGGGGGGGGATTCTTACGAAATGCCCTTTTTGGCGGTCTGCTCTGGATAAAAAAATGATCTAAGCACACAGGTTTTGAGCTAAACAGCACTTTTTCAATAAATTGCTGGTTATGGGCCTGAATTTGCAATCCCGCAATCAACTGGTACCATTAAAAATAGTCTGGTGAATTAGTGTTCCATTGTATTAATTGAACAAAAAATGTTTTATTACAAAACAATTATTCAACACAAAAGTTATGTTATAAAGATGATTTTCGAGTATATGTCTTTGTCAGCAATAGCCTGGTGAATATAACTTACAGGTATTGGTGTTTCTGATGGGCTGATTGAATCATAGCAATTACACGATCCAGCCTTGAACGATTTACATGATCTGAAAATAACATATCAACAAAAGTAATTATTGATCATGTGCCAGCAATGTGGATGCTACTACTGTGTTAAACATTAAAATGCAAAAACATTAAATAAAAAATAATTAAATAAAAGAGGCATGATAATGCAAGTGTGTGTGTGTGTGTGTGTGTGTGTGTGTGTGTGTGTGTGGGGGGGGGGGGGGGGGTGTAAACTACCAAAACTCAAGTAGATTCTTTAAGTAGTCAAATCCCTGACATTGTATCTCTCTATTACTCTAAAGAATACATGCACAGAGTGACTAAATGTTATCATTCATATAATCTTTGTCTCCAAGGAGCCATGATATATGACCTGGCTGCTGAGCTAAATGCCAAGATTGTTACTTTGGGAAGAATTATTGGACGGAAAAAAATATTTCCCTATAACCTTATCTTACTAAGTGTGCACTGAAAATACATCATTCAATAGTCTCATTAACAGACAGATTGCCTGTGACACCCTGACACCCTGAACATGCCTTTCCAGTTACCTCTGAAACTCAGGGTGGTATGTGATAATGTGACGACAACATGATAATGTGATAACAGGGTATGTGATAATGTGACGAAAATGTGATGTGATAACAGGGTATGTGATGTGACCACAACATGATAATGTGATAACAGGGTATGTGATGTGACGACAACATGATAATGTGATAACAGGGTATGTGATAATGTGACGACATGATAATATGGTAATGGTATGGTACATGAAAATGTGGCGACAACATGATAATGTGATACAGGATACTGCGGTATATGGTTACTTACACCATGTTGACTTCTCAACAAGCCGGCCACCTTCGGAGAAAGTTTCTGTGGCATAGCCCAGCTCCCCACTAATGTGATACACCTGCAAAATGCCAACAACAAGATACAACTGTCATACCTTTTTTCAGAATTTCTTGTCCAAAGATGGTAAAAAAGGGTAAATCATTTTGAAGAGACTTGTCATTGCCACCTATGCGGCATAATAATTCAATGCATAACCTTTATCACAGGACTGACTTGTTGGTGAGCTTTAGGAGTAATTAAGGATGTTGTAGCAGATGGGGTTGGGGGGGGGATGGGGGGTTGGGAGGGGTGCAGGCCCTGATCAGGGTTGAGGGCCCCATGAGTCAGTCATGTGACCAAGGTTCTTTGATAGGTAATAAATAAAATGGTCAGTCTAGACCTAAAGATGTCATTCTGACTAATTCCGATTAAACTTACTCTTATTCTGAAAAGGAAGAAACATGGCCAATGGAATATATATCATATTTAAATAATGTCACCAACTACTGACAGTTGTCCAGGCATTGATTGATGATAAAAAATTCTTAGTTATACTGAAGAGTTGAGCAACCTTGGTCCCAGAGTTTTATAATGCTAATATCTGATATAGTTCTGCATAACACACTGAACAAACTAATTAACAAAAATAGATAAAAATTTTTCTGTTACTTTGACAATCAGCATTCAATAAAGGGAACCGGAGAAGACTGATTGTGCCCGGAAGTGACGTGTAGTGGTGTTAGAAGCCAAGCTGAGTGGTCATTTTAACCTGGAGGTGAACGGGAGAGAAGACGTATAGTCGGAGGAAAAAGCAGTTTTCCAAACAACATGGTAAGATAACTCTTTTTCTTCACGCATTTTGGGCAGAGAATACTTATAGAAATAATAGGTACATGATATGAAAACGTGACACGGAACTTGAAGGTGCAAAATCGTGCTTAATTTGCAGTCAATTTGTTTTGAAATACATGCTGCATCGACCGCCAGTGTGACAAAGAGCGTCAAGGGAAAAGAATTCCCGGGAGGCTATAAATTGTTGTCATGTGGAATTTTGGCATTTATATAATCTGATATGTCCATATCTAAGTATTTTTGGGTGTTTTGTGGTATGTGCTGCAATTATAACGATGTTTTAGAGGTCTTGAAGGACCTTGTGAAAACCAGGAAGTACGTAGTTGGTAACTAACAACTGAATCGTACCGATCTACGACTGCTGTGCAAAGATGCATCTTTTTTCTAATATTGTGATCAATTTTTAGATCTTTATATGTCCATCTGACATCATATGATCACACATATGATCACACTAATACACCTTTTACACCGGGGTAGGCACCAATCTGACAAATGCCAAGACAAAGGTGACATTCTGATGCAGCATGTATTTAAAACAAAATGACTGCAAATTAAGCAGGATTTTGCACCTTCAAGTTTCGTGTCACATTTTCATATCATGCACCTATTATTTAGAAATAACAGAACTACAAGTATTCTCTGCGTAAAGAAAAAATGTTACCTTACCATGTTGTTTGGAAAACTGATTTTTCCTCTGACCACACGTCTTCTCTCCCGTTCACCTCCAGCTTAAAATGACCACTCAGCTTTGCTTCTAACACCACTTTATGTCACATGACATCATACTTCTGGCACAATTTTAACTAATTCTCGTCTCTTCCGGTACCCTTTATCTTCAAGACAATTTAATTTTTGACTTTTGGGAAGTATATTGTTGAAACTGAAGATTTCAGTTTCCCTGAACTTAAAATTACACATCAGGCCCGTAGCAAGGGGTCGGGGGGGGGGGGTCGGAAGAACCACCCTTTTGCTGGAAAAGGTCCACTCTGGGTAAAATTTGATCTAGGTAGGCCTACATGAAGGTTTTATGGGAAAAGGTCCACTTTTTTTAGAAAAAGAACCCCCCTTTTGAAATTGCTGGCTAGGGGCCTGCACATCATCCTGGATTTTTCATAAGTCAGAATTTAGAAAAAAAAAAACAAAAAAAAACAGCGTCTTACCTGCACTAGCTTAGCTTTCACCAAACGCTGCAGTTGGCCACACCCATCAGCTATACCCATCACTGCCATTGTACAAAGATAAAACTAAATTATTACAATGTCAACAATAATATATACTGAATGTAAAAATAAAATAAAATAAAAATGATCCAATTACTATAGTAAACTGCTTTTTGATTCCAAGAGGGGTTGATTCAAAAATTTGTAAGAGACTTCTAATTACCACAAGCTGTGGTCAGAGAGGACTATGTTCCGTCCCCTGGTGTCTACTTACACTGGACTCCTGTGCCATATTTATGCAGGGGATCAATAAATGACATCTTGATGTCTTCTTTCATCACAAAATCTCCTATCACTGAAATGTACAGCAAACAGAACCTTAAGACTTTTCATTGTTTCAATAACATTTACTTAAATGTCATGTTCTTTTTTTTTTTTCTTTTCTAATTAAAAATATAAAAATTAATAAGAAAGAAGCAAAAAGAAAAGAAAAAACTCAAACTCGAAATACCTCTTGGATGGTTTCTCAAGTCGGGAAGTGTGACAGTGATAGGCAAGTTGGTGGTTTCACTGACACTTGGTAATGTCACTCTACGCTTATCTAGCATTGGCCCTGGCAACAGACTTAGTTCTATGGAAAAGAAATAGAATGCAATAATCAACAAGGTATTTGGGCATTTTTTGTCAGTTCCTTACATTTCATCAAGAGCATTTTATTCCATAAATTATTTCTAATTTTTTTGGTTGAAAAATGATTAGGCTAACAGTTATCAGACTGAAAAATTTTGATCATAAATTGTCTTTTATCTACAAACAAGTAAACTATCATAAATCAGCAAGAACATACTGTATGCTATTCGTATTTTTATTATATCCTAACCTTTATGAAGCTTAAACTTCAATTCATTGACCAAATGAAACATGTGCTTGGCCTTAGGTTTGTATATACAAAACACCCCATTCAGTGCCCCAAAGGCATCTACTGCACCCCTTATGACTGACATCACCTAATTCCTCTGGAAGAAAGAAAAAATTTAAAAACTATCAAATATTTCATGAGTAAATCAAGTTTGCCCTAATATTTAAGAGTAAGACAACTGTGTGCACTGTCAGTGAGCACTAACCCGAGAAAATTGCCCTCAAAAAGAGATGCTGGGCTCAGGTCCATAGTCAGGAATTTAAAGGGGGGGGGGGGGGTCTTTTTGAAAACGTGGACCTTTTACAATGAAACCTTCAAGTACCTACCAGTAGTCAAACTTTACCCTAAGCGGACTTTTCCCAGTAAAAATGGCAGTCCATTCAAACACCCACGGTTATGAGCCTGACGCCAGTCAAAAATTTGAAATTACAAATAATACCACGGGTGAAGTTGTAAAAACTGAAAATCTTGAAACCATAGCTTGCAATTTCTCATCGCATTCGGACCATTTGAAAATTACGGTCAAAATGACAACTGAAAATCCTGAAATCAGGTAGAATCCTGAACACTTTCTACATGTAACCCTAGCCCATGTACATGTATACAGTGTATATTTTAAAGGTTATTTACAACAGTCACTATTGCATTTTAACTGGGATATCAAGTGTCTAATCACTTATGCTTTGACCCGAATAATTAAATATACATTCAGCACAAAAGTTGGACTGGACGTCGTTTCAATGATTATATCATAGCTAAAATACTGTCGCAATGTTTTACCTGCAACCTGACCGCCTGGCTCGGTAGTGGCGTGTGAGGGACTAACTTTATAACCTTCCACACAGAAGAGCTACACTGAGATCATCAGTTACAAATAGCCAAAACTCCACCGCACTTCCTTCAAGGGAACAATATTTTCTGTTTATGCAAACGACTCTCAGGTTATACAAAATAAGGTAATTTAACGACATCATATGATTATTTACCGCATGTTTACTAAGCGGCGCAGCTATTACGCACATGCGCAGACGTTTTGTCGCTAGAAATAAAAAACAAATATTTTATTTTGCCACAAGCGGCCTTATAACAGGAAGAGGTTCCGCCATATTCACAAGAAGATAAAGGGGAGGAACTCAAATTTATCAAAATGGCAGGGAATACTGGGATGGAACATCTCATCCCAATTGTCAACAAACTCCAAGATGCGTTTGCTTCTCTAGGCCTTCCATTGTCGCTAGATTTACCCCAAATTGCCGTCGTCGGTAGCCAGAGCGCTGGGAAGTCCAGTGTACTTGAGAATTTTGTAGGAAGGTAGGCATTGATTTTCTTATATTTAAAACAGCATCCAGTCAGTTAATGATTTTCGCAAAATGTAAAGAGAATTTGAATTTGTTAACAGCTATTGTGAAGGGTAGAAATATTTTACTAAGGTGTTGCATTATTTTACATTTACTTAATGATTTAGGACACTTTAGGCCCTCCGTTAATTACCAACTAGGAATATTTTTCGTTGACAATTAATAAACTGACTTAATAATATAATCATTAATATTACGTTATTCTATTTTTTATTGTATGGTCAAGAGTTGAGAACAAACAAGTCTGTTTCCTTTTTTTTTTTTTTGGACAACATATGAGTACACATTTTTAACCCTCATTAGCCCATCTCCAACTATACTTGTCAAATTCACTTCCTCATAGCTATGCTCAAAAATAGTGCTACTAGCTCAGTGTCAGGTGCCCTTGCCCTGCCATTCATGGAATTCCTCTTTGATAGTCTAACACTGTAAAATGAGGCCGTCCGTTCTGTATGATGTATTATGAAAGCAGCTCTGTATGAATGCCATTGTGGTAAGTGTATCCACCTCTGGGTCTCTGTGATATGAGACCTTCCGTGAACCTGCTGCCCTCCCCTCCCCGCCCCCCCCCCCCTTTGGCACTGATCACTTAAAGGTTAAAGCAGGTGGGGGGTCTGGAAGTGAAAGATACTAGCTGTCAGTGCCTCAAAAATTAGCAATAATGATGAGGGAACACGTACCATTTAAGATTGGGTAAAACAAGTAAGACCAGAAACCAGGACTAGAAGACCTCACAACTTCCTGAGAGTTACTAAGATGAAAATTGAGGTTCTGATAAGTAGATAACATGGTTGCAGTCACCCAACTGAGTAGCAATCACAAGAATCGCATTACAAGAGCTTTGACTAAAATATTTTCTTGCCATGCCCAAACATCATGGTTTGTCACTGAAGGATTGAGAGAGAGAATCATAAGGTTATTAAATGCAAGCTTTGGTTGGCAAGATACCATCAGGAGACATGATGCAAATCCTTCAGTAACTCACTGGCTCAGTCAGAGGTTAACAGGAACAGGGAGTTAGTCAACAGACCCAGGTCAATTTGACACTGTGTCAAAACCCCAGTTAAGGATCATTTTGGTTATTTGTCTGACATGCTGAACCTTACTGCCATTGCTTGAATGCTACAAGTATTCCCCAACAGTCACTAACCTTATCATCAATGACCATACTGTTAGAAGCCATGAAAGGTAGTAAACTCTCTGCGCAAGGTTCTAGGCAGTTTAACCAATATTACTGACAAGACAGAACAGCTTGCATGATATTGTCAACCCATCACAAACGCAGGACTCATCAAAAATGGTAACTAAATGACTTTACTGAGATCAGATTTATAGCCCTGAATAGCAATGGCAGAATTCCCATGTACAGGCAAGTCCAGTTAGACACGACCATAAGCCAGCACCACTAATATGGTGGTGGAGGTGTAATGGAAACATTCTAAAAGTTAACAACCCATGTCCTCACTGTGCAAGAATTGCAGCAGATTTCCTTTGGCAGAGGAATGTCTTCAGAAAGGAATGCCCTGCCCATTTGCCCGATATGCACCCTTATAGAACCACCTACCCCTATGATTTCAGTAGAATCACCATCCACCAGTAGATCTCAATAAGCACATTCAAAGCAGTTTCCCAGATAGTAATTGCACTATGGAGAGGCATTGTAAAAGACGTGGTTTCCAGAGGTGGACACATGTGATGTACTGAAAATAGTCTTAGAGCTGTGAATTTAAATTTTGACTCCTCTTCCTTTTCATGCTCATTTGCAATGATTATGATACTAGATAGTAATGATACTACAGTAGATAGTTAAGGTCAAACACAGTGCACAATTCTATACTAGTAAATGTATTGTTTACAGTTACAATTTATTTACATTATAAGATTTTGGACAGTAAACGTTCAATTTTAAAATCTTATTTTCTCGGTGTTCCTTCATTTCTTTTGAGCAGTGTAGAATTCTGTTTTACTATGCTAGCATTTCATGTGTGCACTCACTTATTGATCCAGTGTCATTTATCTCATGAAACAAAAAATAAAATAGATAAAAATCACTGCTGGCAAGGAATATCATTGGACTAGGATCTGGATTTGGAGATGTTTTGGAAATTCAGATAGTTGAATTATTTCACTACTTACCCTGATTTATCGTGCTAGAAATGGTTCATGGTTAGTTCATGGAAAGACAGCACTTATAGCGTCAAGCTTCATGGTGGATAATATTTTGAAATATTTTTGTTTTGAAAATTTATAAAGACAATTATCTTTGTTCTGAAAGAAAATGTTGTTAATTTATAAAATTGGCAGATAAAAATCAGTGACAGCTTATGATCCAAAACACTGTTAAGATTGTGTTCCTCGGGTAAATCATTTTCTTCCAAAGTATCTAGATAAATAGATGTTTTACTTATCTTAGCAATAGTTTATCATCTTAAGCAAAACCAAGATATCTATAGAAGCAATGCGTATTCAACCTCTTCTTAATGAGATCTTTTACTATTGATCAGGTTGCATAAGTCTGTAAGCCAACTGGTCAATACAAGAGTACACACACTCATAGGTGGCTTGTAAAGAACGTGTTGTTATTCCGTTAATAATTCAAATTGGTTTTTGTCGTAGTGTTGTTCTGAGTCATTTACCTGCTGTTGCATTTGACAACTGTGTTACCTGAATAAGGAAAGCAATAATCATTAAGAGGTCATGTGTGGAATGAATGGAGGATGGTTATGGACCCTTGTGTGTGGTGCATGTTGTCTCTCATTCAGCAGGGTGATATTTTCTTACTATCAAAACTGTTTGAATTTTCTGCCTCCTTATTAAGAGTTTATGTAACACAGTACAGCCTCTTCCTTGCACTGCTGAATTATTACTATGTTAAGTTAATGGTTCTTTACTGGGCAACTTCTTGTTTTAAATTTTAAATATAAAAAGCAACTATTTGTCAGAACACACACACACACACACACAGAGAGAGAGAGAGAGAGAGAGACCTATTGAGAAGAGCAGGACACTATGTCGCACCTGTAAACTGCCTAACTATTTGAACTTCACATATTTGTTATCTGTATGTATATATCCAATCTATGCAAGCAGAGACAAAATTTCCTGACAAAAAGCTTAGATAAATTTAAATCAATATATCTTGTCTATCAGTTGACATAAGCAGTAACCCATGAGAGATGGCAACATATATATGATATGGGTATAGAAAGCTGGAGTACATGTTTAGTGATAACAGAAATTAATGAGAACAGTGTACAAGAAATGTTGTAAATTCTGTTAAATTTTCAGTAAGTATCTGTTATCAAACATCAATATTGGACAAATAAACTACGGCAAAAGAAAGAGATCATGCATAAATGCTAATACTCTGCATGAGGTAATGCAATTGAACTGTGGCCACCACACAGTTTAACACTGCGATTGGTCTTGGTAGAGCCAAAGAAAGGACTGTTTTAACAGAAGTCCTTCTCTAAGATTGCATTAACGGAGAGCAAGCAGGGCTGAAATTACTGTATTATTGATCATCTGCCTTTTAACCCAGGACTGAAATCAATATCTGAGTAGACAAACCACCAAACATCTCTCGTGTTCATTTTTATATTGGGACAGCATTTACCATAACAGTAAATGACCAATGTGATAGACATTTTGGATTTAAGTATTCCTAAAGACAAATGTTGTACTAATTTGAAACCAAGTCTTAATAGAAATCTGGAATAAAATATCACTCCATGTGAAGCAAGGCTTTTCCCAGGATTTGGGGTACAGGGAGTCCAGAAGGAAAATGTGCTATTTGGTAGCGGATTTACAGGAAGCCCTACAAAGTCTCAAAAAAAAAAATACCATGAGCGAAAGGGTGGGAGATACAAATACTAGTAATAAAAAAGAAATATATATTAAAAATTATTTTAAAATTATAATTTAGTACTTAAATATAACTCATATTCCAACAGAATGAATTGAAGAATATTCCAGACCATCCTGGCAAGTCAAGCTGTCACTTAATAATGAAATTGTAAGCTGTCATTGAAATTATAGTCTGTGTGGTGATGCTGGTGGCCGTCCAAGTGATGGCTGAATGGTTTGCTGGGAAAAGCCTTGATCTGCTGTGAATGTCTCCCCAGAATATTTCCTTAAAAACCCGTCCTTTTATGTTACCAGAAGTCCCGTCTATTTTAGTGAGGTCTTCTGTACTTTGAGTAGAATATAGAAAAACAGGTGATTATAGGATTACACTGGAAGCAAGAGGAAGCTTGTAAGTCTGTCAGTCTGACTGCATTCAGCGTGAGTCCCCATGATGATGGTGTACAGGGTCAACAAAATTCACTGCAAATTGTCCCTAAGATATATGTTTTATTTCCAGGGATTTTCTGCCTAGAGGAAGTGGTATAGTCACAAGGAGACCTCTAGTGCTACAGCTTATTAATGCCACAACAGGTTAGTCACTTTTTACAGGCTAGACTAGTCATTTAGTCTACTAGCTCAACATCTTGCCAAAGTGATGGAGCTTTAAGCCAAATGAAGAAATAGAAAAAAATACATGAACCCAAATTAAGTAGCGAGAAAGAAAGACATTTTGTAACCAAAACAATTTCTGTAAACTGTAAACAAACGTGCCATATGTTAAGAAGAGAAGTATTTGCATTTATTCTTGCATACATGTAACTTAAAACTTGTAAAACCTGTTTCTTATAACTTTGTGAACTTCATTGCCTAGATGAACATTTTATGTTAGTTAAAGGCTGTTTAAACATTTAGCAGTGCTTGTGGTTTGTTGGTTTGATTTACATGTAAAGAATACTGTTGAAATAACCTTGAACATTTTTTTAATAATGATATTTTGATGTCAAATTAAATTTCAGAATATGCTGAGTTTATCCACTGCAAGGGAAAGAAATTCACAGATTTTGATGCTGTCAGGAGAGAGATTGAGGATGAGACAGATCGGGTGACAGGGAAAAATAAAGGCATCTCCAACATCCCCATTAACCTCAGGGTTTATTCCCCTCATGGTAACTCTACAAACAACTTTCTGTTTTCAAATGAAAAAATAAAATATTTATAATGAGGGTAAGAGTGTCAAGTTCATTTTAATTGAGCCTGTTTTTGATATAAAAGGATAAAAATTTCCACTTGGACTGTGGAATACAGCTAAAATATTACAGAATATATAATGATACAAAATGGCTGTGAAATGTAAATTGTTTCATGGAAATTAATGTTCATGAATTGCCACAGCGTCATTCGTAATATCACTAATTTATCCTGACTAAGAGTAAACTTTTAGTAAATACAAATTTACTGACCAGTGTTGGCTTTATTTTTTTTCCAGTGTTAAACCTGACACTGATCGACTTGCCTGGGATGACCAAGGTGCCGGTGGGGGACCAGCCACAGGACATTGAGACCTTAATACGCAGCATGCTGCTGGAGTTCATTACCCCGGAGAACACCCTGATTCTGGCAGTGTCACCAGCCAACAGTGACTTGGCCAACTCAGATGCTCTGAAGATTGCCAAAGAAGTTGACCCTCAGGGTGAGTGTTTGAGGAATGATCAAAAGTGGACAAAGAGCATCTGCATTTGTATTACAAGTAACATACTGTGTCTGTTAACATTCTTAAATATAATAAAGATTAATGATAATTAATGGTCTAAAATATGTTATAAAAGATCTGATAGAATTAACAGTTGTAACTATGGTATGTCACTTATATCAGGAGTAAAATTGTTTAAAAGTGTAAGATAGGTTATTCTCATGATGCTAGAACTGTTTAGAATTGTTCATATATGTTTCCTAGGTCTGAGAACAATAGGAGTTATTACCAAACTAGACTTGATGGATGAAGGCACTGATGCCAGAGACATCTTGGAAAATAAATTGTTACCATTAAGAAGAGGTCAGTATCAGGAATATGTATAAATAATTGTTATTTTATGGAATGTCAAAAAACATGCAGTCGGCAAGAGGTTAGTATGTTATTGTACACCCTGATACAGAAATAAATTGCTAATTTTAACAAAATTGATTATTTGTATAAGTTTACCAAAACAATGTTTTTTAGTAGTAACTGGTGATGATGGAATCAAAATGTTGACCAGAAGTCAGTTTTGTTGTATGCACATTTGACAGCTTTGCTGCCTTGTTTACAGGTTACATTGGTATAGTAAACAGAAGTCAGTTTTGTTGTCTGCACATTTGACAGCTTTGCTGCCTTGTTTACAGGTTACATTGGTATAGTAAACAGAAGTCAGTTTTGTTGTCTGCACATTTGACAGCTTTGCTGCCTTGTTTACAGGTTACATTGGTATAGTAAACAGAAGTCAGTTTTGTTGTCTGCACATTTGACAGCTTTGCTGCCTTGTTTACAGGTTACATTGGTATAGTAAACAGAAGTCAGTTTTGTTGTCTGCACATTTGACAGCTTTGCTGCCTTGTTTACAGGTTACATTGGTATAGTAAACAGAAGTCAGTTTTGTTGTCTGCACATTTGACAGCTTTGCTGCCTTGTTTACAGGTTACATTGGTATAGTAAACAGAAGTCAGTTTTGTTGTCTGCACATTTGACAGCTTTGCTGCCTTGTTTACAGGTTACATTGGTATAGTAAACAGAAGTCAGTTTTGTTGTCTGCACATTTGACAGCTTTGCTGCCTTGTTTACAGGTTACATTGGTATAGTAAACAGAAGTCAGTTTTGTTGTCTGCACATTTGACAGCTTTGCTGCCTTGTTTACAGGTTACATTGGTATAGTAAACAGAAGTCAGTTTTGTTGTCTGCACATTTGACAGCTTTGCTGCCTTGTTTACAGGTTACATTGGTATAGTAAACAGAAGTCAGTTTTGTTGTCTGCACATTTGACAGCTTTGCTGCCTTGTTTACAGGTTACATTGGTATAGTAAACAGAAGTCAGTTTTGTTGTCTGCACATTTGACAGCTTTGCTGCCTTGTTTACAGGTTACATTGGTATAGTTAACAGAAGTCAGTTTTGTTGTCTGCACATTTGACAGCTTTGCTGCCTTGTTTACAGGTTACATTGGTATAGTAAACAGAAGTCAGAAGGACATAGAAGGCAGAAAAGACATCAGGGCAGCCATTGCTGCAGAGAGAAAATTCTTTCTCAGCCACCCATCCTACAGGTAACAGGAGAGGGACAGTGCTGGGGATAAATACTGAAAACATGGTCTTAATAATAATAATAATAATAATAATAATAATAATAATAATAATAAACATGAGTTTTATAAAAATGTGTTCCATGTGTGCCTTTGTACTGTGTACATTTTACAGATAAAAGATTAAAATTCTTAAGCCTTCATGTACTATCTTAAATTTTGACATTAATATCTGAAATCTTACATTTTGGACACATTTCTTGGGTTTGCTGAATATGGCAGTTGCGGGTAGTAGCAAGGGATTCTACCAAATTGTAAAATAATTTCCAGACATGTGGCTGACAGGATGGGGAGTCCATACTTACAGAGAATCCTGAATCAACAACTTACCAATCACATCCGTGACACTCTCCCTGCACTCCGTAACAAGCTCCAGTCCCAGCTGCTCTCTATGGAGAAGGAAGTGGAGGAGTATAAAAACTTCCGACCAGATGACCCAGCTAGGAAGACTAAAGCTATGATGCAGTAAGTTTTATGTTGTTTTTTTTTTATGACCAATTTTCTCTCCTGTGGCACAGCAAAGCCTTATCTCATGGGATTAATGTCTTTCTTAATGTTCTAACTTTTTGTTAACTGAGATCATTTCTGAGGCAGGTTCTGTAAGGACTTCTGCACTTTGTATAATAAGGACTCTGGTGTTATGTGTAATAAGGGCACTTATATTATGTAAACAGTGCTTTTAACTGTCTGTTACCAATTCTTTTGTTCTATCTATCTGTAGGATGTGTCAGCAGTTTGGAGTTGACTTTGAGAAGAATATTGAAGGTTCTGGCACAGAAATCAACACCATGGAACTCACTGGTGGAGCCAAGATCAACCGCGTATTTCATGAACGTTTTCCATTTGAGCTGGTCAAGAAAGAGTTTGATGAAAAGCAGTTACGCCGTGAAATAAGCTATGCTATCAAAAATATCCATGGTATCAGGTAAATTAATATGTATTGTTTTGTTTTATTATCTATATGTAATGTATCAGATAACTGAAGAGAAGTTGAACTCTCAGACATGCTGAAATGCTCTCAAGTTTAATGAAATTTGATAATTGCGATGTTTCCCGTTGATACCAATTAGTTATTATCCAAAACCAAGTGTAGCTTGTATAAGGTGAAGTTCAACTTAGTGAAAAGTGAAAAAATTTATTTTGGGCCTTTAAATTATGATTCTGCTGCATTTTATGCCTGTATTCATTATTGTGATTAACTGAACTTTGTTGGCCATGTCAAGAATATTGAATTCACATCTTTCTCATTGTTCTCGTGTTATTTTCCCCTCTGAACTGGTCTGTTCACTCGAGATTTGGCCTTTTATTTTTCAACTTTCTCGTTTTATTTCTCCTCAGAACTGGTCTGTTCACCCCAGATTTGGCCTTTGAGACCATAGTGAAGACACAGATAGAGAAGCTGAAGGAGCCATCCATCAAGTGTATTGACATGGTGGTGGCAGAGCTGACAAGTGTGGTGCACTGGTGTGCTAGCAAGGTAATAACCATCTCTCAGGGTGGACACACACACATGCATGCACGCACGCACATTGTATCATACCTCATCTCCCTGCCTTTGTCTCTAGATGGCCAGATACCCAGTACTCCAGGAGGAGACAGACCAGACACACACACATGCAAGCACTCGCGCGTGCACACACACACACACACACACACACACACATTCAGTATCATATCTCAACTACTGTCTTTGTCTCTAGATGGCCAGATACCCAGCACTGCAGGAGGAGACAGAAAGAATTGTCAACTCCAGGATTCGAGAGTATGAACAGAAAGCCAAGGAACAGGTGACACTGCTGGTGGATGTACAGCTGTCTTATATGAACACTAATCATGAAGATTTTATAGGATTTGCCAAGTAAGTTACCTTACCTCCTCCTCCTCTCCCCCCCCCCTCCCCCCCCAATATCCTTTTGTCACTTTTGTTTGGAAATCTTAGTCTTCCCTTATTACAGTCACTTTCTCTGATCTTATTTTTATGGAAAATATGCTCTTTGTTCTTTTAGTACATTGAAAGGAAGTATTGGTATTTTTATAAACAAGCAATAAATTTTTATATTTTTTTCCAATTCTCTTTTAAAAGTAAAGTGTTGCTGATTAACAAGGTCTCTAAGCACAAGTATCTGGTCAGTAAAATGGCATATTAAAGATAAATGTCTCCTTATCTGATATGACTGGAAGGTTTCCATATATTTGTTAAAGATAAATAACGGTGACTGCAAAATTGGTCTCCTGCAATATATGCTTAAATTTTGGTGTGATTTTTATGTACAGACACAGATGTGTCTGTACATATAGCCATCATCTGCGTCTGTCGTCGCCGTCGCCGTCGCTGTCGCCGTCGTCGCCGTCGCCGTGCACTTTTACCGATAACACGATAAGTGGAAAACTATTTTTTCTTTTGGCTTGAAACTTACAGAACTGATGAATATTCATAATACGCAGGTCAAGTTCGAAAATCAGCATGATCGGGTCACTTATAGGGAATTTATGCTGTTTTTTCACTTTTTTCAGCATATATGCAGCACCGATAACACGATAAGTGGAAAACCATTTTACCTTTTGGCTTGAAACTTACAGAACTGATGAATATTCATAATACGCAGGTCAAGTTCGAAAATCAGCATGATCGGGTCACTTATAGGGAATTTATGCTGTTTTTTCACTTTTTTCAGCATATATGCAGCACCGATAACACGATAAGTGGAAAACCATTTTACCTTTTGGCTTGAAACTTACAGAACTGATGAATATTCATAATACGCAGGTCAAGTTCGAAAATCAGCATGATCGGGTCACTTATAGGGAATTTATGCTGTTTTTTCACTTTTTTCAGCATATATGCAGCACCGATAACACGATAAGTGGAAAACCATTTTACCTTTTGGCTTGAAACTTACAGAACTGATGAATATTCATAATACGCAGGTCAAGTTCGAAAATCAGCATGATCGGGTCACTTATAGGGAATTTATGCTGTTTTTTCACTTTTTTCAGCATATATGCAGCACCGATAACACGATAAGTGGAAAACCATTTTACCTTTTGGCTTGAAACTTACAGAACTNCTGAAACTGGCATGCAAGAATCCTAAGACTCTCAAACTGAAAGCAATTTAGTGAGAAACCCCTTGGAGTTGGATTGATCCTGTTAGATTGATCTAGGTATGGGAACTTAGTCTAATGCTTGATACACATTTTACTTTCATCCTAATCCAATGTTATGCAGAATAAGAATTTGATGTTGGCTATGCAGTTACAGTAAGCATAATACATTAGTTCATCAGAATTGACAGTATCCTATTTCCTGCATTTTTATTTTCTGGTTTTTGTCTGTACATTTGACAGCTTTGCTGCCTTGTTTATTCTAGTGCACAACAGAAATCGGAGAATACAACCAAAAGAAAAATAGGAAATCAGGTTAGTTGCTATATTGTCAGCGTCAGGCTTTTTTTTTTTTTAAGAGTAAAAAGTGATTAGTTGTATTCAGGTACAACACCCTTCTTGGTTATCTCCAGAAATCATTCTGTTTTACAGCTCTTGGCTTCTTGCAGAGTGTCAAAGAAAACTGACAGTGACATCAAAATTGTCATTGACATCTCTGTCAGCTTCCCAAGGTCCCAGGAGACATTACAGTTCTATCAGAGAACCTGATGACATTCCAAGCTGCCAGGGAATGTGTGGTGCCCAATACCAACCAAATCAAATTATCACATTAAGTATTACCAAACAAATCAACCAAGAATGTTTTTCATCTGTTGAATGAAGTTAAGAATGAAATCAAGACTCAAATTGCTTATCTAGTCTAAGAACCAGTTGCTCATTTTTGGTACATTTCTTGTACAACCATCAGTGTGTGAAGTTCTAGAGTCAAGGTGGACCCAGTCAGGGCAAAACTTCACAACTTCTGACCCAATTCCAAACAATAGTGACAGCCTTTCAACAAGTCTGATTATTTTGGAGGATTAATCTGTCCAAATGGGCAGATGGTAATTTCTAATTCGCCATTGACCTACATGTATAAATTTCATAATAAGCAATCTTCCTGAAAGATTTCAAAAATATTTCACGACAATAGTCATAGAAATAAATTTTTGGCTAATCAATACATTTAAAATATTTAACCATAGCCTCACTGCCATAAACCATATTGTGTTTTGGGTGAGTTGTACCTTCAGAATTTCCACCATGTTTTAAGAGCATGATGTGGATGTTTGATGACTTCAGGAAGTCCATTTCTGGTTTAAGTTTAAGTTTTTATGTGAACTAACCTTAGACATTTTTGTAAGCATTGTAAGTTTTCCATTTCTTTTCCAGGGAGGTCTCAAGAATCAGGTACTTAAAGTGAAATGATTTAGAAGAGACTTTTTTTTTTTAATGAAAGAAATTTGCACATTCATTTAGCTAGACAAGAAATATTCACAATTACTGTGACAGAGCTGAGAAAGAAATTGATGTTTTTGTGACTTATTTATGATCAATGCATGGGAGCTAATGTCCCTTTATAGGGTCCTGTTATCATAACATTGAAGCTATGATAACAAAAAAATTTATTAATTTAATTGACTATTTTCTGTTGAGATTTTACTGATTTTCAGCTTTTGTAATTAGTGTTCTTATTAAAAATGCCCTGTAATGTTTATGATTAACAAAAATATTTGAAGATAGAAGGGTTTTGTATTTGATGAATGATAATAATAAAGGTATGATTCAACTAAATGTTTGCCTTAAATTGTGCCTTTGAGTTATAAGTAATGCTAGCATTAAATGTTCTTTTGCTTTCAGAAAATTCATCTTTGTTTGATTTCAAAGATATGTTGTATCTTTTATTTTAATATGAGTTAATGAGAAAGTCATCTTTCTTGACTAAAGATTCATTTTATATTATGTGTTTAGTGTTTTTATTGCTGGTGAGCATTTGCTTCATAAATTGATTTTTGGGGGTCAAAGCACATGAAACCTCTTACTTTAAAAAAATTTATAATGACACTGCATTTTCATTGTCTAACTCTTTTGTTAAAAGATGATTATTTCAGTATCCAGTATCAATCAGGAATTTCATCAAATGTTAATCTCCATCTGTGGTGAATGTTTTTTTTTTTTTCGTCTCTTGTGTAATGATAAGTAAATGGTTTCTAAAAAAGATTTACAGGTTTTTCTAATGATAAGGCATGACATTTCGACCCTCAAAGGTATCAAAAGCAAAAGCCTTTTTTTTCAGTTTTCATGTGGTGATTATAATAGTGATAGTGATATATTGTTGAATTGCGTATTTTCAGGTGATTCGCAAGGGCTGGTTAACCTTGCACAATATCAGCTTTATGAAGGGTGGCTCTAAAGACTTCTGGTTTGTCCTGACAGCAGAGACCATCTCATGGTTCAAAGATGAAGAGGTGAGAAAGTTGTTTTATAGGAAATAATCGCCAGGGCATTGCACAGTATTTGGGAACTTCTTTGATATTTGATAAAACTTTTTTTGTCCTTTCATAACCCGGAAATAATTTAAAGATAACTGTAGTGGAATCCAGTTTCTTAAACTGTGTTGATATTGTATTTGATATTTGGGGGTAGGAAACTTACTTGGCAAATGTGGTAGATGTCATGGAAGAGAAAAAACTTTTTTTTCTTTTTTTTCGAGTGAATGAGTTTATTATTTTATTAAAAGTAGCCAAACTTCTTTGTGAAATGTTCTTATTTTTTTATGAACCATCCGAAAAGATTCCATTTCATTTGATTAAAAGTGAACTGAATTTTTAAAGTTTCTATTGAGAGTTCAGTCAGAAACACTATTCATTGAAAATATCTTATAGCATTCAGAAAAGAAAAACTTAATAACATTGATTCATTATGTGAAGTATTATCATTGTTTATTTAATTTCATTTATCTACAAGTTAAAGTTTCTGTGGCAAGTTTAAATAATGTCCAAGTTCCATGTATTTCCTGAAAAACCACACAACACAATGTCAAGCTGTGGTAATAGGAGGAGTGAACGTTTTGTATGATCTTTATGATTGCTCTAATTTCTCTGTTTGTATTTATTTTATTTTAACTGTTAAATGATGTGAAATTCAATGCCTTATAATGGGATTTGCTTTCCCTTCTTCTGCCAAATTTTCATCTTTTGCAGTATTGCTGTTGCGATCCTGTCTTTAGGCCAAACTTTGCTTTCAGCATTGCAATGTCTGTGGACATCTGGTGCATTATTGAAACTGAATGAACTAAAAACACCTTTTATCTTACAAATTGTGATTTTGTCTGTATGTTTTTTACCTAAGTATTTTTAAATTTCTGTGTGTTTATAATTTAATGAAAATACTTTACTAAAAATATTATCTGCAGGTTTGAAAAAATGTGGCTTGATTTTGATGAAGGAATAAATGAGTAATTTGTATCATAAAGTGAATGAATAACCATTTTTAATAAAATCATTTTGTGCTTAATGTTTGAATCTCTATATATTCAAAATGAACTACAGATTTCTACTTTAAAATGTTGTATTAAGAAATCTGCCTTTTGCTTCTAGACAGGTATTTAAATTAGGCTCATTCTCATTCTTCAGTATATTGCAAAATTTTCAAAGTTTTAATTCTGCATCGACTGCGTCATTTGGCTGTACCCATGATCAGCAGCCTTATTTTGTGTCTAAAATATTGCTCATGGCGAAAGGAAGACGGATACTAAGAGCCAGCATTAGTGGAAAAATATGGATTATAAAAGTACCTATTTTATAATAATCTGTATGTATTTTAGTTTTTATCATTTTATTCAAACTTGGGTTCACAAAATTTTGGTTGCAGAACATCTTTAGGAAATATGCCACTTACTTATTTTTTATTACACTTCAATAATGTTGAAACATCTGCTGTCAGCAGCTTTGATAAGGGAGCTTCTGGTTTGGCTCCGAGACAACTCTCTCTCTCTCTCTCTCTCTCCATCCTTCAGGAAAAGGAAAAGAAGTTCATGTTATCATTGGACAACTTGAAACAGCGGGAGGATGAAGGTGGCATAATTTCTCGCAAGCCTATCTTGGTTCTCTTCAACCCCTATTCAAGGTAATGCGGGCAGACAAACACTCCTCACTGCTGCCATCTATTGGTAGAATTCAGAAGATTGTGCTGCCACCTATAGGTTGATTTGTACATGAGTATTTGCATTTATTGTCTATTTTTGTGGATTCCCAAAATTGCACTCCCAATCCCTACACCATCAAAAATAAAAGAAATATAGTAATCTGTGAGCAGAGAAAGCTCCTTACTGTCCTTTGTACACTGTCGTGCTGCTGAAATGAAAGAATATTACCAAAGCACAGGCAAGTGTACTTTTCACAGATTACAAACAAAATGATGGGCCAAGTCTCTCTTGTTCTTATAGTATTTAAGATTATAAATAAAGGTAAGTTAAGAGTACAGGAATGAAATACTGTTTTAAGCAGGTTCAGTTGAAGAATTATAAAAAAAAAGAATCATTCCAGTCCCCAGATAGTTCTGCATGTCCAGTTGATATTGACTTGCATGTGAGGAAGGTGTTGGCTCTTGGTATCTATCTCCACCGCATGGCAATGCTTGCTTAGCGCTAAATAATCTCAAAACCGCTTTTTCTTTTTCAATTCATGCTATTATTACTTCTAACAGAATATTGGGCTGATTGCTTCCTTCTTTCCATATTTTCTTTTTAAATGTTTTGCTATTTTCTCTTTTTTTTTATTTTGGGAGAAGTTGTTGTGTGACCTTATAATAAACCCTTGTGTTCAGTCTTGATTTTGTTTATCATCATTTAACTTCAAGATGTTCTGAGACGTACATTCTGCATTTTGTCAAAATGAAAAATTACTTTTGTTGTGAAACTTTTTTTCACCACTAAATTAAATTTTACAAATGAAATTGAGAGAAAAAATTCACAAGGGATTATTAGAAAGGCAAAAAAGGAAAGCAGATGTGGTAAGGGTGAGGAATGTCTGCTAGAACTTAACCAGTTGTGTGGAACATGGGTCCGTGGGGTAAGTCCAAATTATTTACCCGTTCTTTTACTATCTCCCTCCCACTTGCCATATGTAGGAAAAAGAAAAGAAGTTTATGCTGCCTTTGGAGAATCTGAAAATCCGCGACCTTGAAGCTGGCTTCATGTCAAAGAAACAGATGTTTGCAATATTCAGCACAGAATCCAGGTGAGGCATCTCCTCTCTATCCACACTCCAGATATCCATGGATATATATCCATATAGATACACTTATCCGTGCAGGTTTATATATCCAGGTAGAGACATATCCTTACAGAAACACCTATTCAGGAAGTTACACATATCCATGCAGATACGCATATCCAGGCAGATACCCATATCCAGGCAGATATATATATATATCCATGTAGATATACAATCCATGCAGATACACATATCCAGGCAGATACGCATATCCAGACAGATACATATATCCATGTAGACATACAATCCATGCAGATACACTTATCCAGGCAGATACGCATATCCAGACAGATACGCATATCCAGACAGATACATATATCCATGCAGATACACATATCCAGGCAGATACGCATATCCAGACAGATACATATATCCATGTAGATATACAATCCATGCAGATACACATATCCAGACAGATACATATATCCATGCAGATACATATTTCCATGCAGATACACATATCCAGGCAGATACACATATCCAGGCAGATACATATATCCATGTAGATATACAATTCATGCAGATACACATATCCAGGCAGATGCGCATATACAGACAGATACATATATCCATGTAGATACACAATCCATGCAGATACACATATCCAGGCAGATACACATATCCAGGCAGATACATTTTTCCATGTTGATATACAATCCATGCAGATGCACAGGCAGGTACGCATATCCAGACAGGTAAAAATATCCATGTTGATACAAATTTCCAGGCAGTTATACACATACAGGCAGATTCACATCAACAAAAACCCAATATACACCCAACAATAAGATACATATTCAGGCAAATACACACCAACTAGATCAGAATTTTTGATTGTTATTTTGCGAATTTCCATGGATTTTAAAAGGTTTCTTTTTTTTATGACAAGTTATTCTCATTAAACAAAAGCACTTCACTTAACAATTGACACCTTTGGAATTATCATTTACAATTACCTGCATCTGCTAATACTAAATGTTCCTTCCCTACTTTAACCTCTGTAAGCCTTATTCTGAGCTGTTTGGTATGAGTCACTGATATATCCATAGAGATCAAACAGGTGGCCTCTCACTGTAAAGGCAAGTGCCTGATTTCTTCACAAATCAGGTTTATTTGTAATATGCATTTAAGAGCATTTGATACTTCTGAACTTGAGCAAATTTTCTTTTGGTTAATTGGCAAGTTGAAGAAGAAGATTATTTTGTAATTAGATATGAATTTTAATGCTTGATAAGTATATAAAGAAAAAAACTGTGGAAAGCTCCTTCCGTTTCCATTCCAGTCATCTTTATTTCTTCACTAACCATTATGATTCCTAACCAGTGTATTTTCTAAAACTGTTTAAGATTTAAAAAAACAAACCACTAAGAACACATACATGCTGCATACGCACACAATGTGCAGGTTAATAACTTTTAGGCATTTAGTTTTAAGATTGTTGGAAAAGTTGTAAGACTTTGGAAGAGAATCTATGAATTATATACAAATATTTCAAAGGTTGTGGTCCTTAACAAAAGTATACCTTCTCATGAGATGGAACTAGTAGTTATATCTCGCGCTGTGGTACCTTTGTGGCATTAATGTTTTTGAATTGCAAATTTATGTTGGGAGCTGCTTTTATGTAGAAATTACAAAGAGCAAGTGAATGTCGTTTTTTTTTTTTTTTTTTTTTTTTTTTTGTGGTG
>NW_019773570.1:584165-594782 GCF_001039355.2 Lingula anatina | reverse complement strand
TTTTTTGTGGTGGCAGTGAAAAGGTTGTGGCATTTTATTTGCTTTAATTCATTACATGTATTTTTAGTATTGTAACCTTTTAGAGACCAAATTAAGCTTTTGTAGCAAAGATGGTTTAGTTAATACATTGCTTTTGTTCTGTAAAAGAAGCAGTTTGAATTAGACACTGACTGTAATATTATCAAAGAGCAAGTCACAATACTTTTACTCTAAAAGAACTACTCCCTGCAACCTTATACAGTGTACAGTAGCCTCTTACTGCAGTATATGTAACATGTAATATATGGACTAAATAATGAATGAGCTAAATTTTCTTAGATTTTTTTTTTTTAATCTTTAAATCTTTAACATGATTTGAGTATCAGTAGAAATTGAATTAATGAGCCCTGCTGTAAATTAAGGGCACTGACGTACAAAGTGTTAGAAGTTGAAGTGAGAACATATCAAGTTTTATTGTGCCCTTTAGAATTATTAGAATTATAAAATTAATACTACTATCAAATCTGGGTGTTATGTATCATTTGTTTTTCATTCTCGAAACTCACTTATTTGTAAAATTGCTGTTATTTCAAGATGAGAATCTGGATTTTTATCTTTGACAGGAATGTTTACAAAGATTACAAGCAGTTGGAGTTATCCTGTGAGAGTGTAGAAGAATTAGACAGTTGGAAAGCATCCTTCCTCAGGGCTGGGGTCTATCCTGAGAGAGTATCAGATGCCACAGACAAAGTAAAGAAAAACAACATCTAGACCATATTTCCTGTGCTGTTTTTGCATGTTGTATGATTATCGTAATACTGTAATATGAGATTGTTTGAAAATTTTTAATTTCTGTTTTCATAAATTTGTCGGTGATTTTGTCATTCATTTGGTGAAAATTGGTTTGGCTGAATTTTTCAGGCTGTTTGATTTTAACAATAACTGTACTGCATCCACATAAAAGTTGCCCTGTTTTTCTTTTATTTTAGAAAGATGATTTTAGTTCTACGGACCCACAGCTAGAGAGACAGGTTGAAACTATCCGTAACCTTGTTGATTCCTACATGAAGATTGTCAATAAAACCACGCGGGACATGGTACCCAAGACCATCATGCATATGATTATTAACCAGGTAATGTGTGTGAGTGCGTGCGCATGTGTGTGTGTGTGTGTGTGTGTGTGTGTGTGTGTGTGTGTGTTAATTCTTTTCAGCTGGCTGCACAGGTAACCTCTTATACAGTAGACTTAGTAGAATTTGATATTTTCTGAAACATGTCACACATTAAATGATAGCTAAACATTCAGATGGTCACCAAGCAGAGGTTTGGACATAGATATATTATTGCTATTGTGGACATAAGTGGTATTGATATTGTTGATGTATCTATGCAGATACATAGATATATTATTGCTATTGTGGACATAAGTGGTATTGATATTGTTGGTATATCTTTGCAGATCAAGGATTTTATTGGTGGAGAGTTGCTGGCTCATCTCTACTCCAGTGTCAACCAGGTGAGAAAACAGTATAAGCTCTGTAGAAACCAATATTTTATACGTGACTCAAAAACCACATATACCTTCACAGATATGATTTCTGATCCTGTAATATCCCATGCATGTCATCTTTCTAGCAACAACTAATGGAAGAATCAGCTGAGGAAGCCCAAAAACGCGAGGAAATGCTGAAGATGTATCATGCTCTACGAGAAGCTTTGAACATCATGTCTGAAGTGTCAATGAAGACAGTGCAGACACCAACACCACCTCCTGTCAATGATGACTGGCTAAAGACGGAGGATGCACCTCCGGCAAGACCTCAGCCAGGGCTTAAACCTGCGCCGTCACCCATGAATGGGTAGGTAGCATCTGCTCAATATACTTATCCTCTCCCTCTATTTTTACTGCAGTGCTAGCTTCACCCCATGTCCCCCATCCCACTTCTTCTTGCTTAGCTTCAGCGCTCCTTCTCCAACTTGTTCTTGGACAACCCCTCTTTCTCTTTCCCTTATTGCAACCTGGAAAAGATGTAATAAGCCTGGCTCTTGGTTGTGAAGAGGTTTTAATTATCATGTGGAAAGTTTCGGGGTTTATTTATTTTCAGTTAAATTTGGTGTTAGGGTTGTTAAAGCTCATAAACCTGGAATTCATTTTGCTATTTTGTGGCATTGTTTGATTTTTGTCTTCAATTTTTTGACAGGAAATGGACACATGGATAATTCAGTTCTTCATATTTGTAATTTCCTATACAGATTACTTGATTTTTCATCTTTGTAAGATCCTTTATAAATAACTCTGTTACTCACGTCCCTGTGGCAGATTATTTAAAATTATCAAATGATAGAATTGATAAAAGAAGTATCATATCTTCAGAAGACCTCCGTCTCCAAACATGAACCGGCCAGGACGACCAGCGCCAGCCCGTGGTGCCGCCCCAGCACCACCAAGCCGGCCGGCGCCAATGGTACCCAATAGGCCAGCCCCCAGTCTGCCATCACGCCCAGCGCCAGGACAGATGCAGCAGCCTCTCATTCCATCGTAAGTATGGGGGGCTTTCTGGTCACACACACACACACACACACACACACACACACTTGCACGCACCTCACATACACGCATAAGCTTACATACATCATTTTATTTTTATGTTTTAGTATAAATTTTGTAAGACATTTTCACAGTAAGTGTTTCATTTTTTTATTGGAAGGATGAATTAATTTTTACTTCATGAAAAATGTGTTCTTAATTTAATTGGTTTATGAGAAAAGATCCATTGGTTTTTTGATTTAAAAAAGTTTATAGTGTGTTTGCCATAATTGTTGAGCATGGTTGTGTATGGTGGAAATAACATTCAGATATATATTTAATAAATTTATTTCAGTTGTTATAATTTGATATTCTGTTGTTGACTGCAGTAGTTCAGTAGTTCACTAGGGTCTGATGTGAGGAAAAGAACATTGATCAGACATTAGCTTATTCTGAGGAGTTTTGGAATAGCAAGATTTTTAAATTCAATTCTAAATGGACTTAGCCACCCTACACACCTACCAGACCATTTTCAATTTGGTTCCCCAATAACTGTTCATGTATACGTCTATACCAAGGCTCATGTCTGATTAATAATGTTACAGTGTTTTCTTGCTTTAATTGTTGATGAAATAAAAACAAAGAAAAAAATACTGCAGTGTGTGTGTGAGAGAGAGAGAGAGAGAGAGAAGTCACTTGCTTTACAACTCAAATGCAATTGTTGTTGGCTTTTTCTTTGCAAATCTTTTTAATTAAAAGTTAGGATATATACAAGAAACATGTCACTACACTTAATCAGGTATCTAAATGATTTCTTTGAACAAATGAGCTTGTTCATATGAGTGGTGAAAAAAGTTACACTGATTTAAAATAAATCAACTTGGAGCACAGGTATTACAACTTAAATTTAAGATCCCTTGTATGCCTTCTTTGGCCACTGATTGCTTTTATCAATCATTTGCAGACTTTTGTGAGTTTTTGAACATTTTGTTGTGAATTTTTACCAAGGCAAAAATGTAACAGAAGCTAGTACATAGTAACATTTTCAAAACTAGGATGAAGAAGTGATTTTATTGGTCAATATCAATTAAAAAAAAAGAATTGTCAATAAAGTCAAAATATTTGATGTGAATAAGAAATTGGTTAGGCTTTTCTTCAAAATGCAAATGTTATAAAATGATAACATATAGAGGTATTTAAACTGTTGTGAGCTGCTGATGTAACCATAAGAGAATTTTATAAACCATCAAAACCACTGCTTATCATCTGTGTGTGCTTCACTGTTGTTTTCAAGGTTACCTCCTCCTCTTATACCAGAGTAAGTAGGAATATGCATCCTCGTGGTCAGGCATGCCATGCGACCGCAGGCACAGCATGCTGTTAACTCATCCTGTCTCGTTTAGTTTAACGTGAAAACATTCTGTTGTGTGATGTTTACATGTGGAACATGCAAAGTGTGCTTGACCCAAATATCCAAATATGTAGCTTGGTCAGTGGATAAATTTTGGATTGATATATCAGACAGAGACCCATGATGTTCAATACATGAAAAAGAGCAATTACTTTCCCTTTGATAATTTTAAAGTCACTGTGGTGTAAAAAAATTATTTGGGTCATGCACACTATACATATCTGTCATAGTATAAACTTATTATTTTCATATAATTATGTTGGTTTCTAGTAGTTTATATTGTGTAAGTGAAAGTGATAAAAACCTGAATGTTAGTGTTTGAGTGTTAGTTTCTTTATTTCATTAGGTTGTATATGTACTCTTAACCAACTTGTTTTACTAATATAATTTGCAGACAGTTTGCATTATTAACTTGGATATCTCTTAGAGTGATGAAAATTATTTTTTTTATGAGGAACAAATGTGTTTTATCAACAGAAAGCTTCATATTTGATATCTGTTCTTTATCTTCATATGTATTTATCAAAAAAGTAGACTACAAAACTATAGAGTGATATAAGACCCTTTTCACATATAGCAATACATTTTTTGCACAGTGGGTTTTTCTTCTTCTTGTTCTCAGTCATAAGCCCTGTTGCACCAATTAAAAAAATCTTGTTAACTGGCTAGGCCAAATATAGAGCACTGTATTTAAAGTTAACTCTTTACATTGTCAATCACACTGGTGGTGCGTGCAGAAAATTTTATAGCGTCATGTGAAAGGGGCTTTAGATTTCAAGTAGATTTAACAAGTAGTTAAAAAGGCTGACTCTAAATGCTGCACACAATGCTCTGTATATGTACTAAACCATTGCATTGGAATGTAAATAGATATCTAACATGCTTTGTAACACTGAATGAAAGTTTCAGCTGTATTTCAAGTCACTGTAGGAGGGCATGAAATAGACAGCAAAGAAGACAGATGTACAGAACAAAAAACTGACTGTTAGATTGAAATATGTCAATACTATCTTGTTTCATGACATGGTTATATTTTCCTGGGTTAAATCACTTTAAGAGGGTTTTATAATAAAATGTTCTTACTTACATAAAGTAAAGGCACTTACATCATTAATATAACTTGCCTATGTTGTTTTTGAAGACCTGCATCCCCAATGATGGAGTAAGTACAGGACTTTGAACATTTTTAGATGTCTGCATGTTATGTGTTTGGCTCTGTGTTTTTACAATAGCAAACAAGAACCACATATCAAATATTATAAAAAAACTTTACAGATAGATGTTTTGTTTTCATGTAATTGACATGTCTTTGTTGGTGGCTGAATGATAAGATATGTCAAAAATAATAATAATAATAATAATAAGAGATTCACTGCCAGCCCTATCTCGACCTGCCTTGGAATTTATAGAGTACTTTTTTCAATCAATTTTTTTTTCTGCATGGAAATGTGTTGCTTTCACAAAATGTTCAAATTTGTGATCTGCCCAGTGCTTCATATTCTGTGTGTTTTGATGTAAAGGTATCAGGGAAAGGATATTTCTCAAGTAGAAGTGCCACTGTGACTTTGGGTTTTGCATTGTATATGTTTTATATTACAGTTGAAACATAATTTTCATATAATATCTGTGTAGATAAAATTTTAATGTATGTCATATGGAACAAACTCATCCAGCAGCATTTACGTTTCTAAAATAGCATGAGTTTACAGTGTTAGCAATTTTATACAATTTTCCTGTTGCATGTCATTTGGCTATTCTTTATTACTGCAAAGGCAACTGGCATTTTTAATTACAATAATTTAAGCACATTCTGTTCTGTCTTATTTATAAGATTTGATATAATATTAGAAAGTAATGTTCTAGACAGTTTTCTACCTTTTTAATTAAAAGAGAACTGTAATCAATAATATTGTATTTTGTAAAACTTATGCAAATTAATGTTATAGAGAAATTCCCATTGCTAAGAAATGAAAATTATTGTTTTTCTTCTATTCTAAAATTGGGAAATTCTTAATAATGTGATTCTATCAAAAATTTATTATTTTGGTCTTCTCCAGTCGTCCCGGCAGTTTCCCAGGTGTACCACCCAGAATTCCTGATCGCCCATCAGTACCTGCCAGACCACAGTAACTATGGTAACCATATCCACGACAACAGTTACCATTGGAAACCAAGAGGAGTCCATATATATCCATCATCAAAAATTAGTCACATATAAAAGATTAAAAGACTTGAGCCACTGTACTGTGTAGAGAAGTTACTTGTGATAGCAGGATGACAAAATTAACGAAAGAAATGCTAATATTTAAGCTGCAGAGAAGGCAAGTACCAGGAATCGGCACACCAGTGTGTGGAGAGAAAGGATGCCAAGAAGTACCAAGTATATATACCTTCAGACAGGGAAGTCGAGTCCATGCATTCCAAAGATTTTCACAGAAACATGTGCATGGACAGGAGGCCTCTTTCTGTACAAATAAATCTTTAATATCAGTGGAGTATAACTGTGGAGTGTAACCTACAAACAACTGGTTCTGCTGTATTTATTACTATTATTGGTATTCAAGAGTGGGATAAGGGTTATAAACTATGTGAAGGAAATCGTGTTTTAGCTCAATAGAAATGTGCTTATACTGATAATTTCTGAATGTGAAATAGAAATTTGGTTGGTATTTAATTTACATTTCGATGGTTACTGCACTGTTTTATAGCACCAGACACATCATGTTGTGCTCCTGAGCCCTGGAAATGATGTGTGCCCTTTTCAGATCCTCATACGTATGTAGAGATATTACAAGACGTTGTGTGGAGATCTTTCAGGAAGCTGTCAGACATACGGTGTCCAACTCTGGGTAGACATTACCCCTGGATGTCATATAGCTCTCTCAGGAATGCATGCATGCAGCTACAGTGATGATGTCGTACCACACCCGGAATATTTGGTCATAATGTGCAAGTGATGAATTAAGTTTCATTCAATCTTTTGTTACAAGGTTTATGAAATATTTGGCAATCCTGCAGAAATTTAATGTGGGGCATAGAAAGTAAAACTTTTCCTTGTCATCTTTGGGAATTTGGTGTTTAGAAATTTTATGATTTGTTTCATGTCAGTGCTGTAGATTGGAGTTTGGAGATTTTTTATAAAGGTGAAAAAAGAAAACATGCTGATAATGATTGAATATAAGACATTCTGCTGCTAAGCAACAGTCCTTATTCCCCTGATAAAAACTTTCCCTTTCAAAAAACATTTCTGTTTCTTAATTCTTCTTTCTTTAAAAATAAATAGATCAAATACTAAAAATTTTCAAGAGATCTTAATGTTTATGTTGTCTAAAGACTGGTATGTAAATATGTGTTCCTGTGCTCTCTGTTTTGAAGCCTCACTGTGGTAGGCAGATGTGGAGCATTAGAAATAATGAATGTCAACATGTTATAATGGTACGCAGATCATGTGCCAATATATATATTATATATACTTGTACATATGAATGTCAGAAAAATAAGTGATTATTTATAGGAGAATAGGGTGGTATAATTTTTGCTTCGGTTATGTAGTGATGTTTGTGGACAATAAATGTTACCGTGTCATTTACAAATATTGCCGACCTAAATGATGCATGGAGATTATACACTGCTTGCTGAAATCAGTCATGTGCAAAGAATATTATTTTATTTCTGTCGCTCAAGAAAAGGTAGCTTCTTTAAATTTTAGTTTTATTCAAGCTATTTGTCCATTTTCAGTCTGAAAATAAAAATAAGAGATCAATGATAAGAGATAGTAATAGGTTAAAGATCAATGAGACAAAAAAAAAACTCATATTTATAGGAAATTTTGTTTGAAAAGTATATTTTAAGTCATATAAATGTTCCAATAAGTTCAGCGGCTTGAAAGCACCATGATAGTAAAACTAGTGTAGAAAAATAACATCTTAGCTGTGGCAAAATAAAGTGGAAGTATGTGATCCTATGAAACTAAATTATTCAGAATTTGATAGAAATGAAGTTTTTGTGGAATTTTAGGAGACACATTGAAGTTGCCCGTTTTGAAGGTGTCTTGTGTTTTGCCTCGTCACATTGTTGAAATGAAATTTATAAAATAGCGATTTTGTATAGGAGACGAGTAGAACTTGGTAACAAATAATGTATAGGAGACGAGTAGAACTTGGTAACAAATAATGATGCAGATCTTAGACTTCTGTAGAATTATGTGAATAAAAATATTAACTTTAAGAACCATTTTCACTTTTTTATCCACTTTTATTATCTGACAGTTTCCAGCCAAATGATTTGAAAAAAGTTATTTTCACTATAAACTGATGGACCATCTTTCAGCACAAATATATCACAAATGTTTTTGAAAGAATTTTTTATTGATGAAATAAATATACAACATTGCTTCTGTACAGTTATATATGTATAATACCAGCTAATGCAATCTACACAGGACCTCTGTCAGTATCTCAACTACAGCACACCGCAGGGTTTGATGCTGAAGCTTCATGGAGACAGAAACCCACTGTAGCAGTGCCCAGGATGTCTAGTTCTCTTCTTACTTTGATGAAAATCTGAAATTTTTAATGTTCCTGATCTGTTTCTTGATATTTTAAGTTTATACTGTAATACTGCCATATGTACTGAAAACTAACACAATATCCATGCAACTTTTACATCTACAACCAGGTGGCAATAACTGATCAAGTAATTTAACTTTCACATACATAATTGTGGTCCAATACAAAGAATTTACACTACAGTTTATTTTTTAAAACATAACAAATAACAATATTAATAATTTCTTTTTTCCCCCTAATAAATTATCTAGGGTCAAAACATTCAACAGAACAAAAAAAATCAATGTTGTAAGTATCTCATATCAATAAAAGATGATAAGTGATGTATCATTCACAAAATTGACATATAACAAGTAACAAAGAGATCTGCTTAGACAATGAGTCACTGCACTGTACATTACATCAGCTTTATAGTCATGATTATTTAAAAAATATCCTGAGACTGCATAGAAAGAAATCTGTTCAGTAAAATATGCCATTGCTAACAACAAGGCATGACACAGTCTATTGTCCATGTCAAGTGTGTTCTCACCATGTACAGCAATGTAAAATTCAACTGAACAAGAATTTATTTCCTTAGGCGCTCATGGAAGAATTCCTCCACAGAGTCTGTGTTCCACTTCTCAATGCTGAGTGTCTCCTGCACCACGCGGTTATCATCCAACAGTTTGATGACAGGATCAGCCCCCCTCACATACTTCACCCTTAACCCAGGGAACTGTGAGGGACGGTCACTCTTCACAAAAGCTGAAATATGATTTGAAAACACCATTATGCTGGTTATTCAACCAAACTAACAGGAATGAGATCTTTTTTTTTTACAATCCACTGATTTCTGACTTTTTGGAGCTAAAATGTCATTGGTCTAGGCAGCCCACTGGAGCCCATGCCACATTTCCTGACTTCTCACCAAATGGCAGTTTCATCCTTGTACAAATAATAAACGAAAATCACTCAGTAATAGCTGAAACATGTTGAAAATCAATATGCAGTTTCTATACACTAAAGACAAACCGAAACTAAACTGGGGTAAAATTAACTTTAACCCCAAGCTAAGGTGTGTTTATTTCTTTTCAACACATAAACACAAAATTTAATAAACATTCCACTATTCTACAATTAAACAATCCACTGACCTTGCACCTGTGGATATCTCCCCAATTTTCATTGACACACCTGTAGCTCAGCAAATGGAAACAGCTAGAATGAAATGTATAAATAAATAATTTAATTTAAGGACAGGTGGTCAAAAAAGTTACATGTGGCATCAAGCCTTGATATCTTTTAAATATCAAAATCAAAAAATTTGGAATCCAAGTTTAAGGTAACAGAAATATGGGTGTGTCACTGTGGACAGGTGTCTGGACACTTACCTGTTCATTTTTCTCCTCGTCCTTGTCTTCCTGGCAGCACTGATGACAGTCCTCACTGAGTTTTTGTAGCTCAAAGTTTGCTAACTCATTACAAGTGGAGCAGAAGAGATTAGTAGTGAAGCCAAGCTCTCGACATTGCTCTGAACTCAGCTTCTCACCACTTGTTAAATATATCTGAAAGATCAAAACATTTGTTTTTTAATATATATATATATATATATATATATATATATATATATATATATATATATATATATATAATATAGAATATCATCAGCATTTGATTTTGAAGCTTAGTAATTAAAAATGTATCTTCCAGTCAAAAGGTGAACCGAAGGCCATTAAATAAATATCATCTCTATCATTATACTATCTTTCTTGTAAAAATATTACTATCAAGATTCTTTCTTGTAAAAATATGAGCTATCATTTTTCATAATCTCTATCTTCCTTTAAGTTAAATGACACGCGTCACTCAACCAGCACAATATCGAAATCTTCTCTTAAGCAAGTGTATACTGGTAGAATCCCCTCAGATTGGTAAATATATGCGTTCTCTCATTGAAAAATATGTTTTGTAATTTTTCATATACCTAACTTTAGGAATACAAACCAAAAATACAAAAGAGGACAGCAGACCACGGAGGTCCGCCATCTTCCTATTTTTCGCTTCTGCGGAGCTACTCTTCTCTCATTGGTCAAAATATCTGTCCGCTCCTGAGTCTGTGAAAATTCACTGCGCAGTTAAGATTAAACTAC
>NW_019773570.1:550702-583430 GCF_001039355.2 Lingula anatina | reverse complement strand
CAGGATGATCGGGCCATTATTGTAGAAGTTATGCTTTTTTCTTTCACTTTTCAACATATATGCAACACTGTAAACACATTTCAAGGAAAACCGATAGGCCTGTTGTCGTGAAACTCTCAGGAGTAATCGATCTTACTAAAACGGAGGTCAAGTTCGAAAATCGGCATGCAGCCTGAGTTGGAAAAGCAGTCTAATTGGCTTCTTTTTCTGGAAGTTATACATTTTCAAAGTGTGAACTTGAACTCTCATGGGCCTGAAGCCTTATGCTTGTTACACATTTTACTTTCATTGGTATTTCCTGTTGAGCATAATTAAAAATTGATGTTGAATTTACAGTTTAACATAATGTACTTTTGCATCAGAATTGACAGTAGCCTATTTTGTGCATAGTTATTTCCTGCTTTTTGTCTGTACATTTGACAGCTTTGCTGCCTTGTTGCTCTTTGGGTTGTTCTAACAAAGGGCCCAAAATTAACACAGAATGGCATTCTCTCATGCTTTTCAATTCTCCTTAGTGTTAACTCCTCAGAATTCTGTTTTTAGTTAGATAATAAAACTTTGTGCCTCTTTTCTTTTTCTCAGTAGACGCCATCAAAGTAATATCATTATCATGAAATTTCTATCTTCAGATGTCCAGGATGCAGATGTTCCTGGCCTTGAGCCTGCTGTTGCAGTGCATAGTGTTTGGTGTGGCCTGCAAAGGGCGATATCTCCTGAATGGGACGTATGGAGTTATCAACCACGGGAACGCCCAGGGGAAATATTTACCCTCCATGCACTGTGAATGGCTCATTGATGGTGAGTGACAGAAAGCAGAACACATGTTTAGTGACAGTTATTTCCATGCAGTACTTTAATTTTTCCAATGATTCAGTTTAAAACTCAACAAAGTGAACAAATTGTAGTATAGTACTTTTTGATATATAATAAATAATTATGTTATCCCTTTCAACAAATGTGTCAAATGCTAATCTTAACTTTGATTGTTTTGATGAGTTACTTTCTAAAGCAAATAATTATATATTTAAAAAGATTTTTGTTGATTCAACCAGCTGAATATATTCTATTAAATGTCAAAAATTGAATGTAAAAATTTGTGCAGTGTTTCAAATGCATATGAAAAATTGATTTAAAGTGTTACTACATAATGTAAATACATAAAAATATCTAATTATAAAACAAGTATTTGATGATAAATAAATCATTTTACCATATTATCATTTACATAATGATTTTTTTCAGCTGGATCAACATCTAAGTATATCACACTGAGTTTCAGTAGAATGAGCACAGAGTGTTCTTATGACCAGCTATTTGTCTATGACGGCCAGGCTTATTCCAGTCCCATGATTGGAAGTTTTAGCGGAGAATCAGTCCCAGATACAGTCACTGCAACCTCAGGATATGTGAGTTCTTCGAGTTCTTGAATTTTGTCGTGAATTTGATTGTCAGTATGAATATTTAACAACTGTGAGTGAAAACCTAAGCATACATTAAAGGCTACTGTTAATGTAACAGAGGTGTGTATAGTGAACTCGTCATGGATTTGATACTCCAGATTCATCCTCTGTGTTAATTAGTTAGTTATATTCAATAAAGTCTAAATAATTTAAGGCTATAATTTCTAGTATTTTATGAAAGCAAATTGTCTCCATCAACGATCATTATTTAGAAAAGGTTATCAAAATGAAGCACTCTAAAGGTCCACATGACTGCCTACAATATTGTTTGTGTTTTCAAAAACTTTTCAGGCATAAGACCACTAAGTTATAAAACTCTTAATTTTGAAATAAAAAATTCTTTCCCTTTAAGTAGGAGTTTTTAAAAGACTGTGTTTTGAAAAAAAAGTGCTTCATAGTATTTTTTGTCTTTTTCCAGATGCTGATTCATTTCTTTAGTGACCGTAACTATGTGTTGGATGGGTTTGAGGCAGTGTATACCGTGACAGACTGTCTTCTCAACTGCTCTAGTCCTGCTGGTCACTGTGTGAACCACCAGTGTGTGTGTAACCCTGCCTATACTGGGTCAGGTAAGAAGCTGTGTGAACCACCAGTGTGTGTGTAACCCTGCCTATACTGGGTCAGGTAAGGAGCTGTGTGAACCACCAGTGTGTGTGTAACCCTGCCTATACTGGGTCAGGTAAAGAGCTAGACCAGTTGTCTTGTCCTTTTTGATTTCAGCTGGAATTGTAGCTCTCCAGACCATCTAAAGCACTTTTTACTCGTGCATTAATCTATTTGAATTAAGAATATTTGGATCTTTTTATTCAGTGGGATTATAAATTATTATTTAATCATAAAGTCATTGTCTATCTCTTCCAGCCTGTGAACATGTAATCTGCCCCAGATTTGAGGGATCACAATGTGGATCTCCTAACAGAGGAGACTGTGGCTTGTTCTCTGGACTCTGTGACTGTAAGAGTGGCTATACAGGCTACTCCTGCTCCTTCCCGTATAACTCCACTGAGGGCAACAGCACGTGGTACACGTTGTCTCCTGCTGGTTCAGGCTTCGCACCACGTGCTGGACATGCGACTGTCTTCTTAGAGAATGCCATATGGACATTTGGTGGCCATACCCTTTCCACAGTCCTTGATGACCTGTATAAATATGACTTTACAACAAGTCTATGGACATATATAAACCATACATCACCCTGGCCTGATGGGCGCCATAACCTCGCTGCTGTGGGTTTCAGAGACGCCATGTATATATATGGTGGTAAAACCACTGCTGGGGTGGTATCCAATGAACTGTGGCTGTACAATATCACCAGTGCCCAGTGGTCACTCCATGTGTCCTCCAGCACTGACCAGCCTCCAGCCCTCACTGACCACACACTGACCCTGGTGGATGACCGCTGGCTCTATCTGTTTGGTGGTCAGACGGAGAATGGCTCCTTTGTATCAGCCATGTACAGAATTGACATCGCCAACTCTGGAGACTGGGAGGCTGTGGTCACCAAAGGAGGAAACCCCCTTGACCGCCGGCTAGTTGGTCACTCTGCAGTGTACCACCAAGAGTCCAGGTCTGTTCTAGTGTATGGTGGGTTTACCACGGAATATGCAAGGTTCAGCAATCGCACAAGTCACCTCCATGTTTTCCATGTGGACTACAACTACTGGTCCCGGGTTCATTACCATAACAACAGCGGGGAGCACCCTGTCCCGCCAATACGTGCATACCATACTGCTCACATCCTGGGGAACTATATGCTGGTCTATGGAGGCTATGTCCATATTCATGAGTATCAGGAGAAGTGTTATGATGAACACCTGCACTTCTATCACCTGGGCTGTCATATGTGGGTACAGCCCACCAACCTGGAGGAGTTCTTCAATGGTGAGGAGCCTTGAACTCACAGACATGATTTTTTCTCCCACCAAGTCAAATCTGAAATCCCAGTTTTCCACTTTCAGCTACTCCCACATCCCTAGACGTTGGGATACAAAGTCATTTCTTCCTGCTTTTCTCTTACAACCCAAAATCCTGACTGAACTCTTGAGTACTGTGTACTGGGTGGTTTATTTTTTATTAATTTTTATGAAAGATTACATTAATTTGTCTTTAGATCCCAATAGTATTAAGGCATTATTCCTAAATTGAAAGATCATTAATTCCAGAAAAATTTAATGGATTGAGTCAGAAAGTACTTTTTTTGCATAACTGAAATTGTGATTCTGGAAAAAAAAAAAGACCAGTATTTTGAAAAATTGTGAAAAACTATCATAAACAATTGTTAAGGAAGTGAGTCACTTAAATTTGCGTGTTATTGTCATGTGGTTTATTTCAGGTGTGGGTGTGTTGGGAAATGCTCCTAACAAAGGACGGTTCTCTCACTCCTCTGTGGTAGCGTTTGGTGACACTCTTATCATCCTGGGAGGTTATCGAGGCACTGTGCTCTCTGATCTCATAGCATATAAAGTCCCACCTTCTGTGGCTGTGAATCAGGTAAAAGATTGATTATCCTGGGAGGTTATAGAGGCACTGTGCTCAGTCATCTGAGAGTATGTAGATCCCAAGAATTGAATGGTAACTGATCCAATAAATCCAAGTGACTGCATTGTATTATGTAGCATCTTTATTATATTCCTTGCTCAATGTGGAGCACATGGTCCAGATGATATATCTTAACAGTGAGGTTTATATTCATTTTTGTAATGAAGTAAATTGTTGTCACTTCCCAAAATTCTGATTTCTGTCTTGGTTCAGTAAAGAAGTTTTGGTGCTGTAATTTCAGAACTCTCAGTCTGCGGTGGAGACATATTGTTTACAGTATGATGTGGAAGGATGCCAGAAAGACCCCGACTGTGTGTGGTGTACACAGAGGAAAACACCCAGAACCCCAGGGTGTATTCCTAGAACTCAGATTTCTGTAAGTTTAAATACTAATTAAGAGAATACTTGACTGTTGTTGGTCATATTAAGTGTCTGTAACCCTGCCCATTTATGAGTGACAGTGAATGTATTCAGTTGATTTTTGTAAGTAATAAGCAGGGATAATACATTAAAGTGGGGAAACAGTAAAAATGGTAAAAACATTTTGGAGATAAAAACAAATGGACATGCCTGTATTGATATGTGTAATCTGATTCTTTAAAAAGTTTCATATAATCTTGATGGTTGTCTTTGTATATAAGCTGTCTTCTACATTTCAGACCAACTGTGATGGTCAGCTGAGTGACCGCCAGCCCTGCCTGGGGATATGCTGTCTTTGTATTTAAGCTATGTTCTATATTTCAGACCAACTGTGATGGTCAGTTGAGTGACCGCCAGCCCTGCCTGGGGATATGTTATGCTCTCCAGGACTGTGGTTCCTGTACAGTGCAGGGACAGCCTCCTAACACCACACAGACTGAGAGATACCTCAAGGACCAGTGTGCCTGGTGTGTGAAGGAATCTGTGTGCCAGAAAGTCACAGGTACAGTAGAGATAGGTCCCATTTCCTGTCAACTTGTGACACTTTAACTTTATTCAGTGTGCCTGGTGTGTGAAGGAATCTGTGTGCCAGAAAGTTACAGGTACAGTAGAGATAGGTCACATTTCCTGTCAACTTTGGACAGTGACTATGTTTCACCTGTATATAATGATTGCACTGTGATGTGTAATTATGTGATATGAGCAGTATGTATTAGCTGGAGGTAGTCAGATAGACATATACCATGATAACACCTCAACTATTGTCCCCCCCAGAGCCAGCAGGTGCCTGTAACCCCCCAGCTAACATACCCGCTGACCAGTCAGGGTGGTGGGGGCCGTCCAGTCCATTCCTGACCAGTCTTGACCAGTGCAGACTTCAGGACTTCCCGGCAGGGTTACACTGGCTCAAATATAGATCACCACCGAACCTGGAGCAGCCAGATGATGTGAGTAGTCATTTTTATTCTGCTGAATTTTTTGTCAAATACTTAATTTCTCTGTTTGACTAAGGGAAGTTATAGATTTTCACTTTTATTTTGCCAAGTTTATCAATGTTCATTATCATTAACATTTTGTTGCCTATTCCAGGTGGAGATAGTTAAAGTGACTAACGTCCAGGTTTTTGAGCCAGAGGCAGCCCTGAGGTTTGATCTGGCCAGACTGAGGGGCTTCATCCACCCCATGGGGGTCCAGTCATTTGATGGTGCCCCCCTCAGGGTGGCCATGGGGGCAGGGGGGATCCAGGGGGCACATCTCAACCTGAACAGGAACGACAGCTATGATCACTTGGTAAGTTGATGATGGTATCGGAAAAATAGAGACCACTTTAAGAGGGCAGACTGCTGTCTAGGAAAATGGCAAATTATAGTATTTAAAATAGTAGGAGACTCAGATTCAATTGAATTAGTGGTTGCTGAATCTCAAACAATTGGTAGGTATAAATAAGTATTTTTTTATATTGTCTGTTCAAACATTAATATCAGTACTGGTGAAATATTTATTGATAAAGATTTTCATTTGGAAGAGGGAGAGAGACTGTGTTTGTGTGTCTTAGGGGAATAAGTTGTCACAAATAACTGTGTTGGCTATTTCAGGAGGAAGTAGCACGCTCTCCGGCAGTTATCCGCTACCAGGTGACAACAGCATCACGTTCTGATGGCACGGTCATCTTTCCACAGAACACAGCCGACCACAGGTACTACACTGACATGAACGCCACAGGGTTCGCCACCAAGTCCATTCTCATGGCTCTGCAGTGGTCAGCAAGGCTACTGCAGCCCTCCGTGGCCTTAAAGGTGAGTTGTGATGGTAACGATTGTTTTATATCTCTCTTTACTTCAGATCCTGTTAATGTAACAGTTCCTGTTTTCGCTTTTTGTTTTAAGAAAAACAGGTCCTGAGACACATGCATGACAATCATCTCAACAAGTTTAATTCAGGTCTTCAACAGTTTTTAGGTGCAAACCAACCTTTTAATTGACAATCATTAATGTACTGCACCTGTTATTTGGCCCCGTTATATTGCCAGTGTTTTCTCCTCAAAGCTGAAGATACATATTTTTATTTATTTCTAAATAAGCTCCCACAATCTTCAGTCATCAGCATCAGTTTTACTACTGAAGTATAATACATGATACAAGGTTTTACAATAATTCTTTCCCAGGACTTCACCTCAGAATTCCTAGAACCATTCAACTCTGGGTTCTGTGCTAACTACACCACCTGCCTGGCCTGTCTATCTGATATCTCCTGTGGTTGGTGTCCTGCCTCTCTGACCTGTGAGCTACGGAACAGCTCCTCTCTAGATGCCCAGCACTGTGGTACTGCTGACCCTGTGGCTCATATGACACTCAATGCCTCCAGTTGTGTCACATGTGGGGACTTTGTGGACTGTCCTAGCTGTGCTGAGGTATGACTGGAGATAAGGGGCTGGCTGGCTGGGAATAGGGGGTGGGGAGATGGGGGTTGTTGGTTTGGGGTTTGGAAATGGGGAGATTGAGGGGGGCAGCGGCTGGGAAGTGAGGTGTGATGGGGGGTTGACTGGGTGATGGTTTGGGGGTTGTTGGTTGGAGGTTTGGGAATGGGGAGATTTGGGGGCTGGCTGGGAAATAGGGGTGTGTGACTTGGTGTGGGTTGGGGGGGGGGGGGAGTTGTTAGTTGGGGGTTTGGGGTGTTTGTTGACACTGCATTTTACCTGCGAAGTATTATATTGATTCATGATAACATTGTCTTTCTGCCTTACAGAACACCCACTGTGAGTGGCTGAAGAATATCAGCCGTTGCTTCAGGAAGGGAAGATACTCCAGTGCTGTCAAAGATGCAGACTCCTGTCCACTGCAGTGTTATCAGTGAGTGTAAACTTCAAGACAGGGGGCAGCACCCAACTGAGTTATTAATTGATATCATATTATAGCATTTTACTTCCGTTGAATTCATAAGAAATTTCAATGTCTTGGCTTGTAATTAATGACTGAAACTAATTGAAGCTTAAATGTTGTACACTAATTTCTTACTTAAGAAGTACATTTAAATGTAACAGTTACTTTTTTCAGCAGCAGCTTTCAGTGATATTTATGAAAATTGTGTCTAAGATGATCAACTGATTCAGAAAATTAAAATCTTTCCAGACGTACGAACTGCTCCACATGCATTGACGTGTACGGAGAGTGCGCTTGGTGTTCGCAGACACAGACATGCTTTCCCTTTGCTGAGTATGTCACACGCAATGCGTATGGTTTCTGTAACCGCTGGGTGGACAATGAGAGCACGGAGAAATGCACGGACTGCGGGCAGCATACAGCGTGCAAGGCTTGTCTGGCAGACTTTAACTGTGGTTGGTGTGGTAACGTGGACAACCCTACGATAGGCGTGTGTGTGCTGGGAGACTATGTGGGTAAGCTGACTAACTTGATTAGTCACTTGATGTAAAGAAATGAAATACACCACAAAAGTCGGCTAAATTCACTAAAAATTTATATGAAACTGCATTTGTCATATTTAATGCATCACAAAAGGCCATAAAGTTATCTTTTTCTAGGATGAATAATTAGGAATGGCCCCAAAACTTTCTAGGACTGTGGGCTAGAAATATTTCTTACAGAGTTCAGGCCCTACAGGAAATTCTGTCATTAACTACATGTAGTAAATGTTCACACGTGTATCACTACAGGTGCTTCCAATGTGTCCAGCTGTTCTGCCGTGATCAGTGAGAGTCATAACATCTCTTCCTCTGAGCCTGCTGATTGGTCCTATCAGGTCTGCCCTGATATCCAGGAGTGCATTCTGGGATTGGATGACTGTCACCCTAATGCCACCTGTGCTAACACATTTGATTCGTACACTTGTACATGTAACAGGGGATTTGAGGGCAATGGAAAGACTGCTTGTGACAGAACGTGAGTTTGAAATCCACTTCACAAATATAGTTTAAGATAGACCAGAGTATTATATTTGAGTAAATTTTTTTATCAATTTTGAAATTGTAAACCTAGCTATGCATTGGGGAATGAAAGTCATCTTTGCCAAACACTTTTCGTCATTTGTTAAATAATAATATTAGGAGTAGATGTAAGTAATATTATTTTTTTCACATGAATGTCATTTTTAATCATCAATATCACTGTAAAAGTCCAAGTATGCACTCATGAATATAAAATATGTATTGTTTCAATTTACTTTATATTTATACTTTATCTCAGGTGTTATTACCAGTGTATCCATGGCAACTGCTCCAAAGCACCAGACTATGTATGTCAGTGTGATCTTGGTTGGCATGGTGATGAGTGTAACACAGACTGTGGTTGCCATGGTCACAGTAGCTGTAGTCAGGGGACAGGGCTATGTGATGAGTGTCAACATTGGACTATGGGAAACCACTGCGAGATCTGCCGGCCTGGGAGCTATGGCAACGCTGTCACTTACGGTGATTTTTTAATAGATTCCAACAGCATGAATTGATAACTGGCCCAAACAATGTTAGATTAGTTTTGATAAATTTGATTTTCACAGAAAAATGTAATGTATGGCAGAGTAATGAAAGAAATTGATAATCCTCAGAGCTGAACATTTACAGTGTTTTTGTTAAAAGAAAAATTTCTTATGAGTCTTGACTATTATCAATGTATCATGTGAATTTTAGCTAAGGAAATTTGATAATTACACAAAGTGTGTCTGTTCCAGGCTGCACAGCGTGTAACTGCAATGGTCACGCCTTGGAGTCTCTGGGATATTGTAACATTGACAACGGAACTTGTTACTGTGCTGACGGTTACCAAGGCAACCAGTGTGAGAGCTGTGCTCCAGGTTACTATGGAGATCCCAGGTATTTATTCACCTGACAAACTTGAGTTTTGATTCACATTGTAAGACATTTGATACAAAGTGATTTACTTAGTTTTGTTTTTTAAAATTGTTCAAAGTCAACCAAACTAAATAAAATACATAAATATAGTCATGCATAATTCTAAGATGAATCGATAATATTACATGTTTATGAAGACAAATTTTGTATCATTTCAGAAATGGCCAGAAGTGTTACTTGAAGTGTCAGGGTCGCAGTGTTATTGCCAATGCTACACAGGGGGCACTGGGTGCTCTGCAGGGGTCAGGGGTCACTACCACTGGTCAGGCATATTGTCTGTGGGCCATCACACCGTACACGTCATTGGAAGAGGCGGCGTCAGCCACACAGGCGCCCTCTATTACAGTGACAATTGAGGCTGGAAATATCAACACAGTCTGTAATGAGGTAAGGGGTTGGTATCCTCTTGGAGGTTTGTGCCATCTTTTGTTGAGTTTTATATTAGCTGCTTTAACTTTCATTGTGATGTTTGAAATATTGAGAACACATATGAAGTTTATTTTTATCTGGAATTGATAAAATTCTTCTTTTAAGTTTCATATTTCCTTGGTTTTTGCTCATTCTGTTTGAACATTGTGAGAAATATTTATTGCTTTAGAAAAGGATTTTACATGGTAAATAATGTGATGTAATGATGATATTCTTAATATATTATGTATAAGTTCAAGTATTTTATTAAGCTATTATTTACTAGGACTATGTATATATCTATGATGGTCATCCCCCTACACTGACAGCTAACTCTGGTGGTCACTTGCTGGCTGCAGTATGTGGTCAGCTGGAGACAGCGGTCACTGTGGAGGTCACCTCTGGTCTGGCGGTCATTCAGTTTGAGGCCAGCCGAGCCTCCTCAGGTGAGGACCACTTTAACACTGGTTTTGAATTTCTTTAAAGTAAAAATATTTGAATTTTATGCAATAAAAGTTCTGAATAAGTTCTGAATCTCTCATTGTTGTAATTTAGAGGAACCTAAGGTAAAAATTTTTTTTTCAGGTTTTTACCTTTGTAAATACTAAAAGGAAGTGTTGAAAACAATATTTTATATAATTAATAGATACTTTATAAATATAATTTTATTAGCGCAATGAATTTTATAAGGGAGACTGTGTTTCACAAAATATTTCAAAATATTCATGGTGCACTTTGACCACATATTTTTTCAAATTTTATCATTTAAACAAATTCACAATTCAACTCTTGTTTCCATATTAACATATGACAACTGCTATCCCTATATTATAGGCCAGGGTTGGTTCAATGCCACCTACACTGTCCATAGCTGTCCCTGGTCCTGTAGAGGTCATCACCAGTGTGTGGGCGGTCAGTGTTTGTGTACAGACGGTCACTCAGGGGTCAACTGTGAGGAACAGAGATGTCCCAATAACTGCAGTGCTGCACTGGGACAGGGACAGTGTGACTCCGTAAGACTTGTTGACAGTCATTTCTGGCTTAGATGAATGAATGAAAAATAAGTTGCTCGTGAATGTTAAAGATGATTTAGAATTTTAAAAACAAAACGGATTTCTTAGTTTTTTTTTTTTTTTTTTTCTTTTTTTTTCCCCAAGTTAGAATTACATTTTTTGAAGTATTAAAAATGTTTAAAACTGTTCAGAGGTGTTAAAATGTCAAGATATTGCAGAAATCTTCAATAAATTGCTCATTACTCCCTTAATTTTGATTGAAAATATTGCAAGAATTTTTTAATGATTAAAAATCAGATATCTTGAAGCACTATAAGCAGGATGTTTATTGATTTATATTTACTTGTTATTTCAGTCTAAGCAGTTATGTACCTGTTCCCCTGGCTATACAGGAGTAGACTGTAGTCAGGAGAGTAGTGAGAGTATCACAGAGTACACCCTGCTCTCTGCACCCCTCCCCAACACCCCTGACGCCCTGAACCTTCAGAGGATGGGGCACTCCCTGGTCCACTGTGAGGATGACCACCTGCTGGCCTTTGGGGGCTACTCACTGGTCAGTGGGGCCAAGAATGACATGTGGGCCTTTAACTTGACCTCTGAGGAGTGGACACTGGTCAGTTATAGCAACACACCGCCACAGCCAAGGTAAGCCTGGACTAACTGTTGGAAGATTTCAATGGGAAATGTTAAAATTAAGGACAGGTTAAGTTTTCTGAAATATATATATTATATTTACCATCCATTGTGTCTAAGGCATTTGAGAAAATGTAGCCCTTGACTTTTCATTATGACCATTCTTATTCATAACATTTAAATGCAATGAAAAATTGCAAGCTAAATTATGATTTTCAGTTTTTACAACTTTCACATAAGTAAGTGTGAGATTGTATCCGTGCTATTAATGGTATTTTTCAATGGTGCCTATGTCTATATCTCTGTATTTCAGATGGTTTCACTCTGCTGTCTGTATTCCCACTCTGAGAGCTGTCTATGTCCTGGGAGGTTTGATCCACAGTGCTGGAGTCACAGTAGCCAGCAATGAACTGTGGAAGTTTACGCTAGATACTGGAAGGTGGACTCAGATAGCAGTAAGATATACAAGTTCTTTTCAATGTTAACCAATAATAGTTACACCTGTAGTCAGTGAGGTGTATGTAATATACAGGAGAGCAGTACATCAGGGGTGGTGTCTTGTATCATAGTGAATTTATAGAATATCAGACCCAAGTGGCATTGAAGTGATCACATCCACACATTTCGCGCATGTGTTCACACCTTCACACCTGCCACATAATCATTATATAGATGAGTTTGATGGCAAACAGCACTGAATATTATGCTTGTTTTTTGCCATCTTCAAAATTTTCAAGATTTTATAAAGATTGTTTGTTGTAGCTGATACATTTAAAGATATTTTACTAAAAGTGGAAAGAAAATTAAAGTGCCTTATTTCGTCCACAGCTCCCAGCCACCCTGTACTTCCCTCCTCTGGCTGGTCACACCATGACCCTGGTCACTGATACCAGAGTGGTCATCATTGGAGGCTTCTCCACAGAGAACTACTTCAGTAATACCACCTATGAACTGGAGGTCAGCACCAACTCTGTACAGACTCTACTGAATGAGACCACTGGGAAAGGAAACTCACCCACAGGTAGTACGCTCTCTCCATTTGTGTGTGTGTTTGTGTGTGTTTATAAACTGAAATTAGTCTCATTCAGAATTTTTTTATATAATAAAACAATGAAAGTGGGGTGGTGTGGGAAGAGTTACATATTGACCTTATGACTAAATATCTTCTTCATCCTAAGTAATTCAATCTTCTGAATACCCTCATTAATATTCTTATTAATATAGCTGGTACATGTCATATCTCTAGGCATCTACAGCCACAGTGCAGTTTATCACCCAGACAGTAGCGCCATCTATGTGTTTGGAGGCTACAAATTTGACATAGACCAGACTGTGATATCAGCGGATCTCTATACCTTCTCCGTGGACACTCTAGTGTGGTCCATCCTTCCTCCAGACACTGGGAACAAGGTAAATATGGTCACTTTACTGTGGTTCATCCTTCCTCCAGACACTGGGAACAAGGTAAATATGGTCACTTTACTGTGGTCCATCCTTCCTCCAGACACTGGGAACAAGGTAGGCAAATAGTCAATGTTAATGAATTCACCAAAAAAGAGGCAGTTATGTACAGTACAAAATGAAAAAATTGTAAAAATGAGGTAGTAAATTAAAAGAATGACGACGTATACACCATACTCAAGCTGTGAAGCATTACCTCATATCGTGATATTGATAATACTGGTAATGTCTTCAGCACCTAGTAATGAAACCATTTGCCATTGCTACTGAGAGAGTAAACTGCTTGTTCCCATACATACCTATATATGCCAAAGACACTCATTAGTCCTTTCCTGCCTCACGTTGTATTGTGTTAATACTTAGACCAGAGTTGTGTTCCATTCCAGCCTTCAGGGCGCTATGGCCACACTGCGGTGAACTATGGGGATGCCATGCTGGTGCTAGGGGGGTACAATGGCACCATGCTCTCCCAGGTCCTGGCTTATAACTATAAGTGTAACTTATGGTCAGATTGGACACAGTCAGGTAAGCTGACCTCTCACCATTAAAAATACTCTCCCAGGGCCTATAACTATAAGACTAGTGTAACCTTGTCAGGTAAAATAAGAAATACTGTACATGATCCTTTAAGTTTTTTCCTTGGATTTTTGTTTGAGTCTATATTTACCCACAATTAAGAAATACTTGTTTATGTAAAAAAATTATTTACATGTATCTGACACTATTTCCACTCCTACTTCAGTATCTCCAGAGTCAGTCCTCAAGCCGGCCCTGGGTCAGTCAGCCGCAGTGGTCAATGACAGTGTGTATGTCCTGGGTGGCTATGACAGCAGTGTGATGTCCAGTTTGGTCAAGCTACGACCACCTGCTGACCACTGCAGGGTCCACAGTACCAAGGTCCAGTGTCTGTCCACTGTGGGCTGCTCGGCCTGTGTAGTGACCAGCAATGAGACCAATCAGACGTATTGTTATGCCAACTCAGCGGCAGTTCCTGGCAGGTAAAGTTTATAGAGATTTCTCCTACTGTTTGAGAGACTTATATATTTTATTATTATTCTATTATTGAATTATTGCTGATGCCAAGAAGATTGGTTTCCCCTCCATTTGTCTGTCTGTCTGTTTATTCCATTCTTACTCAAAAAGATATGGATGGGTTTTGATTCATTTTTCATCAATCCATCTAGATCAAAGAATTGCTTAGAAACTCTTAACCATTGCAAGATAGGGCCAATTACTCTGAGATTGTGAAGTTGATGCTTTCTCAGCTACCAGTGTGTGGTTCCTGTGGTCTGTGACTGCTTTACTAGTTATGTATATTTTGCCGTGGTAGAGGTCTGTGCTGTTGGATTGCTGTAGTTTAAGTATGGTTTCTCCTTCCAGCTGTACCCCTGTCAACTCCAGCACAGTGTACCACCAGGGCACTGTGTGTGACGCCAACCACATCGCCAGCAGACTGTGTGTAGAGTACAGTAACTGTGGACAATGTCTAGCTACATGGCCAGCTCATAGATCTGTTAACAAGGTAAACTTTAGGACAGGGAGGGGGGTAGGGGTTGGGGGGGGTGTATAGATGTCAGCATATCGCCAGCAGACTGTGTGTAGAGTACAGTAACTGTGGACAATGTCTAGCTACATGGCCAGCTCATAGATCTGTTAACAAGGTAAACTTTAGGACAGGGAGGGGGGGGGGGGTATAGATGTCAGCATATCGCCAGCAGATAAGTGTCAACAACACAGTACTTAGAGAGTCTGAGGATTGGTTTTAATATTTAAAGCTGTAAGCTATATGGTGAGTATAAACAATATTTACCCACATGTTGTATTGCTATGTCAGGTATGTCAGTGGTGTAGTAACTGTCCTGTAGGCAGGTGTGTCACACGGGGTCTGAACTGTACAGCTGTCTACTACCCTCCTAACTGTCGCAACCGGTTACAGCGGACAGTGACGGGGATCCAGAGTTGTATGGAGAGCATGTGTCAGGCCACAGACTGTACTAAGTGTGGAGATCTGGGACACTGTATCTGGACCAGACAGTACAAACGATCCAGTAAGGGCATTCTCTCTCTCTCTCTCTCTCTATCTCGATCTCGATCTCGACAATTTAAAAACAAAAAGACCATATTTTTGGGTTCAAGAGCACAAACAAAATATGAAGATTTGTAAAGTCACTGGCTTTAAAAATTGTCTGTTAAAATGCCTGTTGAATGTCTGCCTAGAACTTCCTAGATTTTTCTAAACCTAAACTAAACCACAAACTAATCCACTATTGTAGGTGAGGTGGCGCGTACCCTCAGTGTGGCTCCTATTTTTGACTGGAACTGTTTCACCAACACCCTACTGGACGCCACTCCACAGTATAACATCATCTCCATGCCACCACACACCTGCCCTGTACGCTGTTATCAGCACGTGACGTGCAGCGCGTGCCTCTCGTCCTCTGGTTCAGAAGGAGGCTGGCAGAGGTGCGCTTGGAGTAGGACCAGAAATGAGGTCAGTCTTGAAAGGTGTAAACACAGATAAGATATTCCTCCATTTGCAGGATTTGCTGCTCTTTGGGATACTATGTGGTGTGAGCACTGTTTTCCATCATGCCAGTAAAATTGAAGCTGAGCATGTAGAATTTGGGATTCTTACAATCTAGTATCTCAAAAGACCAGTACACTTTGTCACAGACTTGTTATATAAAATGGTGTAGAAAGTAAATGGATTTGATGTATAATCTTCATGAGAGACTCATATTGAAAGCGTTATTGTTAATTGAAAACTGGATGTTTCAGTGATAGAAATTCCACCCTTAATACACATCCATTAATTGTGATATATTTGGTGGTCCTACAGAATTAACAAATAACTGGTAAGTCTTGCCAGTTTCATATCTTACCAATTGATGAAATCTTCCTATTTCAGTGCATGAGTCCTGGATACCAGCCATTACATTGCGTGAATGGAGAATGTGGTCACATGATCACAGACAAGAACAAATGTCCCGCACGTTGCAGCGTGCATGTTAAATGCAGCACGTGTTTGTCGCACGCTGGGTGTGGTTGGTGTGCCCTGGGTGGCCTAGATGGCGCTGGTGTCTGTATGGAGGGAGGACTGGACGGGCCGTCTATAGGGGTGTGCACAGCACAGAATATAAGCCTTGGACAAGAACCACTGCCAGGTAAGTGTATTTTTGTGGAAAGGGGGAGGGGGGGGGGAACTGCCAGGTAATTGTATGGGGAGGGGGGGTGAAAGGTGGGTGGAGCACTCTGCTACTTTTCTTCATTTTTCTTTATGTAGGGGAATGGTGTTAATTTTCATCAGATCATCAAAAAATTAAGAAATATTATAGAAAGTATGTGATACATAAGACTGCTCCACTTGTAAATTAATAGATGGAGCCTCTATAGCGCTTATATAGAATAAGACTGTGTTGCAAAGTAAAAAGAATATTTATCAATTGATTATTTATCTTCACATTCAGCTGTAGTTGCAAACCTGACGCAGTATGCCAGTGGCGCCCCCACCTGGGCGTACTCTGCATGTCCTCCAGAGAACGAATGCGCCAATGGCCACCACGAATGTAAAGTGAACGATGACTGTGTAGATGAGGTGCAGGGATACACGTGTTTGTGTAAAACTGGATACCAGAGGAACACCACGTAAATAAGATTTTGTTTAATCTTAATTTCAGTAGTTAAATGATGTGATCAAAGCTTAACATTGCAACATAAATGAATATGTAAAGTAACATGGTGCTTACGTCAGTTCTCTAGCCTGGAATACTATGACTTCAGTAATGAAAATGATGACACTAGGTGATGACCTGGGTGCCAGAGAGCTTTCAGAATGTGGTACTGTAATGCCATAAATCAGTATAGTTGTCACTTCAGTATGGTGTAGTCAATATCAAGATGGGCAAAAAATTGAGGGGAGAATTTACATAGTGAATATGCTGTGCTAGGCATTTGTAATTAACTAAGACAAAATGCTTTTCCCTGTCTACATTTATTTATTTTCCAGCACTGACCTCTGTGTCCCAGTGTGTTTTGGAGGTCAGGGGTGTAACCAGGGCACCTGTGTGGCCCCAGACGTGTGCGAGTGCCGCTTTGGATGGGTGGGACAGAAATGTGCCACGGAGTGTCAGTGTAATAAACACAGCACATGTCAGAGTGACACACAAACTGATGTCTGTCTGGATTGTAAGAACAACACCAAGGTAAGTGTGTCACAGAATGTCACATGTCAGAGTGACACACAGACTGATGTCTGTCTGGATTGTAAGAACAACACCAAGGTAAGTGTGTCACAGAATGTCACATGTCAGAGTGACACACAGACTGATGTCTGTCTGGATTGTAAGAACAACACCAAGGTAAGTGTGTCACAGAATGTCACATGTCAGAGTGACACACAGACTGTCTGTCTGTCTGGATTGTAAGAACAACACCAAGGTAAGTGTGTCACAGAATGTCACATGTCAGAGTGACACACAGACTGATGTCTGTCTGGATTGTAAGAACAACACCAAGGTAAGTGTTGTGGCCTGTTTACCTATAGGATATAGCTAGAAAATTGGTCTTAATGTTTTCTTTTCTTCTTTCTCTTATGTTCTCACATACAAGTTGACAACAAATGAAAGTTGTCGTAATCTCAATGCATAACACCCTGCAAACATAGGGAGTCAAATTTCCTGTAATTATTAATAACAGTGACTGTAATCCAGGTATTGTATTCACACAGTGTTATTCAGGGTGCCCACTGTGAGCTGTGCAAGCCTCTATATGTATTATATTAACTCACTCTGTGTTATTCAGGGTACCCACTGTGAGCTGTGCAAGCCTCTATATGTATTGTATTCACTCACTCTGTGTTATTCAGGGTACCCACTGTGAGCTGTGCAAGCCTCTATATGTAGGAAACCCAGTCAATGGCGGGAGCTGTATTTCCTGCCAGGATTACTGTAACAACCACTCCTCTGTATGTCTGTCAGAGGTGGAGTACCAGATGGTTCTCAATGACTTCAAACTGCTCAGCTTTGTAAGTACTAGACAGTTTTCAAGCACTCAAGATACTCAGCTTCGGTTCAGATGTTTCATGGCCTGTAAAACATGGTCCTCAATGACTATTAGTTGCTTTGTGAGTATGTAGCGCTCATTGAAAAGTGATCCAGGAAAGAAAAATAATAAAGTCCAAACAGCATTGGTTGATAGATTCTTACTATTTTGTAGAACATTTTAGGCCACAGCTTTTGTAACAAATGTGCTTTCATAATTATTACTATTATATGACAGTCAGTGTTAATGCTGCCTCCCATTGATAACCTGCAGGTGCCAAGCTGGGTGACAGAGGGTCCACCAGATGGCAGTGCTAGGTGTGTGGGCTGTCTTGGGAACACAGAGGGAGCCACCTGCAGTCAGTGCAAGAGAGGCTACTTCAGAAAGAGCACAGAGAGTCCGACTAATGATTGCACTAAGTAAGTTGCTTTAACATGTATTTGTGGTTAAAAGGATACAGGACATGTTTAGTTTTTAAGAAAAAGATATGGTATAAATTTGCCATAGTCAACCATGAAATGCTGAAATATTTATTGTACAGTTAGAGGTTGCCCTTGTGCTGATATGAAACAGTCGTTCTATTTTTTGATCATGTGGATAAGATAACCAGTCAAAATGAATATACACTGGTCAAAATACAATAGACAAATGGATATTCAGTTATTCTTTATATATATATTTTTTTTTTTATTTCCCCAGATGTAAGTGTCAGGGTCATGGGGACACATGTGACGCCAGCAGTGGAGCAAACTGTCCTTGTGGCAACAACACCAAGACACCAACTTGTGGAGACGGTTCTGTTCCGTGTGAAGATGTACAGGTAGGTGGGGTTTTCAAAAATATGCTGCAAACAGGCTTTTCAGCATTGGAGGCACACTTGCATACATCACGCAAAATTGTTGAATACTTGAACCCATTCCGTCTTCAAGGATTTTCCTGATTTTTGCTGTGATTGTTGAACTATTTGTAGTTCTGCTGCACTTTATCCTTGAGATACCCTTTCAGATAAAAATCTGGGGGAGTTCAAGGTAGGTGAATGCAGCACTTTGTGGCAAGTAAGAGATGGCAATGGTTGTAAACCAACATTGAAATATTTTTTTCTTTCTATAATATTTGACATCTGCTGGTTCTGTTTCAGTGCTCTGTCTGTAAGGAATATTTCCTGGGGATCCCCACCAACGGCCATCACTGCTACCACAAGATGACTGTAGACAGAGATTTCTGCTTTGATCCTGACACCCAGAACTTCTGTACCCAGAACCCTACACGGCTCCAGAAGGGACAGACTGTGTTCTTTGCTGTCCAGCCCAGATATCTTAATGTAGATATCCGGGTCACTATTGATGTCACCAGTGGGGGTGAGCAACAGAACATGGTTCATAATTTGTATCATTTGGCCAAGATTTGATGTCAATATTTTTTTTAATGTTTTTTTTTTTTTTTTTTTATATATATATATATAAAAAAATATGTTTAAATAATGAATAACAGTTTTCTGAAGTACAGAATCTACTTGATTCCTGTGTTACAATCATTTCTATCATTTCCAGTCAGTAGATCAACAAAGTTCATATAAAAATACATTTTTTTTTTCATAATAACCCATTTCTGTCTGTCTATCCTCCTTAGGTGTGGATGTCTACTTCTCCCCGTACAATGACACCTTTATAGTGTCAGTGGACCCCAACTCCTGGAAACATAACATCACTATTGACCCCAGTTACGTAGCTGTTGACTCCCAGTCCTCGCGGCGGCGGCGGAGTACCACCAGTAATGGCACGCACACTCTGTATAATCTACGGAGTATGGAGGCGGAGGAGATGGTGACGTATGTTACCATAGATACGCCCAGGACTGTACTTATTGTGCGTAATGTCAAGTTCCGACTTGTGATAACACTTCCTCATGAGTCAGATATTCATAACTTAAAGGAGGCCAAGTTCTTCACTGTGTTACAGGGCATAGGATCTGCCACCACCAATGAAAGTTTTGGGAATTTGTACTTTCGTCAGGATCAGCCTCATATTGATTTATTTGTGTTTTTCTCCGTGTTTTTCTCCAGTTTTTTCAAGTTTTTATCGTTGTGTGTCCTGGTTTGGAAGATTAAGCAGGTGCATGACACGAGACAGAACACACAGCGCCGTCTGATGGAGATGGAACACATGGCCTCCAGACCATTTGGAAAGGTGATGGTTTACCTGGACGAGGAGGAACTGTTCAGCCAATCCCCACCCATGAGGAGAAAACGGTTGCGTCCAAAATCCCGTAGAAAGCACCGCTCGTCTGGCCCTGACAATCTCGAACAGGTTGATGATGATGATGAATTTAACATCAACCCAATAGCACTGGAGCCGACAGACGATGGTATCGCTGCTGTGGGAACAGTTGTAGTACAGCTACCAGGTGGCACCTCTGCTCCAGTGCAGGCTTATCTTGGCTCAGCCTTGATGACCTTGAGGGTCATGTATCCCACTCTGAATACACAGAAAAATCCCGTGCGGAGACGAACTACAAACACAAACTCTGGGCCCAATACACAGCAAACTGTTAATTCCACTTCTGGAAATAGTAATAGTTCGTCCGCATGAAACTGGTTTTATGGAGCCTTTAGTTAGAATACACCATGGAAGCTGACTTTATGTGTGGTGTATATGCATTTGAAACACAAAGCTTTTGCTTTAAAATGAACAGCATTAACGTGGAAGATTTGGATGTGATGAGCTAGAGAAGATATTTAAAAGCTGTATACAGTAACCAGACTGTTAAATGTGCACATATTTGTTGATGGTGTATTTGTATGTAATACACACTAGAGACCTGGTACTGAAGACATGTGGCTTTTTATCTTAGTAGCAATAACACCAAGTCACTTCTGTGTTTAGGATATAGAAGTACACACTGGGCAGTTGTGATGATACTGGAAGCCAAATAGAACTGTGACAACAAATTGTTCATTTGATCTCAATATCTCTCCCTTTTTTTTTAGATGTTTTGTTTGTGTCCCAGAACTTACATGTTTTTGAAAACAGTAAAACTTTACACCGGATGATCAAATGGATTTAGTTCTAAGAAGAAAGTTCAGCTGACAGTTTTTGAATTTTCTAGAGTCAAATGTATCTCCTAATAATCTCCTGTTTATTTTCTGCATGTGCGTGTCATACTGTGAGTCTTTGTTTTGTAATGCTATGAATGGCTGCTGTTAGGATTCGAATACAATTGTTAAATGCACTGCTGCAAATTTTGACAGGGTTGTTGCGTAGCACTTGCAGAATTGTGAAAATATTTTCGTGGAACTTCAACACCTCTGTTATAACTCTGATTAGTTAAAGATTTTATGGTCTCCTCAATCTGCGGCTTCATCAGTGTTATTCAAATTAATTAGCATGTATAGTTAATTAATCTTTTACAGTTTCCTCTGGCAACAGGTTGGTTAATTTAGAACTCGTGTTCTGCAGTATTTTACCCCGCAACATTTCTGATGACATTGCTTTTAACTTGAATTTTAGCTGTTGATCAAAAATAATATAAATAAGTCAAGTGATTCACACATCTGCTGATAATCAGTTCAGGTCAACTTGTATTTGCTGGGAATATTTTTCCACTCATTGACTCTGCAAGCAGGACATTAAGTAATTAAACCTTGTAATAACTAGACTGTGGGGAAGACGACTAGTAAGTATAAGGCCCATTCAAAATAGGGGACTAACTAGTAGCAGAGTGAAATACACTGACCTACTACAAAGCTTGCCGAATAATCTGCTAAAATACACTGATTTTGATACCCCCTGGGGGAAGTAGTGGGTCAGCCATATTTGACCCTGGGACTAGTAAGTACCCTATTCTGAATGAGGCCTTAGAGGTCATGTCCCTGTGCTTACATCAAGAAATTAACATTGTTTATGTACGTCGTAAGGTGGTCGTAAGTTGGAATATAGTGAAGAAAAAGACCTCCTATGGTTTTTAATGAGATTGATGTTTGTGAAACCCCACTAAACTGGAAGAAGGGATGTGTATGTTCATTATGAGAGGAAAATGAATAGAGATGATTAACAGAGTAACACAATAGAAGTAATTATGAAATGAGTAAGTTGTTTAGATGTTATACCACACAGCAGATGGATACTTTGATCTCATTCTTAATCATAGAAATCCCAATGCAGTTAACATATCATTTCTGCTTAATGCATTGTGTGTTGATTTTCATGTGTTGTTCAAGCTACACTGAAGCTGCAAGCATTTGACACCTTTTTATATCTCTCTGTTTCCTAGAGTTAAAAATGTTCTGTACATACAGGCCACAATTAGCAAATAAATGTATTTCATATAGGGAAATCTGAAAAAAAGGGAATAAGGCATGAAAACCAGAACATATTAGATGGGGGGGGGGGGGTCACAGTATAGTGTAATATTATATTTATATATTTTGTTAAGTAACTTGAGCTTTATATAAGTTATTTGAACATATAGAATACACAGATATATGTATAGGTCTTTTTTATGTTTTAATTTTTTATTTATTTATATTAGATTTAGGGGAAGTTATTTAAAATTCTGCTTCCATATTTTGATTTTTCTAAGGTGATAGATAAAACTGAAATCATGGAATATTGATTGATATGAAGACTTCATATTTATAGGTAGATATAGCAAGTGTCTTATTACCACCACTTTTAAGCGGAGTTTGAATCATGGATAATTGTTTAGATAAACAACTTGCATAAATTGTATATTATAAAGTATTATTTAACCAAGATCCAGATCCGTGTGTGCTAGACTCACTGTGCAGGCTTCAGACACCACCGTCACTGAAAGTTATTAGAAATAAAAGAAATTAAAAGTGTTAATATTTAATGATACCTGTATTGAACCAGACTGGGGGTTGAAACACAGGGGTCATATACTTGGACTAGAAAGAGTTATAAGTAAGAGTGTAATCGCAACAAGTGTTGATTTTGTACATTTTGAAATACCTCTCTTATTGAAGTCTTCACTGAAGACGGTTGCATCAAATGTGATTTTTCAGGAATGGAGACATGCTTGCATGATTCAGGCATTATGTCAATTTATTGTTTGCTGAGAAGTAAAGGATGGTTATTTACTATAAATGTATTATAAATAATAAATCAATGAAAAGTACCAAGTTTAATTGTTCATTATTCCATTTGTCTTTTCTCTTCACTATTATGAAACATTATTATGTTTTAAGTTTTACTTTTTTTTTTTTTTTTTTTTTTTTTTTTTTTTTTTTTTCGTTCATTTTAACTTTGGATCATTTTAATTTCACAAAGAGAAAGAAAATCACCCCAACATGCTGTTTATGGTAAACCAAATATCTGTCACAAAATTGAACCCATTATTGTCATAATGTTGATTTGCATATATGGAAAGACATGCCGAGGTATTGAGAGAAAATCCTCCAATAACAGACGACTCTCCACTTCCTGCACCACATTTTATTAACCTACATTTTTACTCATTGTTACAAGTAACCCAGGCCAGAATTTACTCTTATCTTCAGAACATGGCCAGGAGTGAACAGTCCCACACTGGACAGGTTTTTATTAAATACTTCAGTATGAAAACTGGTCCAAACTTTTACACCAAATGTTTGATCTACTTCAGTTGAAGATCAACCCACAGTAATCCACTTAAAGTGCAAAACATTGGTCTGTCACAGTCGTCTTTCCTGTAATTATCAAATTATTAGATGGGCACAAAATTTTACTTGGACTAATACCGATTCATCTTACTAGGCAGATACAGACTTCACATTTGGTGTAAAAGTTGGACCACTATTCAGCCTAAACTCCAGTCAGACAGCCCTGGTTCTGCACATACCTTCTCCCAGTGACTAGATAGCTTATAACTTAATCATTTCTATGTGTTCGATCCTTCTCACAACACCCTGAACCTCAAAACTTTAAGGTTTGGTTCTCTCTTAGCTCAGAACACAATACATAATGTATATCATTAGACTAACTCAGGGTGCTATCACCATGGTAACCTGCAGCCGCATATATCATACATCAGTTGTCTCAGCAACTTGAACACATACCTTAAGCTTGTTGTACACATACCTTGTTACAACACAAAGAAATTACTCCAAACTTTTTAGGGAAACTCCATTCATTTTATCACCCATATTTTCTTCAAGAGCTGGCCCTTGATGAATTGTTAACCCTTCTTCACTCCATCTGTCCAAGACTTTCTGACCTGCACCCACCATGTGAACACACACCATGGCACTACAGGTGGTAAAGGGTTAATTATTTTTATTGCACCTGAATTTCTTCATATTGAACACCGACACAGAATCACAACAATAAATGCTAAATTCAGTTCAGGTCATGTGATGTCACATTTCTGCTCAAGGCTTGTACTCGCAAATTTTAAATACACCAATTTCTGTATGAAGTATATTCCAAGTCATTTTTTGTATTTCCAGAATAAATAAGTACTATTTAAAATTACTGTTGGTCTGACAAACTTTTGTCAATTGTTGTCAATTTTTAAAAACAACTGTCTTAATCCAGCATAGGGTCTTTTGACAGTTAACCAAGGCAACAGCTGAGCAAAGTTACAAATTAAATATCCATAGATAAAAATAATTTTGTAATAAAGATTATTTATATCTGTTGATAAGAATAATCTTTAATGCAAAAGATATGCCAGTGTGCGAGTACGAGCCAAGGATGTTCAAAACCTGCTCTCCATGTGACACAAGCAGGCAACTGGAGCAGTCGAGGGTCAGGCACGCAGATTACGAAAACATTTCTGTAGTGGTTAGACCAATGAACACAGTTGATATTGGCCTTCATTTCCATAATGGAAACTGCAGAATATTCATGACTAAAGGTGTAAATATCCTGGAACATGACATCTGCATTATTCAGCGGAGTGAAGTTCCTGATCTTACCCCTTGAACAATGCTCCAACTGCAAGCTGAACTGTCAAGTCTAATAAGTAGTCAGACCTCAACTAACAATTTATAGATAACACAATAGCAGAGAACGATAAAAGCAGCTTACAAAGTGGCCATTATACAAAGTTCAGACTTTTTCAAATGCATGTGCTTAAATGCCAAGTCCTTTTGTGACTAAGATGTTCTTTTGTGAGACAAGCCAAAATATTTGGAGGTTATCTGTACTAGTTATAGAAGTTAGTACTATGGTGCAATCTTGTGACCATATGTAACAAAATTTCACCTTCCCAAAGAATATTTGGTGAATTCTGTAGGTTGAAGAGTTTTACTCTTGGAGGCATAACTTATACACAATCACAGTTCTTCAACATTCTTAATTTCAGAATTTCTTACCCGTTTATACTCAAATTAACACATGGTCTGTAAAATCACTGTAGACCCAGAGTTGAAGAGACACTGGTTTGTGGTCTCCAGGCACAGACATGCCTCAGAATTGTAAGTCTGCAGTCTTCTGCTTGTCTCTGGCTTATACCAACACCGCTGTATGAACCACTCTGTCAATGCTTGTTATCTATAGTGGTATCTGAATATACCCTAACTAAAGCTTAAAGTAAATAAATTCTTTATAATAAACTCAACAAATATATCTGACAATAAATACTGGTAAACAATATGATAACAACAATCATTATATATTAGTTTATAAAGAATAGAGTCTCTTTGGTCTAAAACTAGGAATTAACTACCTTAATATTTTCAGCTGTTGGTTTTTATTGTGGTGAATAAAAATCAAGAAAGAGACAAGAGATACCAAGTGAATGGAGGAGTCTCACAACATAAGACTAGAACACAGGAATGTATAAGGTGAAGGCTCTCACAGTGGAGAGACAATTAGAGACAAACCTCTCTTGCTTTACACAGAGCTGTGAGATATGTATACAGTGTAACATACTTGACAACATGTCCCTGTGTATGGAGTGAGAAGACAGAGAGTGCACCTGTGAATTGTTTACACCCGAAGTCTCAGAGATCCACAATGAATGAGCCAGGAATTGGTAATGTAAGTAACCTGGTGGCAGAGGCGAGTTTCTATCAGCCTCTGAAACACAGGGTGAAAATAACTGTCTGCCAAAATGAGCTCCATTTTCCATCAAAACCATACATATCTGCACTGAAAGCTCTCCTCTTTGTCACTAAGTTGTTCTTGTTCTTTCATCACCTCAGCTGTATTATAACTTAATATATAACAGAACACATAACAGTCACCAAAGCCAGATATAAAGCAGTTATAAAACATGCATTGCTGTATTAATAAAGTCAGGATATTTTACCCAAAAGTATAGGTAAGTTGATTTTCAGACAGATTACCACAGAGTTGAAATAGACAGTGCGCTTCACATATAATGGCAGAAGACCAGTTATCTGATACAGAAATTATTTCATCAGATATCACGCCCCACATAAAAAAATTGGAATATTTCTTATCTTACAGCACTTCAGTGTATGCTAAAAATATAGCTACATTTATGGATTTCATTTACATGGCTAGAAATTGTTGGCAAGCATAAATATTTTTTGAAAATTTTTCTCAAACTGTGTTGCGACCAAGTATTTTCATGTAGAATTGGCATTAGAGCTTGGGTAATATTATCAAAACTCCCACGAAAAATAGATTGGGATACACATTCCCTACTGAAAGGTTGGCATGACATGAAAGATGAACAACTACTTCCAAACACTTCCACCAGCTGCTTGAACCGTTTATCCTTTTTTTATCATCTTTGTTTTTTTTTACTCTGTGAAATAAAAAATAAAGACATTTTCTACGCAGTACCTTAAAATACAATTATTGGGAAGAAAGGGCAGTTTCAGTGGCAAACTATTTCATTTCTATCACAGCTCCTCCAGGAGAGGAATACAACCTTTCCATGTTGTGTCTTCGTCATCCAATTATCACATTAAAATTATCTTCTATTCTCAGCACCAAGTTAAAATTAGTTCTTTCTAAAAACCATTTGTGAGGTTACCTGTACACCTGAACAGTCAGCTTTCAGTGTGATTCGTCAACAATCAGCTGTGTTTGCCACCCTATAGCAGACAAATAACTCATTATTTTATTAATTAGGGGAGTCGTACCATTAAAACATTTTCACTAAACTACATATCGCTTCAGGACATTTGTGGCTTTAAATCTATCATCATAGCATCTGGATATGAATTTGAATATATTAACTTTTTCTCCCACTAACGAGGAACATTTATATATATCATACAGCATACACATAATAATATATTAGCTATTTCTGTGTGCCTGCTGATTGTCCTGGCTAATGCTGTGAAACATCACTGTCTATTCATTGCCCTTTTCTTTATCTTTGTCTCCCGGTGTGGGGGTTACATCCTCAGAAAACAGGGGGTTCTTCACTTCCATTTCACCCGTCTGAAAATACAAACAGTAAATAATGTACTTCCATAAAACAATGCTAATTAGCAGTGTCTTATCAAGAGATCAGGTTGCAATACCCTTCAAAATTCACAAATACTTTGTTAAAAATGTTCACAGACATGGCGTGTACTTACTGGAGCCAGCCCTGGGCATTCATATACAGTATAGTCTCCCTCCTCATTCTCTTCATCACTGTCCTCCTCACTGCCATCATGCTTCATGTCTCCATTGGCCCTGGGATAGGGATAATTAATGTCAGTGTCTCATGAGGATATCATATCATAATGAGTGAAATAATTATTACTTTAGTGATCAATTTATTAATTTATAATGCAAACCTGAAGACCATAAACATCTAGAGTGGTTATTATCAATGTTTCATATATCACATCTCCATGAGGATACATAGAAATTAACTAGTAATTAATTTATGATTTTATTGGACAAGACTGTAAAACTAAAGACAGAAAACATCTGTGGTCAAATATAAACCTGTTAGCAGTCACAGTGAGCTGTGTGCAGCTGATTAATATTAAAGTTTCTGTTTTCTGTGATATTTTTGTCATGGAAACCATGTGGTATTTCACACATGTTCTGAACAGTAATGTACGACATATGAAACAGATGTTGACATGCATGCTCTGTGCATACAAAAAGACAGCAAAGGTAAAGCTGCCAGTTCTCATTGAATATACACATACACAGCAGTGTGTCTCAGTATACAAACACATCTGTACATATATAAACACATGCCACCACATAGACACACAGTGTATGTAAGCACCCATGTAGTACACTTTCTTTTTCATAGGACCTCTCTCTCTCTCTCTCTCATATAAACACGCTCTCACACACACATACACACTCACACGTTCACTCTCTCTCTTTTTCTCTCTCTCTCTCACACACACACACACACACACTTAAATTCTCTCTCTCTCACACACACACACACACTCTCTCTCACACACACACACACACTCTCTCTCTCTCACACACACACACACACTGAATCTCTCTCTCTCTCTCTCTCACACACACACACACACACACACACACACACACACACACTCTTTTTCTCTCTCTCTCTCTGTCTTACTTCTCCATAGCAATCATCTGTTGTTTCTGGTGCTGGTAGTGGTACATCTGAGCACTCTGGGCCAGCTTCCTGTCCCCGGGGGAGATGACGTGTTCCCGTCCCTGGGGGCCAGTCACCCCATATGCGGGGTAATCCACCTCACTGGCCGCCTTGCTGCTCTTACGGATTCTGGAGACAAACACAATTCATTTACATCACTACAGTCACAATAATGTCTACTGAACCAGGTCAAAGTTACAAAATTCAAAAAGAGTAGTAAGTTTAATGATAAGGTCAGTGATGCAACAAAGAGCCAGACTTATACTAACCATATCTTACTACTAGCAATAAGATTTATACATTATAATGCCTTACTTAGTTCTATGCAAAACAGATTACATATTCCTTTGTATAATTTAGTTTGACATAATCAGTACCCATTGTGGGGAATCCTTAATTTTCATCACAAAATGTATTGGTACCAACACAGAGAGTAAATTAAAGGATATGTGGGGAGGAAGATTTAGTTAACACCACAGCATATTAGAGAGGTTCATTATGGATACCTTTAATACAGTGCTCTGTCATCTGTTCAACAATTCCTGCACGTATTAAAATCAAGCAACCACACTAGTATGTTTCCATGGTGAAAATTTGGACCTTTTAAATCAGTATAACACTGAGAAATGGCATGTAACATTGCTGCTTCACTACATTAATATTAAATAACAATTTCCCTTTTGATCAGAGTGACTGTAATATATAATTATCATTGTGCCTGCTATAACCTTTCAGCTCACATCTGCCCAGAAACAAAGTGGGCTACTAACAACTGTTATTGTAATGATGCCATGATATACTAGGGAATGCTGGCTAATTATCTCAGGTTACTCACTATTATACTGACTTAGTGGTTCTCAATACAGGGAAAATACAGACACAAATGGCTGTAATTTTTCTGTAGTCAGAATAAATTTTAAAGAAAGGTCACACAAAATTGAGTTTAGAACGGAACATAAAGTCGATAGAAAATATAATACTCTGCATTTCTTCACTGTAAAATTGGCCAGAAATCCTTCATTAAAACACAATTTGATAGCATAAACGGTGTTTCACCCTAACTGCCCGGCGTCTGCCTGGTCATCTCTATCTCTGCCAACCTACAGACCGCGTAAACCATAATTGGCTGCTTGCTAGCAATCTCTCTCAGGGAGAACAAACCACTCAGGCCACGAACTAAAGTACCCCAACATAAAATTAGTGGCCAGAGCATTGGATCACACAAGCATTTAGGATTTATGGTCTGTTGGTTGTAATGTGCTCGTAATGCTGTGCTCGTGACTTCTTTTACATTGGGGTTCTTAATTTGTGTCTGAGAGTGGGCATTTGTGCTCACAAATTTGAATGTCGAGTTTGCAAATGCCATTTCTGTTTATATGGCCTCCTAAAAGGGTTGGGTTTCATCATCACTGGTTATTTTGTTAGGAGCCAGGTTATCTCAAAGTATTTTAAGCAAATTTTGATTACTTTTTCAGAATGTTATTCAGGAAGGAAAGAAGACGTTTCAATTTCAACTGAATCCTGAATCTTCCTAATATCTACCATCCTCTTCAATTACTGCTTTTCCCTTTTTTATACAATTTTTTTTTTTAATAACAGCTTTTCCTTAGTGGAAGCCTATGATCTCAAAAATGATCTAGTTTCTTTATCACATTTTAAAACACTGAACAGATGGAAGCCATGATTGCTATTTTGGATCACATGGAGCTTCTGTGTGTGACCTTGAACTCACAAATAACACAAAACATTTCAATAACAAAACACATTTCTGGGCAAAAATAATATTTTCAGCCACCGCCTCTCACATCCTGGTGTTTTTCTCCTCATTAATTTCCTCATGAACATCACCTACATGAAGATGCATGACACTTCCATCTCAATAAATGTCATCTCCAGTGTACTGGAACTTGGCAGAATTAAGATCAGAAGCTTCCTGTTTATTCTCTGGACACTCAGTAATCCCTGATAATTATTTTGCAATCCAAGGCCAAATTGCTTTCATCTGCAGCTACATTGCACTCAATTATTGAACAGTAGATGAATAGTCTATGCCGATTACTGTAAAAACCAATACTTCAAATCTAACCTTAATCCATTTCAATTACAGGGCACACTTAGACATATTTCAAGCTGGTTTGTCATCAGAACTTCCACTTTGTACCTTGATTTATTTATTTATTTATTTAGACTTCTGCAGGTGTTAAGAACAAGAGATCTAGATGAGGGTCTCCCAAACAAGGACTGTCACGCACGAACATGAGTTACATTGCGTATAAGTCCTTTATTTTGGATACTCACCATAGAATAAGCCAGAAGCAAGGTGTACGTTTCATCTACTTGTACTTCACACTCCTGTCTATCATATTAACCTTGCTGATGTCTGGTGCATCTATTACTTAGTAATTAAACTAAACTATAGGCTTCAATTTACCTTACTCTAATAAGTGAGCTCTACACAGCTGGTACTTTGTTAATTATTGAATAAAAACTTGCAGCAAGCTCATCGTTATCATATTGCAAAACTCTGCGTCATTATTGTATAAAACATGCTCAAAGCACATTTGTTCATGCTATGTCAAACTGACAGGAAACAAAAATGCAGGCCTCCGCAAAGAAAAGGCAATTACTGAAAAGGTTATGCAACACTTAAACAGATATTAGGAGATGAGATTCACTGGAAAATTTAATCTTTTTTTTTTCCTCCTGGATAATTGTCTCTCCTGAAATGTTCATAAAAAATGATTGAACTTTTTGATAAATCTTGTGCAGAAACAAATAGACACGGCCAAACCACCACCACAGAATGCAAACCCCAATTTGTGGTAATCTAGACTAAAGATTGGAAAATGTTTCTGTTGATACTCCAAAGTGAGACACATAAATGACTTTGTACATAGAAACCACAACTGCAATCTCTGCCCATATCAGAAGAAATTAAATCTATCCAACAACACTAAGAATGTTTTAATAAGTCCGCTATACTGAAGGTATTCTACCACAATATTGTATGACACAGTGACCACACATAGAGCTTATCAGGTAAAGTACAAAGATGGCTGGATGTGATCTATATTAGATACTGATTCAATGCACTTCAGGTGCTTTATCCCCATTACCTTGACAACTAGGTCAACCTGATAGCTGGCAGGCTGTCCACAGTGATAGTGCATAAAGATGGCCTGCTTGTATACAGATGCCTGCATACTTCATTTACAGCCTTGACATGTCTTACCAGAGAGCAATTGGTAGTTAACTATGTGTATCCTCTGACTACAACTCCACACAGGATCAGTGACAACAGACTCACATTTAGATACTTTTGTAGTGGTTATATAAGAAAAATCTCATCCTTCCACCTTTTTTTTCCTTCACAGGTAGGACAGCCCTCCACTACCCAATGGTTGGACTATTTATTTATTTTTTGAGTATCACCATGACGTTAAATAAGATGTTCCTCATTGAACCCCCCCCCCCCCCCCCCAACAAAAAAAATGTGGTGTTGTTTTTTTTACAATACAAGATTGACAAAGACTGTGGCCAAGGCAGTTATCCCCATGGTCCAGCTATCCAAGACCGTTCTTTTGATACCAAGTCAAGCAAATACAGATTGTATTTCAGTGAAAACACATATAATTGCAGAGATTGGTCACATTTTGCTTGCTGCCATGTCTCTGTGGTCTCCCTGGCAGGTAGCATATACCTTGTAATTTCCACTAAATCAGACTTCACAGGAACCTGGCTGTTTGGCATCCTGTTGTTTACCACATTTTGTTGTAATCTATCTATAAGCCACTGATCTTCAACCTGGTGTTGTAACAGTTAGTATAACACAGGAATATAAAATCTAGACATTTAAAAGCCAATCTGTGAGCTTACTTAGTCTTGTCAGAAACATTTTTGATAATTTTATCCTCAGAATGCTAAACTAACTTGGTTAAGTACACACAAACCCTTTAAAATATCAGTGTAACAAGACCTGATAAAATACTCACTTGTACCAGCACACTCCAGCCAATATCAATCCCACAAGACCTGCTAAACTGCAGCCTGCTACTAACACTGAAACAAAAATATTAGACCAACTTAAAACACCAACCTTAATTATAAAAACAACCCTGACAGGTAAATATCTAAAATTATTCTTATATGATTAATGTAGAACTTTTTTCATCTTGTTAAAATAATGCAAGGTGGCAACGAAAGTTTATAAGTGAGTTCACGTCAGACATCATTAAGAACTGGAAAAAAGCCCATCTGACATCATCAGTGGACTACATAACATATATGGTTATTCTCTCTCTCTCTCTCTCTCTCTCTCTCACACACACACACACACACACACACACACACACATTTACTAGTATTCTCTCTCTCTCTCTCTCTCTCTC